>OY987256.1:24296946-24817856 GCA_963920725.1 Rhamphomyia laevipes | reverse complement strand
AAATGTAAAAAACTAATTTAAATATGCTCTTTTTAAAAATTTATATTTTTATTTATTTAGTAAAATATAAATATAAAAAATTTAAATTGTTGGATACGCATACGACACCAAAAAGGTTAAGAACCCGTGCTCTCTCAGAGATTTTTTCTGCACTGCCAATTTTAGTTTGTAAAATTATTTAACAACGTAAATACTCGAAAGTCAAAGTTTTGCATACATATTTTAATATCAAAATGTGAACTATGCATCAAAAATATATTTTACACAATTCGAAAACTTAAAGAGTTCACCGGCAATTGCTGACATTAATTTTTAAGTTCACGAACAAGGTTATAGATAAAACTATCCTATGTGTGAACCATATTTCATTCAAATCGGACAACAACTATTATGTATATGTGCTCTACTTCCCTTTTACTATACTTTACCTTTACTTACGGTGACCATATTTAAAAAATAAAAAAAAAGGACAAATAAAAAAAAAATTTTTTTTATTAGAATATTATTATTTTATTTACATATATCTTATTCTTATATAACTATACATAAAAAAAATAATAACAAAAAACAGTCTTCTTCACGAATAAAAAGTTATAAAACAAAACACTCTTCATAATGGAAATATGTATTTTTATACGAACTGTTAACATGAATATAAAAAATGTTCCTAATAAATATAAGTTTAGTAATTTTAACTATTTTATTTTGGTTGTTACTTTATTATAAACAACTGTGGACAACTAAAAAATCACAACTTGAAGAATTGAAAAATATTATTCATACTTTTCGCAAGAGCTTTTTTTGTTTTTCAACCATTTTTGATTTTCAAATAATCGAAAAAATCGATACAGGAAAAATTAAAGTTGTATTTAGTAAAAACAAATGATTCTACGTCTCTACCTTAAGCTGTGATTTTTCAGATGTCCACATATTGTTGATTATAACAAATTTGAATATTCTGTATATTCACTATTAAAATATTATTTAATACACATCTCAGTAAGAAATAATCAGATATAGAAATTCGCGGGTATTGGATATGGAAACCCAAATTGTTCCATTTATTGGATTTCTTTCCGATTAAGAAAAATTAAATAACTGAAATTAAATTTTACATAGGAAATATATTTTTATATAGGACTTTCAGAGGACAAAACTTATAATAGAGGACAAAAACACCATTTAAAAAAATAAATAAATACAAAGGACATGAACTTAAAATAAAGGACTGTCCTCTTAAAAAAAGGACGTATGGTCACCGTACCTTTACTGAATCTCTAATCTAGTACGCTTGCAGTTAACCCTACTACAATTGACCATTACTAAAATTTTAGATACAAGAATATAAAATTATATAATTTTAGTATTCTTATTTATTAGTTTTTAGTCACATATTACTTTTTATAAAGGAAAGTATTTTTAAAACAAGTTTTTTTTAATTTTTTTTATTTTACTTCCGAGTTTATTATTTTTGACAATTTATTATTATTATTATTAATAGCTATTAACACCGTTTCTCAATATTTTAGATGATATATATACAGTGCTGTGCAAAACATATGCAACTGATTTTCGATTATCAGAAACTAACTAAAAGCTTTTTTTTTTAACTCAATCTTTTATTTTATTTAGATTTAAAATGAGTAATTATCTTAAAAAATAATGTTATATACATAAAATAAATAAAAAAATAATATATTTTTGCTTTCATGAAAACACGACAACCATGTCTAAAATTTACTGTGCAAAACAAATGCAAAACTATAATTAATATTTTGTAGCATATCCTTTCGATTTTATAATTGCGCGACATCTACGAGGCATTGATTCAATTAAATTATTTATAATACATAATGGGATTTTGCCCCACTCCTTTGAGAGAATGTATTAACTCAGTTTTATTAGAACATTTTTTATTTTTAAAATACTCCACAAATTTTCTATTGGATTTATATCCGGAGATTGAGATGGCCATTCCATTACGTGAACTCCATTTTGACAAAACCATGATTTTACCACCTTAGATATGTGTTTGGGGTCGTTGTCTTGTTGAAACACCCATCTAAGGGGCATTTCATATTCAGCATAAGGCAACATAAATGTTTTGCAAAATATCTTAATATTTAAATCTGTCCATGATTCCATTAATTTCGTGGAGTGGACCAACTCCTTGTGCTGAGAAACACCCCCACAGCATTACATTACCACCACCATGCTTTGTTGTTAGTACACAATTTTGTTGTTGAAAACGTGTACCTTTATTTCTGTGCACAGTAAACATTCCACCTGAACTAACTAAATTAAATTTACTTTCATCACTAAATAAAACAATTTTCCATTTCGCAGAAGTCCAACTGACATGTTCTTTGGCAATTTGTAATCTATAAAAATATGATTTTTCAAAAGCTTAGTCAAAAATGAAATTGTCATCATATTCTTACCTTTTCATTCTACGTCTTGCAGTAAGTAACGGTTTGTTTGCAGGTCTGTAAGCACGTAAATCATGTTTTATTGCAATTCGACGAACTGTACTGGAATCAATTTTCAATTTTAATTCACCAACAATTTGATTTGAAGGCAAAAAAGGGTTATTTTTTATTGTTCTTATAATAAGTCTTTTCATTTTTGCATCAGTTTTTTCAGGTCGACCACCTGAATGATTAACAGCAACATTTCCGGTACGCTTATAATTAGATATTATGCGAGAAATTGTTGATTTAGGGATTCCATACCGTTCGCATATATGTTTTTGTAAATGTCCGTTTTGAAAATCACTAATTATTTTACATCTAAGCTCACTACCGTATTTATCACGAGCCATGATTTAAACTACCTTATTGTTTATATTACAAATGTTAAAATACGACTAAAATTCATTGTAAAACTGAAATGCAAGTGACATTAATTAAGTCACTATAGAATAAAAATACCATTAGGCATAATGGTTTCTGAAATTGAGTTAAAAAAAAAAAGCTTAGTTAGTTTCTGATAATCGAAAATCAGTTGCATATGTTTTGCACAGCACCAGGCCATAACAGAGGGTGGGCCATGAGGGCCATTTGGCTCAGGCCCCGAGTTGTGAAAGGGCCTCTATTTATTTCCTAATTTGGTCACAGTAGGTGCGGAAAAATTAAGTTGAAATATTATTTTGAGTATTAATTTATTTTATTTTAACCAAAGATTTATAAAATATAACGATATAAAAGTTATAGTAAAAATTTCAAGTTATTGTTATATGCATGTATAAAACTTTTTTACGTAGTAGGCCAATTGCATAAAAAAGAATATGTTGAACTCTGAAAAATTCAAAAAATTTTACGTTGTAGGCCAATTGCATAAAAAAGAATATTTAATTTTAATTATTAAAAATTTAACTATATTTCCTATTCAGTACAATTTTAATTTTCCTATTGAGTATAGCTCCGTACTATAAATTTTAGTGATTATAAAATTAGTATTTTTTTTATTGTTTAGTGATATTTGTAATCTGTAAGTTTAAATGGAGTTAATATTAAAAATAGTTCTATTTAATTCATAAGTAATTAATTTTAGGAATATAATGAAAAGAACATATTAATAAAAAAAACATCACTGCACAGATTATCAATCAAACAGTCAATCCTGAAAATGAAACTACTCATGCTATTTCACAAATGGCAAATGTTATTGCTGATGTTGATACTCAAATTTCGGTGGTTGAAAATATAACTTCAGAACAAATAGAAGATTCTTTGTCACCATTACAGATAATTGTTGATGATACAAACATGGAAGAAAATTATGTGTCATCTAATCTACCCAATATTCAAGGAATTGAAGCAACAACTTCAATACCTGTTTTCAACGATGACGTCGCCTTACTTAACAAGAAAAATATAATGCAAATGGAAGATTTTTTGAAAATTGAACATTTTAAAATACCTGAAAACATCCCAAATGATGCTGAAAACAATAAATTTCCATATCGTCTGACGAAGAAGGTTTTAGCGAATGGAGAAATTTGCAACAGAGATTGGCTATGCTGGAGCAATTCAAAAAAATCATTATTTTGTTTTCCGTGCTTCCTACAAGATACGAAATTTGATGCATCAGTTCTCGGTAGCCAATCAGGATGGGATATTTTAAGAGGATGGAGGAAATTGAAAGATCGCGTACCCGCACATGAAAATTCAATTATGCATAAAAAAAATTATGTCCATTGGAAATCAGCAAGTAGATCTGCATTATTAAAGTCGTCATTAGGATCATCTCTACTGAAACAACTAAACTGTGAGTCAAGTAATTGGCAGAAAGTTCTTCACCGAATTTTGGATGTTATATTTTTCCTAAGTGAGCGTGGTTTGGCATTATTTGGTTCTAATGAGAATATTGGAAATTCGCGGAATGGAAACTTTTTAGGTATCATAGAATTGCTCAGTAAGTATGATCCAGTTTTATACGAACATGTAAAAAGTGTTCGTGAGTCACAAGACAAGCACAAACGTCTTCAAGTTCATTATTTATCATCAAGAATTCAAAATGAATTCATTCAGATTTGTGGAAAATTTGTGCAAAGAAAAATTATTGAAGAAATTCTTGATTCTAAATATTTTTCTATTATTGTGGATGCGACACCAGACTGCTCACACCAAGAACAAACGTGTCTTGTAATTCGTTATGTAAAAATAATAAATAATGCATCGTATTCAATTGAGGAAAGATTTATTACATTTGAATCATTTACACAAAAAAGAGGAATCGAAATCGCTACACGAATTATTGAAATTCTTGAAAATTTTGGCCTTGATTTTAATTTATGCTTTGGGCAAGCATATAATAATGGTGCTAATATGGCAGGAGCAGGACAGTATAACGGTGTGCAAGCTGTGCTGCTTGAGCGTAATCCGAATTGCATTTTTTCCAGTTGTGGAAATCATACTCTTAATCTTGTTGGAGTTGACTCTGCTGAATCATGTAAAGAAGCAGTTACATATTTTGGGAGAATTCAACAGATGTATAATTTTTTTAGCAGCAGTCCTAGAAAGTGGGAGATTTTAAAGAAATATTTAGCTGTGTCACTTCACACAATATCAAAGACAAGATGGTCTACTCGAATTGATGCTGTTAAACCAATTTACAATAATCAGTCAAATATTCTGGCTGCTTTAGAGGAGTGTAAGTCACTAAACCTTCCACCGCACGCACGTACCGAACTTCAGTCAATTTTTCAATATTTGGATACATTCGAATGCATTGTGTTGACAACAATATGGCTTGAAATATTAACGTTATTGCAACAAACTAATTTAATTATTGAAGCACGCAATGCAACACTTGACGTAGAAATGGAAAATATTAACAATCTTATTGCAAGGATGAAGATAATGCGTGAAGAGTGGGGCAGATTACTCTTAAGTTCAAAAGAGATTGCCGTACTTTCCAAAATTTCAACTGATTTTCAATTAACTCGTCATATTAGGTCACAGTTTGATGCTGAAGAACATTATAGAGTTAATGTTTTTATATACATTATTGATTCGGTTATTTCAGGCTTGACACGTCGCTTTGAGTCTTTACGCAAAATTTGCCAGACTTTTGGATTCCTTTGGACTTTTCAAACTTCATCAGATGAGGAAATAAAATCGAGAGCAAAAAATATGCACTTAAAATATCCAAAGGAAATTTCAAATGAAATATGTGATGAAATAATATTTTTAAAAAATATTTTTGAAGTAAACTTTGATATAGAATCATCTCCAGCTAAGTTGCTGCTAAACATTTTAGAAAAAAACCTAATTGGATTGTTTCCAAATATATCAACAGCTTTAAGAATATTTTTAAGTCTACCTGCCTCCGTTGCTTCAGCGGAACGCAGTTTCAGTGTGTTGAAAAGGGTTAAAAATTTTAACAGATCGGCAATGAGCCAAGAACGGTTGAATGGGCTAGCCATTTTACATATAAATTCAGATATTGCACGAAATATTGATTTTTCAACTATTATAAAAGATTTTGCTACAACTAAAGCTCGAAAAGCTTATTTGTAATTTAATTATTAATTTCATACTTTTTAAATAAATTAAAAATAATAAAAAAACTATGTAAATTTGTTTTTTTTTTATTCAAACCAGAGGCCCCATATTTTTTATTGGCCTGGGCCCCCTCTCAGCTCTGCAAGGCCCTGCACAGCACTGTATATATATATATATAGTATTATATTATTTTTAATGGTTTCGCTATTACGCGTATGACACCACCTGACATAATCTTGTTACATACATATATATATATATAAATTCTGTATACAAATTACAAAAATGTAACATTATTAAAGTGTATTTTTATTCGTTTTAACATTATGCCAATTTTCAATATTTTGATGTTAAAGACCAGGAATGGCGAACCTATGGCACGCGTGCCAAAGTGGCACGCAGATAAATTTTCGTTGGCACGTATAATATCTTTCATTTTTCATACACTAACACAAAATCCTTTTTCGATTTTGAAAAAAATTGTGAACTCAATTCAAATTCAATGCAAAAATATGATATTTAAAAAACAAAATTGAGTTTTCACAGATTTCTGGCGATTTTATTTCAACGTTATAAGATATGTAATTACATTATTTGTGTATGTACAAATATGTACACGTGATTTTAAATAAAAAAAATGTGTTAACAATTTTTAGACGGTTATTGTTTTTATTTGAACATAGTATGCTTTGGATTTTCAAATATATACATATGAAAATGAATATTTCATATTCACTAATTCAGTACAGTTGATACTTTGTAAGTGCGATAGAAAGTTGTGTTATCTTATTTTACTATATTATTTTATGCTTATAGAAAAAATACATATTTATATTTTTTGAGGACAAATAATATAATTGATTTAAAAGGGTAATTCATTAACGATTTTAATTATAAATAAATAATATACATATTTCAACTTTAGAATGTCAGAAAATAAGAAAATGAGAACAGAGTCCAACTCTAACAGACCGTTTCAAGATTGGTGGACTGATAAATATGGAATGATGAAAAACGAAAACAATGCCCTGTGTGCGTTGTGTGGACGTACAGTAGTGTGCAGATGCAAAACATCATCAGTAAAACGTCATTATGAAACTACTCATTCATTTCTTTTATCAAAAAGTGATTCAGAACAAAAAGAATATATTGCACGTGAAGTTAAAAACAAAAACTTACAATCGAGCTCATTCACTACATTTTTGAAACGTACAAATTATTTAGTAGCTGCTAGTTTCGAGGTTTCAAAGACTATTGCTACTCATAGCAAACCATTTAGTGATGGAGATTATATTAAGGAAGCTTTCATTAAATGTGCACCACATTTATTTGAAGATTTTCAAAATAAAGAGCAGATACTTAAGCGCATTGAAGAATTAAGTATAAGTCGAAATACTGTTAAAGACAGGATATTAAAAATGCATAAAAATATTAATATTAAAAAAAATAATGATATACGTTCTGCAAAGCTATTTTCTATATGCCTTGATGAAAGTACCGACGTAACATCTTCAGCTCGGTTGTCCATAATTGCTCGTTATGCTAAAGGAGAAAAAATAGTTGAGGAATTGCTTTCACTAGTTTCGTTATCAGCAAAAACAACTGGGAAAGATATTAGTGATGCAGTTATAAAAGCGTTTGAAATAGCTGAGATAGATACATCAACAATAGTGTCAATTACAACTGATGGAGCTCCCTCAATGATAGGTCGGCAAGCTGGTTTTGTGTCTCTCTTTCAACAACACGTTGGACATCCAATTATTAATTTTCATTGCATAATTCATCAACAAGTTCTATGTGCGAAGTCTGGATTTACAGAATTTGATGATATTTTAAGTATTGTTTCCAAAATAATAAATTTTATAGCAGCCCGAGCTTTAAATAAGGGGCAATTTCAGTTGCTTTTACAAGAGGTTGGTTCTAATTACCATGGATTGTTAATGTATAATCACGTACGCTGGCTTAGTCGAGGATTTCTGTTACAGCGTTTTGTAGAATGTTTTGATGAAATTATAATGTTTCTTAATGATAAAAAATCCGAATTTCCTGAACTTTTTGATAATGACTGGATTACCAAATTAATGTTTCTGACTGACATTTCCAACCATTTAAATGAATTAAATATTAAATTGCAAGGCCCCGGAAAATCAATTGATGTGATGTTCGATATTATTAGGCCAAATTAGTAATATTTAAACGCGATTTTGACAACAAAACTTTTAAGTGTTTTCCATTGTTGAAAGATCATATTCAAAAATTTTACATTCATGGTGTCTATGAAATTAATGTAAATTTTTATAGCCAAGTTATAAGTGGCATACAAGACAATTTTGTTAAGAGATTTGAAGATTTCAAAATATTTGCACCGTTAATTAACTTTATTAAAGATTTGGAAACTACTAAAATTGATCAGTTAGAATGGTTAAGTTGGTGAATTTAGAAATGCAGTTGGCCGAGTTTCAATCAAGTTCTATTTGGAAACAGAAATTTATAGAGTTGAGACATGAAATAGAAAATAATGAAAAAAAAAGATTAAATGAAGAAGAATATGAAACCATGGATAATATTTTGTTGAAGACATGGTGTTCGCTTCCAGAGACTTTTAATGCGATGAAGAAATTATCTTTAGCTATTCTTACAATATTTTCATCAACGTATAGCTGTGAAAGCTTATTTTCGATAATGAATAACATAAAATCTGATGTACGAAATAGACTTACCGACGAATGTGGCGAGGCTTGTATTTCATTAAAATTGTCAAACTATCATCCGGATATTGGTGAATTATCGAAAACTATTCAACAACAAAAATCTCATTGAAAATTATGTAAACTAATTATAGAAATCAATGTATATATACTAATAGCTGCGTTCCTTTCGGTCCGGAGGAGTAGATAAGAGTAGATAAGAGTAGATAGGAGTAGTTGGTGAATGGAACGCATTTTTTTGTAAAAAATATAAACTTTTTGTATATCAGCTGTTAAATGTCTTTAAATTTAAATTTCTCCCAAAGAAAATTGAAAAAAATTAGGTGTTATTTATTAAAATGGTAATTTATCTTTTATATATAATATCTTTTATAAAATCTGAAATTCAAAAAACATAATTATTTATTATTAATTTCCCCTTCAATAAATTAGTTATTTATACAACATACCGTATTAATATCATCTATATTAAAAGTTTTTAATATTTATCTTGATGTTATATCCACAAAAATAAAAGTGGAAATGTCACAAATAATGTAAATTGTAAACAAAATCATAACCTTTAAAATACTTTAAGACATCTTTCGGATTTTATGGAACTAAAAAACTCTATCAGAAATATTTTGTGTATCTCCTCTCAACTACTCCTGTGCAAGTACTCCTTTCTATAGTGAGGAGTAGATAGGAGTAGGAGTAACTACGCCTAGCTACTCTTTTCTACTCTTATCTACTCCTCCGGACCGAAAGGAACGCAGCTATTAGTATATATATAAAGTAATATTAAATTATTCAGAATTGAAAATAACATTTAAAGATCAAATCAGGGTGCGGTCAAGAATTTAGCCGCTGCGCAGCTTATGCAGCCTCAAAAAATTGAAAAGCAGCCAGTATGCAAAAATTTTGACTGCATATTTATACGACCGGCTGCAAATTGTCAATTTGACAGCTACTATATTTGATATTGTGCATTTTGAAAAATTTGTGAAAAATGGAAAATACAATTAAAAATTTATTGTTGCAAACAATTATAGAAACACCACAAAGCCGTTTAACTCTTCAAAAAAAAAAGAAAAAAAGAAGGAAAATATTAATAAAATTAATGTATAAATATGGTGGAATAAAGAGAAATATTATAAAAATATTAAATTATATTGACACCGTTCAACTTTATGATGATGACACTTTTAAATCTCATTTCCGTATGACGAAAAGCTGTTTTGATGTATATTTAGTATAGCTTTTGTGCATTTTTATTATATTAATATTAAAAAAATACATTAATTTAATTTTTAGGATTTATTACTGGAAATAGATGACAATATATTACAGTCAATAAGACGTCCAAGAACTAACACAAAACTATCGTTACTAATGACCTTATGGACATTGGGAAATTTAAACAGCTATCGGGATATTGCGGATAGGTTTGGAGTATCCAAAGGATGTGCAGTAAATACAGTATTATTTATTTGCAAAATATTGACAAAATTGTCCAACAAATATATAAAATGGCCATCAAGAGACGAAGCCAAATATGTTATTGAAAAATTTAATTTATTGCGTGGAAATAATAGTTTCCCGGATGTAATTGGCTGTTTAGACGGATCCCACATTCCTATTCCTGCTCCAGCAATAGATCCAGCCAGTTATTATAACAGGAAAGGATTTCATTCTATGATTTTACAAGTACAGACAATTTTTTGTTTGATTTTTTATTAATATTTTGTCTTTAAGGGAATATGTGACAGTGAATATAAATTTTTAAATGTTTTCTTTGGTTGGCCCGGAAGAAGTCACGATTCTAGTTTGTGGAGCAGCAGTGGTATTTGTAATCAATTAGAAAATGGAACTTTAGAGCTACCTTATGATTGTCATCTACTGGCGGACTCAGCTTACCCTCTGAGAAAGTTTTTGATGAAACCACACCCGGATAATGGAGTACTGACCTCAAAACAAAAAAGATTTAATAAAAAATTGAGTTCAACAAGAACAGTTATTGAACAATCCTTCGGCAGGCTAAAGTCTAAGTTTAGGAGACTAAAATTTTTACCGATTTCTAAAATAACTAACGCCAAATATTTTGTCATAGCAGCAGTAGTCCTTCATAATTTTATTTTAACAAAAGATGGTGCTGATGAATATGAAGAGAGTGGTGATGAATTTGAAGAGAATCCACCACATAGTATATCCTATCAAAATCTTAATACAGCAAATGATGATAATGAAGGTAAAATGAAAAGAAACTATTATACAGAAACATTATAATGTAATGATATGTGTATGATTTTACCCATGTAATTGCAATTATGCCTGGTATAACTTTATCATCTTCATATAATATTTAATATAATACAGAAATAAAATAATTTCAAAATCTGAATAAAAAATTTTTTTTTTATTAAAAAAATAATTAGTTACAAGCAACAAAAGTACAGTCTTCTCTGTATAATATAAAAAAATAATTAGTAATGGTGTTTGCACATAATCCGCGAACTACGAATTGCGAATTGCGAACAAATAAATTATTCCATCTTTAATCAAATTATTTTAAAATAATTTTATTAAAGATGGAATAATTTATCTGTTCGCAATTCGCAATTCGTAGTTCGCGGATTATGTGCAAAGACTATTACAAGGTTACAACAAAAGTACAGTCTTCTCTGTATAATATAAAAAATAATTAGCCTCTGAAAATTATACAATAAAAATCACATTATTATTATTGGTATACTGGAACATTTCTATTTATTTATAATAGCTAACATATCCTTGAGGCAGTTAACTTTTTCTCTTTCTATTTCATTTTTTTCTTTCTCCATTGCCATCATTTCCTGATGTCTTCTTTTTTTAAATATTCCAATAATTCAGCGTTTTTATCTTTTTTTACTTTCCTCGGCATCCTTGATGTACTCTCATTCGAGATTTCAACATTTATATCATTTTCAACATTTTGTTCCAAATAGTTTGTTTCATTTAATGAATCAAAAATTAAGCCTTTTGGCGGGACAATATTGTGTCGAACACCGTACACGGAGTTGAATTCTTCAAAATATTTCCAAAATATACCTCCACGTCCACTTTTTTCTTTTCTTTTTTTAATTCTGTTGAACGTAACGACCAAATTGCTGAATTTTTTTCTTGCGTCCAGAGCAGAAATTTTGAGATCTGGCAAATTTTTTTCATTTCTAATAGGCATTTATTCCATAATGTATTTTTATTTTTTTTTCCTTGTATAAAATCTGTCCCCATACTCAATCTAGTTGTTATTAACAATTGTATTGCTTGTGGATACCATATATATCTCTACATATTAAAATAATATGAAAATAAAAAAAAAGATAATTGGAAATGTATTTATTACCTTCGGGTTGAAAAAGACTGATTTGAAGGTAAATTTTCCTCCTCACTCTCTGAACTAGCACCAAATATTTGTTGTATATTAACTGAAAATCTTAAAAAAAAATATAGTTTTAATTAAGTTTTTAAAACAATTTAATTCATTTCTTACTCTTCATCATCAGTATCCACCATTTTGAATGTACCACAAAAATAAAAAAAAAAAAAAATTGACAATTAAAACTTTTGCAGCCTATCTTCCCCGACTGCAAAAACTACAATGGCTGCGTTTGCATTCTGAATTTTAATCCGACAGATTGCGCTGCTTTTGCTGCAAATTTTAATTAATGACCGACTGGCTGCAAAAACTGCGCAGCGGCTGAATTCTTGACCGCACCCTCACCTGTAAAGTTGTGTGCAGCCAATATCTTACAATGTTTTATCATTCGATGTCCATGAAATTTTCATTACAGATTTTTGTCATACTCGTATAACACCTCTGTAAGTTTAGTAGGTTTAAGATTTTATCAAAAATTCCGAATTTTATGATTACTATATATATATATATATATATATACCTATGACTTTTGTAATTTCATTTATATTGTTTTGTTTTAACCAATATTTTATACTTAAAATTTTAGTTCGGTAAGTTTATTACAATAAATGTATCTGTTCGGTGAGCCTGCTAAAATTTCTGAAATAAAAAGTTTAACTTCTCCTTGAACTAAATAAAAAGAAATCTGCTTGGTTTACGTTCAATTTTATTTTATTTAAATATTTATTAAAATGATAACTTTCAAATGTTACAATAATATAATTATTAATAAAAACAAACAAACAATTTGTATTATTACGTTACTTTAATTAATTGATCTCAATTATGTTGTTAATTGTTAATGTTGATGTCGCTTCTATCGTCTCAGCAATTGTGTTCATACCATTAGCCTGACTGTTATCTGAAGTTCGATCAGCTGATTGTCTATCTACTACAATTGCCGTTGGGCGATAATTAGAGTAGATTTCAACAATTATATAATGTAGCACAACCTTGGGGATCGTTTAATATTGGTTTTGTTCAATATTGAATTTTGTTCCACAAAACCTAGAAATTGGTTGATACGACTAATTCTCTGAGGTTAAATAATCTCATTTATTTATGCTATTTCCCTAATTAATTTATGTTGAGGTTATGTTGCCTGTACTAATTTATACGTTTGAAACTATATTGATTAAATTACATTTACCAGATTACTATCAAATACAATATACCTGGTAAACCATAATCAACGATAATAATAAAAAGAAATAAATTGTTTTGTAAGAACAATTATCTAATAAATTAATTTAAATAATTGATAATAATAAATTGTTTTGTAAGAACAATTATCTACTAAAATGACTTTACTAAATTAACATTCGATCTACAATTCGATAACCGTAATCTTAATTCGACACGTGATCGTAATGTGGGCGCAACCTAACCTTAATTTAATTAAATTAATTTAACCGAATTTAACCTCACTTTTTATTTAAATTTTGCAACGCGTGATTTATAATTTTGTATAATAATTAAACGTTATAATTTTTTAGAAATTCTTGCGGTTTTCCGATTTAACCTAACTTTAATTGATATTAATTTTTTTTTATTAAATTCAATTCTATAATTCACTAATTAAATTTAAATAATTTTATATCGAATTCTAATAATTCGCTAATTGAAATTAAATAATTTTATATCGAATTCTAATAATTCACTAATTGGCAATTTTAAATTAATTTCACTTTTTTTTAATCTACAACTTTGTTAATTATTATTTAAAATAAATTTAATTAAATTCACTTTACCTTTTTTTTAAATAATGTGTTAATTAAACCAAAAGAAAATATATTGCATAGGAACAATCACAAATTTTCCACAATTACTTGTGCCACTTGTAATTTTATCCGTATACAATAATTTTTCTTACCTTTACGTATATCTTTTATAAATAAAATAATTTTAAATTATTTTTCTTGATTTTGAATTGATGCTGCTGCCTTTGGTAATCGATCGATAAGACTGATAAAATTCTCAATTTGCCTATCGTTTATATAGCCTAATCTATTTTAAAATTTACATTTTCTATATGGTGTTACCATATTAAATTTTAAATCATTTGACCATAATGGTCATAACATTTTATCCTAAGGTTTTCCTGAAAACTTTTACTAACCATTTTTTCTTTAGAATATTATTTCCTATAATTTCTCTACTAAATTTTCCTAATTCTAGTTAATTTTCCTGGAAAATTCTATTAATAATTTTTGCTATAAAATGCTATAAAAACGTTCAGCCCTGAACAATTTAATTATTATTAAGTTGTCCCTACTGATTTTTATTACGAGAGAGTACTTTCGTGCAGTTTATTTAATCCCGCTCGCACCAATTGCATCTCGCTCATACTAATTGGGTTTTTCATTTAATTTAAAAAACATAAATTCTATGTTTTATGTTTATTTTCCGCGATTTTTCCTAACATAATTAGATTCGCGATTAACTTTTCTACCGGGAAGAAAATCTTCATAAGTCTACGCGGATTATTCTACTCGCAATCTACTCCGCAAGTTTCGGTTTCACAGATGAAATGCCGGCATTTCATCTAAATTTAATTTGCAAAAATAGGATTATTTTCAACTATTAATTCTGGTAAGTTATTAAAAAATGAAATTAAGAATTCATTAGAATTCTAAAAATATATGCACATCATGGATGTCAGCTATATTAAAGCTGATATTCATCTAAACTTTCTGCTTTATTTTTCAGGTTATGCCGGCACATGAACCAATGTTAGATTGTATTTAATAACCAATATCTACCTGATATTGGTTGCATTTGTTTGGGAATTTAAACTGCAGGTAAGTACCTATTGATTGAGTGTAATATGTATAGAAAACATCAACAACCTTCCATGCTATTTCAACATGAAATTTACGCATGTAGTTGTTGTTGTTTTTCATATAAAATATAAACAAATGTTGTATGACTTTAATAAATTTATTTTATTAATTTAATTTTCTTTTTTTTTAGGGATGCTGGATGAACATTCTCCCGCCCGTTGAACAATATTGTTCAACACCAGCTTTTCCTTATTCAGTTTAGCCTTTTTTCGAAGTTGATGATGGTGAAATTTCACCTTCCCATCAGCACAAACTTGCGCCCGTATGCACCATCCACCTGGCAGAAATCTTTTTGTTTGGACGCTCTTATTTTATCGAAGTCTATTCGTTCTACGACCTTTTTCGGCAAGAATACTTGTTCCCCTTCTTTTGTAATGACGCGTTGAATATCATTGTTAATTCGCATCTTAAATTCTGCAACCGTCGTGGACAACCTTAACGAGCTCCACTCCGTGGTATAATTATCATTAATTAGGACTGGTGGTCCTATTAATTCTTCACCAACTGGCACCTGTTCTTCTTGTTGATTGTTTGTGCTGCCTACTACCGAACTTTGACTGGTTTGCACCAGTGAATTGCATTCAATAGTGGCCGTACTCTTTGGTTCATCAACCAAGCTTTTTGTAGACTCAGGTACTACATCAGTCAATTGTGACTTGCGTCTAGCGGCACTGGCTGGATTCTCCGGTTCAAAAAACCAATTTGTTTCAACCGCTCTTTTATGTGTTGGTGCCGTTAAATTCGCGTTGGTAGAATCACCAACACGTTGCCTTTTATTTTGCTTTGGTTGTTGCCCTTTTCTTTTTGGTGACAACGGAACCTCCTCCCAAATCGTCAGAAAATCAATAGTTTCGAATGAATTCATTTTAATCTAACGAGAACAAAGATAAATTAGTAATATATATATATTGTTTTACTAAATTGGACAACATGAACATTATACTATCTCCAACATGACGGCACAACATGTCTTAGTAATTTTTTATTATTATTATTATATATATTATGCTTGTTGTTTACGTTGTAGGGTGTACCACCTTTCCATCATCGTAAACTCATCATAATCTGCAATTCTATTAAAAAAATTTAACAAATGAAAAACTCATGAATTTTTAGTTGCATACATTTTATTATGTACTCTAAAAATTTAATTTTATAACATTGAATTACGGTAATCCTTTAGCCGTCGATGGAATCATTGGTGGCATTCCTGTTGGCCGCCCAATATTTGCCCTTGCTAAGCGGCATTGCACCGAATCATACCGCAAACTCGGACCCAATTCTTCCAGTTCGGAATGTATAAAATATTCCTCCAAACTATCCGTGATCATATTACATATCGTATCAAACGTCATTCCACTTTTGATGGTGTATAGCTCTGAATACCGGTATTGATTATTTGTTGGATTCATTGTTACCTAATCATAAACCCAAAAAAAATATTATTATTATTTATATTTAAAACATTTTACCACATAAAACAACAAGACGGATAAACAAATATGGCAACATACAAAATTTTTTTTTTTTTTTACAGATACTATCATAATATAGTATCATCATTTGCTTGTATCAATGGACAGATTTTCGTTACGGGCCTCGTAAACGAACTATGTTCTGTCTTTATTTTTACCACTCGAACAACTCCATCTTCACCTGGATGGACTTCTTCAACTCGTCCCAGTGGCCAAAATGTTGGTGCTGTATTCTCATCTTTTAATAAAACTACATCGCCTTCCTTTTGTGTTGTTTGCCATTTTGTTCTTTGTTGCAATGTATTTAAATATCCCTTGGACCATTTGCCCCAAAATTGCTGTGCCATATATTGCATATGTCGCCATCTTTGACCTGGTGCAACCTTGTCCAATATTTCAGGTTCAGGCACAGCGTTAAGTGGCCGTCCAATCAGGAAATGACCTGGTGTAAATACTTCCAAGTCCTCGCTTCTATTTTCCATGACTGTTAACGGTCGAGAGTTTAAGCATCCTTCGATTTGACATAGCAATGTTACGTATTCTTCATACGTGTAGACATTTTTACCTATCACTCTACGGAGATGATACTTCACCGCTTTAACTCCAGCCTCCCATAAACCTCCAAAATAAGGTGCTCCTGGAAAATTAAAATGCCAACTAATTCCCTTTTCGCTGAAATGTTGACTCACATTCGGACTTGCTTCCTGCAACGCCTTTGTTAACTCCTTATTGAGTGTAACCTGTGCTCCTTTAAAATTTGTACCGCAGTCAGAGTAAACATCAGTACATAAACCCCTTCGTGCAACAAATCTCCTAAATGATGCTAAAAAGGCTGACGCTGATAAATCTGATACTAATTCCAAGTGTATAGCTTTCGTAGCCATACAAACAAATATACAAAAATAACCCTTATACGTTCTTGACGTTCTATGCGATGACATTTTTAAAAATATTGGACCTGCAAAATCCATTCCGACATGACTGAACGGTTTAGATATATTTACCCTACAACTTGGTAAATTTCCCATTAATTGTGTATACGGTTCCTTTTTGTGACGAATACAAGTTGTACATTTAGCTATCTGTCTTGATATTATTCGTTTTCCATTAAGTATCCAGTATAAATTCCTGCTCGTATTTAAAACCAAATTGACTCCACCATGTAGAGTGTCTTTATGTATTTCATTAATGATTAATGTTGTAACATAATGATTTGATGGGAGTATACCTGGGTGCTTGTTTTTGTATGCTACATTTGCGTTGGTTGACCGTCCACCTACACGTATAATTTTATGTTGATCCAAAAATGGCATTAATGTCAACAACTGGCTTTTTTTATCAATTGTTTTATTTCCAATCAAACGATTATATTCTTCGGAAAATGATCTTTGCTGAATTAATTTTAATATTAAATTTTCTGCAACATCCGTTTCTTGTTTATTTAACATTCCTACTCTTTTAACGTTTCCCTTTGTTGCGTTGTTATAAAATCGTAGTATCCATGCAGTTGTTCTCTTTAATAACATGAATGATGAAAAACGCGAAAACATATCATCAGTAGTGAATAATAGTGATACAAC
Organism: Rhamphomyia laevipes; assembly: GCA_963920725.1. Lineage (NCBI taxonomy): Eukaryota > Metazoa > Arthropoda > Insecta > Diptera > Empididae > Rhamphomyia > Rhamphomyia laevipes. The sequence goes on along the minus strand of OY987256.1, from coordinate 24,799,809 downwards.
AGTTGCTTTCTTCACTTCTATTGCAGGTACTGTCAATGAAATTTTATTTTCTGGCCATTCTTTCTCAGCTTTTACCAACCACGTTTGTCCATTCCACCATAACTCATTCGTTATGATTTTTTCAGCTGGTATTCCTCTAGAGGCTAAATCTGCAGGATTAAATTCTGTTGGTACGTGTCTCCAACAGCTTGGATCTACTTTATCCTGTATTTCACTAACTCTATTAGCAACAAATGTTTTCCATTTCGATGGATGATTATGAATCCATTGTAAGGTAATTATTGAATCCGTCCATGCAGTAATCGAATAATTACTTAACCCCATTGAGCGTATCGTTGTTTCAATTAATCGGGCCAAAATTAGTGCACCACATAATTCTAAACGTGGCAATGTTACCGGTTTTATTGGTGCTACCTTGGTTTTTGATGCAATCAATTTTGAAGTGACAACTCCATCTGAATTTTGTATTCGTAAATATATTACTGCTGCGTAAGCTTTAATTGAAGCATCGCTGAATCTGAATCCATGTATTTGAACATTGTTTGATTGTAACGTAATACCTAACCATCTAGGTATTCTAATTTTATTTAGTTGTTGTAGGCTTTCTTTAAAAAATTGCCATCGTTCCGCAATTGATTTGTCTACTTCTGCGTCCCAAGAGTTCCCTGATATCCATAACTCTTGAATTAGTAATTTTGCTACTACAATTACAGGTGTGATCCATCCTAAAGGATCATATAATGAAGCAACTTGTGATAAAATAGACCTTTTAGTAATCGCTTGCTGAGTTTTATCTAATACTGCAAATGTAAAATAATCCGTACCAGGATACCATCTTATTCCGAGTGTTTTAATTGTATTAGATTCGTCAAATTGAAATGTCTCTTTCAATTCCCTGTGTGCTAATGGTAACTGCTCTACTATCTCTGGATAATTTTCGAAGATTAAAATATCCTTTTTTAGCATCTGTATGCATTGCTGTTGCAGTTCCTTTACTTCTTCAATACTATCTGCCCCACTTAATAAATCATCCACATAAAAATTAAGTAACGCTGCCTTTGCATCTAATGGATAATTTTGTTCTTCATCCGCCGATAAGTGTTTCAATGTCTTGATTGCTAAATATGGAGCAGCTGATGTGCCGAAAGTCACCGTTTTTAACTCATAATCAGTGTCCACCTTTGTAATCGGGACTCTCCAAATTATTCGTTGGTACTTTCGATGTTCTGGATGAATTAAAATCATACGATACATCTTCTCGATGTCCGCTGTTATGGCTACTTTATATTTTCGCCATTTCATTAAAGTGGAAAACAATGTTGGTTGTAATGTTGGTCCTATCAACATTTGTTCATTCAATGATTTTCCATTTGTTTTTTTTGCTGAAGCATCAAATACAACTCTAAGTTTCGTCGTAGTACTTTCTTTAAACACTGCATGATGTGGTATATAATAAGAATTTATAGACTACTCATTTGATACCTTTTCCATCTGGTTTAAATCTATATATTCATCTAGGCACTTTGAATATTCTTCATCTGGTGTAGTATTCCCTTTGAATTTATTTTTTAGTACTTCATAACGTTTTCTGGCCATCTCTCGAGATGACCCTAGATCTGGACATAGTCCATTTATAAATGGCAGTTTAACTTCATACTGTCCATTTTCAAGTCTTGTATGCGTTAACTTGAATATATTTTCAAATTCTTCATCCTCTGGTTTCAAAGTTTTTTGGGTGGGAATTTCTTCTAATTCCCAAAACTTTTTTAATTGATGACATATCTCATCAGTAACTGTAAATGTTTTTATTTCTGTAAATGTTTTTATATTGGACTATTCCCTAGAAGTATCCATCCTAATGTAGTCTGTATTGCTACTGGTGCATCATTTGGTCCCTTGACCAATCCATTTTGTATAATATTTGCATACGTTGTTGCTCCAAGAAGTATATCAATATTTCCTGGAATATAATAAGTGGGATCTGCTAGCTCCAGATTCATCAGATGGTCTTCTAATCATTTTACATGAAGGTAACATATCTGTTATTTTCTTAATAACTAGCATAGATACTTTCACGCTAGACGTCTTTGTCTTATTATTATAAATCTGTACTTTAACCTTTTTATTGGAAATTGCTGTTTGACCTGTACTCAAACCGGTAATTTCCACCTTGGCTGATTCACGTGGCACTCCCAATTTCTTACAGACATTCTCTGTAATAAACGATGATTTATTACAGATCCAGGATCAACTAAACAGCGTAGCGTTATGCATCGCCCATTGCGATCATCAACTGATACTAATGCTGTGGCTAACAACACATCTTGTTGTTCAGCACAAAAAAAAATTAACGATTTAAATATCTCCAAACTATCAGCCTTGTCCACCGATGGTGAACTTTCAACCTATGTAACCAACCACTATGTTTTTAGTTACATTTTTTACATCGTTGTTGACTCGGGCAATTATTAGCACCATGGTTGCTCGAAAAACAATTAAAGCATCGTCTACTTAGTTTTATACAGTTTCTCCGTTCATCAACGTTCATTTTCTGAAATTTAAAACACTTTCCAACAAAATGCTGTCCATTACAAGCTGGGCATTTTGAAGTAGTAGCGATGTGGTACGTCTTTGTACTAATTGGTGTCGGCTTCGTCATTGTAGTTGACTGTGACACCGCTTCTAGAACTCTGAACCTTGTGTTCAGAAATTTCTTGAATTGTTCTAAAGAGGGTAGGTCTTGAGAATCACCTAATTCCTCCTCCCAAAGTTTCACCGTTGTAAATGGTAACTTCAGCACCAGCAAATAAATAATTACTGAATCCCATTTGGATACCATTACACCAAGTGAATTTAATTGCTGTTCACATTCCTCAGTCGTCTCGATTAGTTGTCGTAGCGATTTGCCAGATTCGTTTAGTATTTTTGGTTGATTCACCAAAAATTTTATCTGTGTATTAACCAGCAGTCGTTTGTTCTCGTACCGCAGCTTGAGTTTCTCCCATGCTGGCTCATAATCATTGCCTGTTACTGGTACATGTTTCAGCAGCCTGAAACATGAAGCAGACCAGTTAAACAGCCCTTTAAATACTGCAGCTTCTGAGCTGCTTGAAGTTGTGTGTTGTTGTGTATGATTGAAACAAACAAGTCGTGAAACGATCGCCATTCATTATAATCCGCATTGAATTTTGGAAACGTTATACGTGGTAATTGTACTTGATTATGTACATTCGACGTTGTGCTAACATTCTGTTGTTGTAGTGGTGGTACGCCGAATTTGTTTGTAACTACATTTTGTTTAAGTTTTAAATTATCCTTTAAGTCGCCAATATACTCTGTATACGCAACTTCTATATCAGAATAAATATCTTCTGTGATATAATCGTCTACACACTCTTCAGCAGAATTTTCTATTAATTCTCGAATGGCCAGATCATTTAATCCAAATTCATACCAACTGTTACTCAAATCGTTGATTTTAGTTTCATAAAATTCAACGGTTCGTTTTTCCAATTTTGTTTTCTTGCCGTTGATAATCGATTTTTGAATTCTCTCTGCCAAAACCTTCTGTTTTGTTAGGGTACTTTTTAATGACGCAGTCATATTGAAATAAAACCACTTTATCGTCCTTGATAAACTAGTTTGCCTCTTGTATGAAATGATTAAAAAATGTTAGTCCCTAACAATAACTACTTATATTAAAATTGCCAATCCTAATTCTAATTTCTAACTATTATCAACCAATTTCTTTGTGTCAAATATTCAAATTTCACAAAATTAAACGGACCTGACAGTATCCGGTTCGAAGGACCAAAATGTTCGGTGAGCCTGCAAAAATTTCTGAACTAAAAAGTTTAACTTCTCCTTGAACTAAATAAAAAGAAATCTGCTTGGTTTACGTTCAATTTTATTTTATTTAAATTTTTATTAAAATGATAACTTTCAAATGTTACAATAATATAATTATTATTAAAAACAAACAAACAATTTGTATTATTACGTTACTTTAATTAATTGATCTCAATTATGTTGTTAATTGTTAACGTTGATGTCGCTTCTATCGTCTCAGCAATTGTGTTCATACCATTAGCCTGACTGTTATCTGAAGTTCGATCAGCTGATTGTCTATCTACTACAATTGCCGTTGGGCGATAATTAGAGTAGATTTCAACAATTATATAATGTAGCACAACCTGGGGGATCGTTTAATATTGGTTTTGTTCAATATTGAATTTTGTTCCACAAAACCTAGAAATTGGTTGATACGACTAATTCTCTGAGGTTAAATAATCTAATTTGTTTATGCTATTTCCCTAATTAATTTATGTTGAGGTTATGTTGCCTGTACTAATTTATACGTTTGAAACTATGTTGATTAAATTACATTTACCAGATTAATATCAAATACAATATACCTGGTAAACCATAATCAACGATAATAATAAAAATAAATAAATTGTTTTGTAAGAACAATTATCTAATAAATTAATTTAAATCAATTGATAATAATAAATTGTTTTGTAAGAACAATTATCTACTAAAATTACTTTACTAAATTAACATTCGATCTACAATTCGATAACCGTAATCTTAATTCGACACGTGATCGTAATGTGGGCGCAATCTAACCTTAATTTAATTAAATTAATTTAACCGAATTTAACCTCACTTTTTATTTAAATTTTGCAACGCGTGATTTATAATTTTGTATAATAATTAAACGTTTTAATTTTTTAGAAATTCATGCGGTTTTCCGATTTAACCTAACTTTAATTGATATTAATTTTTTTTATTAAATTCAATTCTATAATTCACTAATTAAATTTAAATAATTTTATATCGAATTCTAATAATTCGCTAATTGAAATTAAATAATTTTATATCGAATTCTAATAATTCGCTAATTGGCAATTTTAAATTAATTTCACTTTTTTTTAATCTACAACTTTGTTAATTATTATTTAAAATAAATTTAATTAAATTCACTTTACCTTTTTTTTAAATAATGTGTTAATTAAACCAAAAGAAAATATATTGCATAGGAACAATCACAAATTTTCCACAATTACTTGTGCCACTTGTAATTTTATCCGTATACAATAATTTTTCTTACTTTTACGTATATCTTTTATAAATAAAATAATTTTAAATTATTTTTCTTGATTTTGACTTGATGCTGCTGCCTTTGGTAATCGATCGATGAGACTGATAAAATTCTCAATTTGCCTATCGTTTATATAGCCTAATCTATTTTAAAATTTACATTTTCTATATGGTGTTACCATATTAAATTTTAAATCATTTGACCATAATGGTCATAACATTTTATCCTAAGGTTTTCCTGAAAACCTTTACTAACCTTTTTTTCTTTAGAATATTATTTCCTATAATTTCTCTACTAAATTTTCCTAATTCTAGTTAATTTTCCTGGAAAATTCTATTAATAATTTTTGCTATAAAATGCTATAAAAACGTTCAGCCCTGTACAATTTAATTATTATTAAGTTGTCCCTACTGATTTTTATTACGAGAGAGTACTTTCGTGCAGTTTATTTAATCCCGCTCGCACCAATTGCATCTCGCTCATACTAATTGGGTTTTTCATTTAATTTAAAAAACATAAATTCTATGTTTTATGTATATTTTCCGCGATTTTTCCTAACATAATTAGATTCGCGATTAACTTTTCTACCGGGAAGAAAATTTTCATAAGTCTACGCGGATTATTCTACTCGCAATCTACTCCGCAAGTTTCGGTTTGTCAGATGAAATGCCGGCATTTCATCTAAATTTAATTTGCAAAAATAGGATTATTTTTAACTATTAATTCTGGTAAGTTATTAAAAAATGAAATAAAGAATTCATTAGAATTCTAAAAATATATGCACATCATGGATGTCAGCTATATTAAAGCTGATATTCATCTAAACTTTCTGCTTTATTTTTCAGGTTATGCCGGCACATGAACCAATGTTAGATTGTATTTAATAACCAATATCTACCTGATATTGGTTGCATTTGTTTGGGAATTTAAACTGCAGGTAAGTACCTATCGATTGAGTGTAATATGTATAGAAAACATCAACAACCTTCCATGCTATTTCAACATGAAATTTACGCATGTAGTTGTTGTTGTTTTTCATATAAAATATAAACAAATGTTGTATGACTTTAATAAATTTATTTTATTAATTTAATTTTCTTTTTTTTAGGGATGCTGGATGAACAGTATCATTATGTTAATGGCGAGCGAAACTTTATTAAGAATGCCAGAATGTGGAAACTCTGCTATCAAAGATTCCGCATATCGCATGGTAAGATTTCTGAAATGACAGATTCTATAAATTATTTTTAATGTGATTTGAGATGTCCCAGTTTTGGCCTACCGTTATTTTAAAAGCTTTTCTATATTACTAAATATCTTTATTAATCTTCAGCTTCATATTTGATTTGTCGTCGGTCAAAATAAAAAAAAAAACATTAAAGCAGTCTATATTACTTAGTAATTACTATTTTGTACATAACATTCCCGAAATAGTTCTTATATAATAATTTAGCTTTGAGCATCTTTAAACTGAAAAGTGAAATATCCATGATATATGTTCCAATTTTACATATGGAGACATAACAAACTATTTAGACAAACTATATAATTAGACATGAATTATTATTTATAATAAAATGTACTTAAAATTAATTATGAAGATTTGAAAAATTAGAATATTCCTGTTGAGATAGAACTCAACTTCAAAGTTTCCTTTTTGCTACCTATAACTATAACTGATATCTTTACATCCTCGGTAGTTAGCTGACTGCTAAATTTATTTAAAGTGCAGTGTTGCCAACAGTATAGCAATAATAAAAATATAATAACTATAGTTAGTAAAAGTGCTTTTTTTAAAATGATCCTAATTTACTGATAAATTTAAAATCCTGCAAATGAGATGAGAAATTTTGAAATTATCCCATTTATGTTTACTTAATTTTTCATTAACTAAAATTTATAAATTAATTTTATTCTTTGCCGTGTATTTTAATTAATTTTTAGAAGTTGATTCTCGAGGTTAAAATTTAAAGCATTGCTTCAATATTGTTGTCCTTTTTGTAGATGAACTGAAATCATTGTAAATTTTCGTTACAATTGAAATTCAATCTATGTATTATGCAGAATATGGCTGTTAGATGGTTATGTCCCACTGGAGGAATTAGGTTAGTTTTTATATTTAGCAATATTCTCATTATCTCTAAAGCATAATAAGCAGGTATAGTTAGTGGGCGAAGTGGCAGGTTAAAAGTGGTGGGATGGTTAAAAAAAATATAAGCTAAAAATACAATGTAACAGGATATAAATAAAATATAAAAAAAGAATTCATTTATTTAGAAAAAAATACATTACAAAAATAAAATAAAAACAATAAGTTATTTCAAGCAGCTACCTGCAATGCTTAATTAATACATCTGAAAATAAAAGCAAATCTAAAAAAATCGAAATAAATCATAGTTGTTATATAGTGCAAATTCTACAAAACTTCAATTCTTAAAAAGTTTCCATATCTATTCCTGTTCACTTTTTGTTGTCGACATTTTAGCATAATTTCTAAAATCTGCGTCCCGCCGACCCCTTTTGAACCAATTTTGACCGTACTCCGTTGGATTGTACATTCCAATTGATGGGCCTACAATTTTGAGAAACATTAAACTTGATGTTATTCTTATTTGTAAAGTGTTTCGAATGTCTGAGAGGATTATGTTCATACTGCTAAATGAGCTTTCACATTCTGCAGTGGATACTATTATTGTATCAATAGCAATTTTTAATGGTTGTAAGTCCTTTGATAAAGTTTTATTGTTCGTGTCGCTTTCATTCATAAAAAACTCTCTAAATCCTTGAATTGAAGTGTTTCATTACCCATTAAATATATTGGCCAATTTCCTTATTTGTTGATCTCCAAAAGTTGCAATTTCAGGCCACTTGGAATGTTCAAAAACCTCTAAACTATTTAATAAATGCATATATGTATTGTTCTCTATTTAATTCGCTATCTTCATTATTGTGCTACGACATGTGCGCTGCTCTTGTAGTTTGTAGTAAACACTCTAGATGAAATATTTTCACTTAATTTGTCAAAAAATTCCTTTTTATCAATTTTAGCGACATTATTACAAATCTTTAATTCAACACTCTTGAATTTCTGTATTTCAAATTTCAATGGCCATTTCATAATATTCCCCGGGGTTATTGCGCATTGACTAAAACACACGGTATTTTAAAACTATTAAACGAGGAGCATCTGGCAATGTCATATTTCTTGATTGCAATTGTTTTGAAAGATGTTCGAGTTCCAACAATGCATCCAACATTAATCCCATATTATGTACAAAATTTGTGTCACATAATTTTATTTTCAGTTCATTATATATTGAAAAAATGAAAAAATGGTGAATCAAATATATATAAAACAAGTGTAAGTAATAAATTGTTGAATTACGCATTATAAAAATAGTTTTTAATATTTCTAAGAATAAACTCCCTTTCGTGATGAAAATCTATATGATCTTTTACATAAGTATAGACTATAGAGGATTATACAATTAGTTAAAGATTCCGTCCGGCCATAATTAGTTCTATGATAGGTAGGGAACGGTGAAGGAAAAATTCAGCGTAATCTATTCTGCCTGATAAAATATCATTAACAAAACTAATGCAACAAATCTTCCTCCTATTAGATAGCAGTTCTAATCCAAGAAGTTTTCATCGAGCTGAGTAATTAGGTAAAGCTTCTTCAAAACAATAATGCATACCGTGAAAACGACTTCTGAATTTTTTCCAAGCGATTTGCATGAATCATGTAATTAGGTCACCAAACCAAACAGCCATATTCTAGAATACTTGTTATGAGAGAGAAGTACAGGGTTTTTAGAGTACCAATATCATTAAAAATTTTGGAATTTCTTTTGAAAAAACCAAGCATAGAAAAGGTTTTGGAACAAATGTAATCATATTGTGACGCAAAAGTTAACGTTACATTACATCTAACATTATACCAAGATCTTTTATCTTAACTACCCTCGAGAGAACTGATGAACCAAGAAATTAATCAAAGATAATTGGATCTTTGCACATAAAGAAGGACATTACATGGTATTTAGAAAAATTTAATGAAAAACTATTATTATCACACCATTTAACTCATATATTAATGTCCATTTGTAGTTTTTTTCATTAATCATGATAATAAATAACTGTGGACCAAGATGACTGGCTTCCTTGAGGTACACCAGAGTACTTTAAATATCATCGATGAAAAAGAATTTATTTTTACATATTATCAATATCATATTGATATCTATTAGAGATTAGACAATTAAGATTTAATCCAACACAGTAATGTAGAATGGAATCCAAGAACTTCAAGCTTATGTATTTTTAAAATTTTTATAGAAAGTTTATCGAATGCTTCAGAGAAGTCTGTATAAATTGTGTCAACTTGAAATCCATTTTCTATGAGAGAGACGTTTATTTAATAACTAAATTTGTGTTGTTGGAACGTTTATTTATATAAATAACTAAATTTGTGTTGGTGGATCAACCAGTCATAAAGCCATGTTGGAAGAGACTTAAAACTTCTCATATATTTTAGTTTTTACTATTGCTTCAAATAATTTAGGAATTACTAGTAATTTGGAAATACCGCGATAATTTTCAATTAAAAAATATGCGATGTGGCACCGTCTTTTTGATACCACATGTTAATCAAGCCCAAAGCATGCAGTTGTGGCGTTAAAAAGTTTTCAATCATATCACGATATTGCTCCCCATTCACAGTTACCGTTACGCCGTTTTGATTTTCAAAGAAGTAAGGTCCAATGATTCCTCCTGACCAAATTGCACAGTGCCTCGTCACTCATGATTTTTTCATGAAAATCGGGGTTGTCATGGGCGAGCTGTAACATCCTATTGGCACGTTGGTTTATCGAATATTTTTCCATAATAAATTTGCCACGTGTGTACTTCACGACTGCCAAATATGAACTGTCAAGACTAACATTTACCACAATGGCGGCAAAACAAAGTAGTATACCTTCCCGGCGGACACCCTGTATTATCAAGAAATGTTTTAGTAATTTGAAGAAAAAAAAAACTGATTTTGAATAATCCATTTTCAAACTATATAAAATATTTCAAATTTTTGCAATAATTGCAATAATTATTAAATTAACTTATTTATATTTTTTTTTAATTATAAAAGATTAATTTCATAAAGTACAGGAATAATAAATGATTGCATTTTAATAAAGATTTTTTTTTTATATAAAAACAAAGAGTCGTGTTTGATGCAATATCAGCTGTTAGAAATCAATTTAGGCTCTACATATCATCATCATTCAAAATTTATTTTGGTATATGTATCTAATTATATGCAATTTGTGAATAACTTAAAAAAGCTTGGATAGTATAGTTTAATTTTGCATCTTCAAATATAGAAAGAAGCGAAATAGCCAATTAAAGCTCATCACTGTAGAATCTCCTCATGACTGCAAGCTAATTGATTCCCGCCTCCATGCAGAACTGTGCAAAGACCCTATCTTAAGCATCCCGTATTCGGATAATATGCTAGTTTAGGTATAATTTTGAAAAATCTTTTAAAATACTCATACCTGGGCCTTTAAGCCACCTAAATTTGAATCTAAATCTATAACCTGGTATCTAAATTGAACATCTCTGTAAGCCTGACTAAACGCTCTAGCGTTTTTCAAGCTGAAGTTAATGTTATTGAGGTCTGCATCCTTGAAAATCTCAGATTGGGCTACTCAAACCGCAAGATTTTCATTCTCTCGGAATGCAAAAGTACCATCTTTGCCCTTCACTCTTACCAATTTAAATCTAAACTGGTATGGGACCAGTTCAGAGGCTAAATTTATACAACCCATACCTTTCTGTGGCATCCTGCTCAGCACGGCTAAAACAGCCATAAATGAATGGCTATTAATTACAAAGGAAAAATTCTAGTATTCAGCCCTAGGGTGTATTCACGGCAAAATTTTTATCCCGTCTCCTATACGAAGCTTCTATCTTTCAATAGAAATCAAGTACGTCTGTTAACAAATTTCCTCATAGGACACTGACATCTGAACTACCATTTCAGAAAATTTGGCTGGTCCATATCATCTATTTGGTATTTGCAGAATATATAATAATAATGTGAAGACAGCCTTACATTTCCTTTGCGAATGTGCAAGACTGTCTGTTAAGAGATTTCATTCTCTTGGTAACTGGTTTTCTACACCCTTGTATATCTCATTTCAGCCCACTTAAGAAAATTCTCAAATATATAAACAGTTTTAATTTTTCTAGTGAGCTATAAAATTTAATTTAAGGGTACAATATAAAGATAGGCTTATCATTGGTCGCAGTGGTATATTTGGGTCACTTTGCCCAACATTTATATGTTTCTAATTCTAATTCTAAAAGTTTAATTTATTTATAATAAAAGTATGTTATAGTTTTATGCAATCACTTAACATTATTTATTATTTGTCACTTTCCTGTTGTATGATAAATATTCCATTAATTATTTAAGAAATTATTATTGGATCACATTTTTAGATAACCTATAAACAAAATCATTCAGAAAAATATCTAATATGGAGAAAAATATTTAATATTATAAAAAAACTATAAAAAATTGAAATGAAAGTGGAAGGCAACATAATACTATTTAAGTAATGGTTTATATAGTAATCATAGTAAGTATACGCACTTACAAGAACAGTAAAGGACACTGGATACATGCATTTTGTAATTTACTTTATGTACTTTATAAGTATACATAAAGTAAAAACATATTTCTTTTAAAATTTATATTTCATATAACTAAAGTTTATACATATTTCTTTATTAAATATATTAGAAAAAAAGCTGCTAATTAGGGGTACCTAGCAGATAACTCGTACTTAGTTTTTAAACAGTGATTTCTGTTCAACAGTGTTTTGTAATTTAATTAACAGTATGTGTGTACCAAATGTTACTTTACTAAAAATTTCGCATTTTTTAAGATATCTATAATATATTTTAAAGAATTCGTAATTTTAATGGACCCACTAAAACTACCGACATTAAATTTTATGGGCACGGACTCCGAACTATGCGTACGTGTATCCCGAACACTTTTTTATTGCATTTTCAGACTCCCCGATCTCATAAACGCACAGAAAAAAAGTTTCAGTCAAATCTATTCTTTTAACTATCATATCCAATGCAACAATGCAAGACTGATAGTTGTGCTAACTACTCGTAAAATAAGTCTTACTTCTTGTTGGTTATTCCTTTAGTATTTAGATACAATTTTGAAAAATAGTTAAATATTGAAATTTTTTATAAAATATTGAAAAATAATATGTTATTTTCTAAAAATCTGAAAAATATATTAATAATTTGCATATTATATACACCCAATTCTGTGTTTAAATAGTTTTGTTTATCAGATTTTGAAATAACATAGTCTAATTCCGTTTTTATACATTATAGTTAATTCACAAATTATATTAGGAAGCAATCACCTATTTTTCTATGTGTATTTTTTCAAGGATGTTTTTTTTTTACCGCAACTTTTATGTGAGTTATATTTACAGTGTAAAAATAGTTTTGTGTGTACTTAAATTCGTTTTTCATTTTATAAAAAGTTAAAACAACTTATAATAATTTCCAATAAAGTAAGAGATGTTGTGCAGTCGTAAAATAGTTTCACCATTTTCTTTTTCATACTCTTTTAAATAATATCATATATTCAAATATTTCACCGTTTTTTATGGAAACTATTTATTTCTAAGTGAATGAAAATTGATAATAAAATATGTAGAAGCATTATATTTTTAACTTGTCCATATGAATTGCAAAGTATATTTCGCAGGTGAGAAATACACACGACAAAATCACATTTACACATTAGTTCTAGCAGTATACTATTGTCATTTTCGTATTAATAATGTTTAAATTTAAATTTATTGGAACCAATTTTATCATTTTTAAAAAGCATAACTTAAGAAATCAAAACTTCATAATTTATAAAAATAATTAATTAAATTCAATATTTTAATGTGTAATTTTCATTAATTTAGTTTCGTATAGTGGTATAGTTTACATAAAAAAAAAATTATTTCTATATAACAAGTAATATAACTAATTGTTGTAGTTTTTTTTTCGTAATCGCGTCACCTAAGTTTGGTTTTGTAAAAATTATTAATTTTCTTATTTTATAGCTAAATTATTTTAATAAAATATAATGAGATTCGGCATTTATAGCAGACTTCACTCAATTTGGAGCAGCTTGTTTAAAGTCTAATTTATTAAAAATTTATAAAAATGTAATAGATTGTATACAACTTTTTGGATATTCTCTTTGGCAATATTAATGAAAGTCATTTCATTTTACATACTACCTCACTGACAGTCGTAAGGCCTTTGAAATCGACAGAAAATAAAAAAACGTCATGTTTTAAACTATACCATCCCAGATTAAATTCTGCTCAATTTAACTTCAAATACTACTGAAGAAAAAGTTGTAATAGATAAAGTTCTAACTTTATAATTGGAATAATTAAACCACCAAAAAGTATATATATATAGAGTATGCACTTCATATACAACTTTTTAGAAAATATTATTTAAAATATCAATTTATAGTACAAAAAAGTTTAAGAATTGAGTTTTTTTGAGTTGGGGTTGGCGTTATAAAAATAAAAATTACAAATTATGTGTGGCTGGCTGAAAATTACTTGAATTTAAATTTTAAATAGAATTTAAGGCACTCATACTTTCGTAGTCACCTTTATATCAGTATAAAAAAAAAACTGCTAACTAGGGGGAGCAGATAACTCGTAGTATGTTTAACAGCGATTTATGTCCAAAAGTTTTCTGTAATTAACATTACCTTTGTAACAAACAGTGCTTTGTTCAAAATTGCTCATCTTTATTATTTATTGATTTAAAAATTAATAATTTTATATTTTTATTTCTTTAATAATAAATAATATCATTAAAATAACTATAATAAGTATAAATATGCGTAATCACGAATCCAACCTGTGTACAAAATTTCATTGAAATTGGATAATATTATGACATTTTAAAATTTGTTGGGAAATAAAAAAAAATATTAGTATTCATTGTGTTTATAAAATTGTGTTAATAATAAACACAGTATATTAATATCAATATTAAACACAAAATCTGATAATCCAACACAATTAAAAAAAAATATGTTGAATCAGCAAAAATCTTGTCAAATTGTTTTTTTTTTTATTATTTTGTGTGTTGCGTTGTGGCAACAATGCTGCCCGACCGCAAAATTAGAATTAAATATACCATGCAGCAACCACGTCTAATCGGTTACATAAGAAACAATGGCACCGCAAGAAGCACGAATAATCGCACGAGTTATGTTATCCAACAAAAGTCACCTTGAAAATAAAGAAACTATGAACAACAACGTGACTTCCGTTGATAACATACAAACCCCAAATTTGATGAATAAAGTAAAATTAAGAATTTGATATAATAAAATAAATCTAATATATAATATTTAAAAATAATTTTTCGTGAGAAAATATTTAGAAAAATAAATAATTAAGTAAAATATAATATTTCACAATTACCTAAAATATCATAAAAAACTTTAAAATAAAGGAAATGATGAAATTCTAATTAATATTACATATATTATATGGCTCTATGCAATAGCTCCTAACGTATTAACTCCTAATGAAATAAGACCTAATGAAGGAATTCCTAACAATGGTTGCAATAATAGCTAACACATATAAATGAAATAAGTCCTAACCGGGATGTAATATGTTCTAATCCGAAAATGAAATAAAACCTAACGTTAGGACTTAATTCAAAATGAATTAATTCCAAACAGAAAAAGATGAAAAAACTTCTAATGTGGGAAAATAATTTTATGTCAAGGTACGTATACAAAGCAATCAATTATAATCGCCCACAAAAAGGTGAGTATTATCGCCCGAATGGATTTCTGGCGATAATGCTCACCTAAGTGGGAATTATCGCCCAAATTGTATTTATTATATTTATCAGAAGAAATGGGTAATGGTAAAAATCATATTATCATAAAGAGAATTTTTATGAAATTTGTGATTTAACAATATATTATTACTGAAACCAAATGAAATAACGGAAGCTTTTCATTTGTTAAAAGAAGATAATCCCTTTTCCGGAAAAGGCAAAAGCAACGGCTTTATTTCTCACTTATGAAGCTCGAACATTATTCGTATATTGGGAATTATCACCCGAATGGCGACGCGACGGCTACGATAATTTATTCATCCATTTCAATAACTACATAAATTTTACCTTTTCGAAATATTCAACATATAAAATGCGATTTTAAGCGAAATGAAATAAGTCCTAACATAATTTTTAGTGAAATATTTCCTAATTAGTATTTATTTCATTTTCATATTTTTAGGAGTTATTTCATTATGAAATAACTCCTAACAATAAACAGTGCAGCAAGTCCTAACTTTGATGAAAATAAACCTAACATTTAGGTGTTTCTTCATTTGTAATAACACCTAAATTTGTATGGGAATGTTAGGTTTTATTTCACATTTTTTTCTAAATTCTTTAAATTTTTTACTGTTTATTTTTTTTTTTTTTTTACATATTCATGTATTGGAATATTAAAATTCTAGCCAAATTATTTTAAAAAAAAATTAAGGGGTATGGTATAATGGAACCAATACTATGGATTTCCTAAAACGTGTAGCTTTAAATATTTCATCATTTTAATATTTATATTTGATTTATTTTGAATTATGTTGTTTATGCTTGTTTATTACATATTTTTATTTTTATTTTTACATACTTATTTATTTGAATTAAAATTAAATTTTATTTTTTTAATATAAAGAAAAAAAACCCAAAAACTTGAAAAAAAAACTACAATAAAAAAATTAACTATTGGTTAACTATATACGTACTCGTCTTTGATGGTAGGACAAGAAATCCTCCAAAAATCTCCCATTGCAATAATTGTGGATTTTGTATTGTGGTATTTCGTCCCTGGGTATTTTATACTTGGTGAAACTCGTTTCATCCGAAAACGTATTTTTTTCAATGGGGTATTTTGTATTTTAGAATGGGGATTTTAGGGTGTTCCCATTAGTTTTTCTTAGTTTCTGTATGGAATAATTATCAGGGAACAATTCTCCGGGTTAAGTTCGTAAAATCTATATCTATAAATTACTTACTATGAAAATTTACATAAATAAGTAAAATTATACTTACTAAAATTGTTTATGTCTATACTATTTATTTGCATTACCGAAATATTTCTTTAATAATTCTTACATTTGTAAAAGAAACTTTATTATAAACACTAAAATAAATATTTTTGATATTAATTTGTCATGAAATATGGTATCGTACTAAAATTATTTTAACATTTTGATATTAGAAACTATAATAGTGAATGACATTGAATGACGTGTGAAATTTAATGGAATTCAAACAAGGGTTTGTTTTAGGTAATTTAGTAAAGTTATTGTTTTTGTTATTTCTTAGATGGTTAACTAAAATAAATATAATATTATCCTTGAAATTAAGTACTTTAGGTAAAACGTTAAGTAGTGGTGAATTGTTATTTGTACCTTAAACGTTTGGTGGTGAATAGTCGATAAATTATGTAAAAAAAAATATAAAATAAAATAAATACAATTATCAAAAATGAATAATTTAAATTGTGTGTTTAATATTTATATAAAAAAAACATTATGACATTTACAACAAAATCTTGCAACACACATTTAGTAGCCGATGAATCATGGAACAAAAAAACATTTATTGTATCTTATGTTTTCAGTATGTTAACACTTATGTTTTCTAAAATAGTTTTTTTTTATTGAAAATTGGAGCTAACAGGTCTTTATCATATATTCCTTCAATTAAACCTTAGCTTTAATTCTAACATTTTCGCTAAAATCCTGTTTTAATTTGGACCTACTATACGTAATATGTCGTGGATATCTTCTTAATGGTCTAAAACAAGTTTTCAATAATATCATTATTTTCACAAATCTACTACAGAATTGGTATTTTTAGTGTATTCAATTTTTTAGCTTGAATAATTTCATAATCTATTTAAGCATTTTAGATGCCTATAATCATTTTATTTTTATAAAACAAAAACTTCCAATTGATTGGTAAACAAATAAATAATTGACATAAAATTATCATATAAGTATAGTAATAGCATAAATTTTATAAATGCTTTTACATATTTCAGTCATACATAAATTTTTAGTTATTTTTTAGATATTGGCCATTAAAGTTTGAAATTTTTTTGTTAGTCATCTATTAAGTTATGAGTTACAAAATTAATGATATTATTGTTAATCCTAAACGAAAATCATATATAAATGATTATTTTGAACATACAACAATACATGGATTTCGATATTTAACAGCAAATGATCATAATTTTTATGCAAAGTAAATACTAAATAAATGTTTTTTTTAACTAAAATGTAATTTTAAAATGGAATTTATTTTATTTTATTTTTTAGAATATTTTGGTTTTTTCTAATTATTTTTGGTATTATTGGTGCATTATATTCAAGTTTTACATTTCATTTGAAATATTATGAACATCAAATTCAAACAATTTTAGAAAATACATCATTTCCAAATTATAAAATTATATTTCCTACTGTAACAGTTTGTACTGAAAATCGTGTAAATTTATCAAAAATTAGTGAAGCTGAAAAATTATTTTTACCAAAAAATTCTAATAATGATACAATTTTATTATTTCATCGATTTGTTAATCAATTGCAAAGATTTCGTTTCGAAGATATGTATATATTTAAGGAATTTGAAAATATTTCTTTAACACTTTTTGATCATATTCAATTTTCTAAATTAATTGAATTCTTATCACCAGATTGTATTGAAATTTTTTCCAAATGTAATATCGGCAATGTTGCTGTTAAATGCTTGGATATATTTATTAAGCAAAAAACTCATTCAGGATATTGTTGTGTATTCAATTCAATTTTACTTGAAGATAAATTACCAATTACTGATGTAAAATATAAAAAAAATCTATAGAAAATCATAATTTTGCAATTGTATATAAAATAAATTATTTTAGGGTAATAATACACAATTTCCATTGAGAATATCAAATGATGGATACTATAGTGGATTACGTATATTATTAATATCAAATTTGCCAGATAAAACTTATCCATTAAAAGCCGAACCAGAAAAAGGATTTAATGTATATAAATATATTTAAATTTTTAACATTTATATTCTATTAATAAATAAATAATAATTTAAATATTTAATTGTTTTTAGATAGTTCTCAGTGATTATGATAGTTGGCCTTCCTATCGATTAAAACGACTTTTTGTACCATTAAATACACTTCAATATCTTGTTTTAGATCCAATTTTATATGAAAATGATCGTCAAACTATTAAAATTGCACCAGAAAAACGACAATGTTTTTTTCAGGTATATTGTTTTTCTATCTTTTTTTTAATTCGAGAATTTTTTATAATTTTGTTTTTATGTGTTTTGATAAGGACGAATTTAAAAATCCAAATTTTCGTACATTGCCCGGATTAGACACTTATGATTATAGTAATTGTAGAGCTGAATGTCAGCGACAGTATATATATAAAAAATGTAATTGTACATTAGATATGTTTCTACCATTAGGTAAGCTATAACTAGAAGTTATGTTATTTTGTTATAAATGATCATTTATTGCGCGGGTTTTAGGAAATCATCGACCATGTAAAATATCAGATATAAAATGTGTTGCTAAACATGAACGTATACATTTTTAAATTTAAATAAGTTTTATATTATTATTTTTAATTTTGGGTTTTAGATACATTTGGCAATATAATACAATCTGAAGAAAAAATTTATATAAAAAAATCTGAAGGATTAGAATGTAATTGTTTATACAATTGTTTTTCAGTTCGATATAATTATGAATTACGTACTGTTGTATCGGCTTTTAAGTATATATATCTAATTTCATTAAATAAATTATTAATTATTATTTATTTGATATACAATTTCATTAATTTTTTTGTTTTACAGAAATAGTAATTATAGTAATAGAGCTATTGTTGATATACATTATAGACGTTCTATAATGCACAAATATAAGACATTTTTAGTTCATACTTGGCTGGATATATTAGGTAATTATAATAAATATATTAATTAAGTCGAAAGAAATATTTTTTATTTTATTATATTTTAATAGTTCATTTTGGGGGACTGGCAAGTTTATTTTTGGGAAGTTCTTTAATGAGTTTAGCTGAAATTGTTTATTATATTTTAATTGGATCAATTGATCAAGTAAATTATAAATATAAATTACGTATTAAAAGGAAAGTAATTGTTGAAACGAAATTTATGGAAAGAACAGTTCCAACTTTATATTATATCAAATAAAACAAAAATATAATTAATTATCAAATAATTTTATTCTTTTTTTTTTTTATGAAATTTATAATGTTACTATATTTATTTGTCATTACATTATTATAGTATAAAGAATTTTCGATTCTCTCTTGAATCTTCTTAGAGATAACAAGTGCTAAAATTTTCGAAATTTAAAATTTGTTTTCAATTAATTAATTAAATAAATATTAAAAACATCTGTTCAAAATTTCTTTATCTAATTGTAAAGAACCAGAAACTATCATAGTGCTTTTGTTAAGTTTATTATTATAATTCCTACGATTATAATGGGTAGGAAAAGAAAAAAGTCAATTGTGAACACAAAAACAAAGGGTAACAATAATGAAAATAATAGTAGTGTAACTAATACAAACAAATTTTCTGATCTTTCTGATCTTGATTCAGAAATAAGTTTTAAAGAAAAAAAGACTAAAATGGAAGTTAAATTAACTCCAATAATCATCGAGAGTGAAAACACCAAATCAATAATAAATACCATAAAATCAAATTTGACATTTAAAGTTTTCCCAGAATTCAAACTTCTGAACTACAATAAAATCAAAGTCACGGTTAAAGATATGGAAGATAAAAACAATATCATAAATTATTTAAAACAGGTAAATCAAAATAAAATTAACATACCCTACCACACCCATCCTAATAACGATGAAAAAGGATATAAGTTCGTACTTAAATATTACTACTTCGAGGAAGACCTAATATCAATTACCACTGATCTAAAAGAATTAGGATTAAAAATTCATAAAGTAACTTTTTTAAAAAATGATAAAAAAAATCCGTTATACCTAGTACACTTAGATGTTAAAGAAACAACAAATTTGACTATCCTAAATTCAAAATATAAGTCAATTAATAATATAATAATTAAATGGGAAAAACTAAAAAATGTACACAAAAAAGTAACACAATGCTTCAACTGCCAGGAATTTGGGCACGGAGCGCTACATTGTGGAAAACTTACAAAGTGTGTTCGTTGCGATCAAAGCCATGAAAAAAATCAATGCCCCAAGGATCCTACAGATGAAAATTCTAAACCAAAATGCGTGAATTGTGGCGGTGAGCACACAGCAAATTACCGAAAATGTAAAACTTTTATTGAATATATGGAAAAAAGAAAACGTCAATCTTATTTGAAAAAACATCAAGATAATAGCTTGAATACCAGCTTAAAACAAAATTCATCAGCAAACAACTTCATTCCTATGGATAAATCTCCTGAATCCTGGCCTACATTGACAAATCCATTGCCGACGAAACATTCTAGCAGGTTAGAAACTAATACTAATAACATTTCATATTCAAATATAACAAAAAATAATGTAATGTCAATATTTAAAGAATTTAACGAAATTCCTAATATAAACGAAACATTGCAGTTGTTTAAGGAATTAACTTTTAAATTAAAAACAACAAATTGTCAAAAGCAACGCTTATTAATTTTGTTAGAATATACACAACCATAATGGTTAATCCAAATTCAAATAGAAATAATACGATAAACGTAGTTTTTTGGAACTGCAAATCAATAAACAACAAAAAAAATGAATTATATTTCTTTATTAAAAAACATAACGTAAAAATTTTAATTTTAAGCGAAACATGGCTAAACAAGAAATTAAAATTTAGTATGCCCAATTTTTTAATTTATAGATCTGATCGTGAAGGTAGAGATGGGGGAGGTGTAGCCATCCTTATCCATAAAGATATCAATCACGTTGAATTACCTTCAATTAAAAATTCAATAATTGAAAATATTTTTGTAAAATTAATTTTAGAAAATAATGAAATTAGTATTGGGGCACTCTATGCTCCTCCGGATATCAAACACAATGTGTTTGAATGTAGTATAAAAAAAATTCTTCAATTAAGTGGCAAATTCATAA
This sequence comes from Rhamphomyia laevipes, assembly GCA_963920725.1. NCBI lineage: Eukaryota > Metazoa > Arthropoda > Insecta > Diptera > Empididae > Rhamphomyia > Rhamphomyia laevipes. Next base: position 24,778,395 of record OY987256.1, on the reverse strand, counting down.
TTGCAGGAGACCTAAATTGCAAACACACAAACTGGAATAATGCTATTAATAATTTGAAAGGCAAAAAACTTGCAAATATTGCAAATACATTAAATTGTAAAATTAATTATCCCGACTTGCCAACTCTATACCCATCCAAAGGTAATCCCTCAATTGTTGATATCATGATATCAAAGAATTTTATAAACTACTCGAAACCAATTGCTTTAACTGAACTTTCGTCTGATCATATTCCAGTATTTTTTAAAATAAATCATAAATATATACAAAAAAATTATAAAATTTTTGATTTTAAAAATGCTAATTGGAAATCTTTAATAGATTCTTTAAATATTAATTATCAAACAAATAATGTTTTCCTAAGTACACAATCTGAAATTGATAATCATATAAAATTTTTTACAGATACTATATCTAATGCAATGCTAAATTATATTCCTCAAAAAAATCCATGTGCGTTTAGGTATCCATTTTCAAAAGAAATATTTAATCTCACAAAACAGCGTAATACTTTAAGGCAAAAATTTCAACGGACAAGAGATAATGGACTAAAAACTTTAATTAATTTTTTACAACGACAAATTAAGTTTAAAACTAATTCTATAAATAATGAATCATTTAATAAGATGTTATGTAATTTAAAAACTGACAATAATACGTTATTTAATTTCACTTCAAATCTAAAAAAAGCTAAAATTAAAATTCCTGCTTTAAAAAATAATAGTGATATAATATATAATACATCTGAAAAATGTAATATTCTAGCTGGGGAATTCCTAAATTCACATAATTTAACTACAAACATGTCAGATCCGTCCACTATTCAAATGGTGGAAAATTCTATGCAAACAATAAATTTAAATTCTGTAGATCTTTTTCCAGAAATATCGTTCGATGAAGTTAGCAATTGCATTAGGTCTATAAAATCTAAAAAAGCTCATGGGTATGATAATTTACCAAATAAAATTATTAAAATTTTACCTATTAAAGCTATTAAAAATTTAGTAAATATCTTTAACAATTGCTTAAAACTTTCCTATTTTCCAGCAAGTTGGAAAATAGGTAAAGTAATTGCTATTGCAAAACCAAATAAAGATATATCTTTACCATCAAGCTATCGCCCGATATCCTTATTGTGTGGATTTTCCAAAATTTTTGAAAAAATAATTCTCCTCAGGCTAATAGATTTTGAGCAAAATAATAATATACTAATTAACCAACAATTTGGTTTTCGAGCCAAACACTCAACCTGTCATCAAATATTAAGAATTTGTGAGGAAATAAGTTTTAAATTTAATGAAAAAAAAAGTTGTGGATTATTGCTGGTAGATATAGAAAAAACTTTCAACAGTGTGTGGCATAAAGGTCTTTTGCATAAATTAAAAATAAATAGTTTCCCTATGTATTTAATTAAAATAATTCAATCTTTCATATCTAACCGGAAGTTTAAAGTCAATATTGATGGAATATCATCAAGTGAATTTGCTTTTCCGGCTGGAGTCCCACAAGGCTCTTGTTTGTCCCCACATCTTTTTAATTTGTATATTAATGATATACCAAATCCAAGGAATTGCAAATTAGCAATTTATGCTGATGATACTGCCATTTTTTCTTTTGCCGACAATAAAGATGCAAAACATCTTAAATACAATCTGGAAAATGGATTTCATGAAATCAAAAATTTTTACCATAAATGGAAAATCAAAATTAATGAATTGAAAACGGAGGCAGCTCTGTTTACACATTCAAATAAAGTTAAAAATATTTGTAATAACCACCATATTACATTTAACAATGCAATTATTCCTTGGCAAAATAATGCAAAATATCTAGGTGTCTACTTAGACTCAAGATTAACATTTTCAGTTAACACAGTCAAGCATATTGAAAGAGCCAAAAACACACTTAAATCACTATATTGTGTGTTGAAGAAACATAATTCTGTAAGTGTAAAAAATAAAAAATTAATTTACAAAAGCTATATAAGGCCTATTCTTACCTATGCAGCACCTGTCTGGTGTAATTTTGCATATTGTCATTTGAACAAAATACAACGATTACAGAACAAAATTATTAGAATGGCTATTAATGCACCTTATATTACAAAAATATCAACTTTACATAAAGAAAGTGATATTCCATATATAAGCAAATTTATTGAATGTCTAGCAATTGCTTTCTATGAAAAACTAGATTCAAATAACAATCATTTAATTAAAAAATTGGGCAAATATATATATGATCAACCTGTACGTAGAATACATAAATATCCAAAGCCAAATTATATTAGAATATAAAATTTGTATGTTAATGTTTTTGTTTTAGGTTAATTTAGGTTAAGATAAAAATGTCTATTGGTAGTTTTTTCTTTTTTCTACTGAAAAATTTAATTTAAAAAAAAATATAAAATAAATAAATATTATGCTAAAAAATTAAAATCAATTTAATTAGATAAAAACCTGAGGGTTAATACTAGAATTAAAGAATTATATATATGTATGTAAAAAACATGTAAATTGAAAATAAATAAGATGAATAAATGATAATAATAAAGAATTTTGAAAGTCATATAAAATACATATACATATTTTTAATTTTAATGTAATCAAAATTTAATCCCATTCATAATATCATATTCTATTATTTAAATCAAATTTTGTTACACATTGAATATTATTCAAAATTAAATTATTATAATTATTATTAAAACGAAGTTGTACAATTAGAAATATGTAATAATATTTGGAGCATTTCATAAACTTATAAAACTTTTACTTATTAAGAATACATGTTCATTCCAGTTTTCTCAAAATAATCATTTTACATTAGTTTCTCAGAAGATAATAATTATTAAGAGACAAATCCCTTTTCTAGACATCTTGTTGATAAGACAAAGGGAACAATAAAAACTAACTGAAAAAAGGCAATAATTTCGTAAATGCTTTAAAATTAGTGATATACTTTATTAAGGAAAACGTGGATTAGCTTAAAACAGATATTAAATATAAATAATAATTATCGCAAAAAATGTTTTAATGAACTTTTACAAAAATATGATATGAACAAAAACTATATCATTATAATATACTGATATAACTCATATATTATATAATATTAAAACGACTAATAAATTACGATATAGAAAAATGTTGTGACTTTCAGTGTGGTGTGGATTATATGGACCTCGAATGTCATTACAGTCAATAAATGTAATTGTAATTATCAATATTAGGCTGAAATGTGGTTTCAACAACACGATGCAACATGCCTGACCTGTATGTTAAGCAATCAACTTATTACAACAGTAAATTGGTGAATCGATATTTTCAAGAAATGTAAATATAAATTGGCCTATAATTTTTTAATGGGAATATTTGATATCATAGGTCTGGAAAATAAACCACAAACTATTCATGAACTGAAAACAAACATAGAACGCTGCATTTGTCAAGTAAGACGATATATTCTGCCATCCTATAAGTAATAGAAAATTGGGTTTATCGACGATAAACCGAATTTTCGATTACTTATAGGATGGCAGAATATATCATCTTACTTGACAAATGTTATCGACTTCACTCCTATGTAATGGAAAGAATTGTGTCCATTTAGTTAATATTTTAGTCAAAATACTAACTGTATCAATAATGGAACTTCACAATAAAAAAAAATATAAAAATTTAAGTTTCGATACTGAGAATCTTGTAACAAAATTTTGAATTAACAATTCATTGTAACAATTTCTGTTACTCTGTAATTTAAGACAGCAATATTAGAAGCATTTCTAAAATTAAAATATTAATATTGATACCGTGTACATTTGTATTGCATATACATAAATTGTAAACTAGTGTGTTCTAACTAGTCAAATCTAAATAGACTTGGTTGTGGTCTATTTTTGGATTACAAAATAGAGAACAAAACGTCTACTTTACTCATGCCAATACAGTATCAATAAATTTGCTTACCGGTGGAAATTGATGTTAATAGATTCATTTTTAGGTTCTGGTTTAATAATTTTAATTTAGATTAATTTGGAAATTAATTTATTAAGTATATTTTTAAGGGAATTAAATTATATTAATAGTAAAATTAAGTAATTTTTAGTATAAATAGACAATTATTTGTATAGATGCTTAAAAACAGAAGGAACTTGATAAAGTTATACTATAATAGTTTCAATAATTTGTTAGTGCTAAATTTCATATTTTGCTCTTATATAATTATATAATATTTTGAAAACTAGTGTAGTGTGTGTGTATAATTTTACATTATACACACACACTACACTAGTTTTCAAAATATTATATAATTATATTTTTAAAAGCATTGAAAATATTTAAACTACTCTATGAAATGTTTACAGTAGCTAATAAGTGTATTATTTAATGAGTCTAACATAGAAACCAACAATTATGATTTAAGTTTTCTACTATAAACAAGTTATTTAGAGATTTGAAGTTTTTATAGAATAATCATAAAATTTCGGCGCTTTATATGGCCCTTGCTTTGTTACATACAAATATGTTAAAAACTAGTCTGTTGTATTAACAATTTAAGTAGTTAAGCTAGGCCAGTTATGGAATAATTTTTTGTACCAGAACAGCCAAAAGCGAAAAAAACTACATCTGGTCACCCTAATCGAGAAATTTACATATGGTAACACTGGTCGGCACAGAAATTTACATCTGGCAACACTGGTCGGCGTGACCGACCAGTAGTCCAAAATTCTAAAATGTAGTCCAAAATTCAGACGACTGCACTTTATAACATATTTCACGATGTTGTATAAAATCTTAGCGATTTTCTAAACTCAAATTGTACGAGTATAAATAATTATAAATAAAACTGATAATGATTTAAAGTTGTCTGCCAAATTTGATTGAAATCGTATAAAAATTACAGCAACATTAAAATAAATTTACAAATCGATACTTTAACAAACCCTAAGCTTTAATGTTACCAACTTTTTTTATAATTTGCAACGGATGTAGAGAAAATTATATTTTATGATTAATTTGTTTATGAAATTTTTTTGCTTATTCGTACCTTGATTTGGAAAAAAAAACTATGCACTGATTTTAAAGTATTAACAATTTAAGTTAGTTAAGCTAGGCCAGTTCTGGAATAATTTTCTGTACCAGAACAGCTAACAGGGAAAAAACTACATCTGGTCACCCTAATCGAGAAATTTACATCTGGCAACACTGGTCGGCGTAACCAGATGTCGATGGATATTTGTATCAAACAGACCTGTTACCTATTTAAATAATCAGACCTGTTTAAATTAAACAGACCTGTTATTTGTTACCTGTTTATATCAAACAGACCTGTTGCCTATTTAAATAATCAGGCCTGTTTGATACAAATATCTATCGACATTTTGTCACCCCGAATATGAAAATCATAAGAAAATATAATCTTTTAAAGCAGAATAATATTTATTTAAATTTATTTTCTCAATTTTTTACATAATTTAAAGAAAAAGAAATTAATTATACATTAAATTACTACAAACTTTTATTTAAATATTATACTAAATTCACTTTAAAACCCATTTAAAAAAAAAAATTTCTAATATTGCTAAAACTGATATTTATTTAAAAAAAATTTTTATAATAGTTTTCCAAAATTTGTAAAAATGAAAAAATGTGAAATTATAAATCTAAATGAATAATTTTTGAATTCTTTATTGTCGAAGGCATGAATTAACAAAACACGGGATCTGTGGGAAAAGGGATTTAAATAAAATAAAACAACAAGAAATAACTTAAAGAAAAAAAATTATTTAATATTAATTGATATTTTTAATTTCTAGTTATAGAAATGTACAAACTTAAAATGATAAATAACCAAGCAAGATAATAAGAAAAAATTAAATATTTCATAATATCCTTAGCAAAATTGCAAGATTAATTTTTAAGGTGGATTGAGTCTTGCTTAAATAATAGAATGTATAGTATTTTATTTAAACTATTATTTCACCGTCCTCCAAAGAGCTAACTCAGGAATTACACAAGGTTGTCCTTTTTTATTATCTCAATTAATGATGTGGTTTCTAAGAGTAGTAAGATTGATATATATGCGGACGACATGAAAATACATAAAAAAAAAATCACTCCTTTGGATGATTCCAATTATCTTCAAGATGACTAAAATCGCTTTTCAATGTGCTGTCGTTCCAATTGTTTTAACTTAATGTAGCAAAATGTTATATTTTGGATTATATGAACGGAATATTTTGGTTAAAGGGCAAATAATATACAAGACCTTTTAGTATTTTAATATTAATTAATTATTTATTTGCAATTATTGTGTATTTTATGTGACAAACATTGATTTTAAATTTAAACACTTATTTTAATGACTCATTTGAATTTAAAATATAATAAAAAAAATTGATACTACCATCAATATAATACTCAATTAAATAAAACTTACTAACAAAAACAAATAATGTTTCCTAAAAATATAAATACAATTTTACCATTAAAAAATCCAGTTAAAATTTAGTATTAAATTTTACAAAATCCCCCAAAAAAATAAACTAATAATAACAACTCAACATATAAAAATTAAAAACTTTCAAATATGTAAAATTATTACCGAAATGATTAATATACGATTTGTGAGATCGATTTTTAACTTTCTTTAAATATTTATATTCTATAAAGCTTAATTTATAACATACGCAAGCAAGTAAGACACGAGGAAGTTATAAAAGGTTAAGAATGTTAAGAAATTTCATAGCGGGTTGTTTTTACAAAAGTCGACATCGAAACAAAATTATATGTAAAATAATATATGTTTACGTAAAAAAATAATTGTTTTAGTTTTGTTTTAATTTTGTTAATAACATATATTTTACTACTATTTAATTTAAAAATTTCCTTCTGCGCGTACAAAAGTTAAAGTTAATTTAACTTTCAAAAATCCTTATGGAATTCGAAACTCTTGTTTATGACTTGCGTGTGTTATAAGTTAGGCTCAACTAAAAAATTTAATTTAAAAATTTCCCTCTGTACGAACAAAAGTTAAAGTTAATTTAACTTTAAAAATTCTTATGGAATTTGTTGTATGTGGCTTGCATGTATTATAAATTAGGCTTAACTATATATAGAAACAAAATTTACTAATTATATACATATATAAAAAAAAAATAATTAAATTTTCTTTGTTTTTTTATGATAAATAAAAATATAAAAATTATAATAAATAATATTTAATAGTCACTTAGAAACTAGTAATATCACTTTTATTTTACAATAAATTAATCTATAAATATTTCCTTTTAATGCTAATAACAAAATTTTAAATATATATTTAGCAAACATCCCTTGGTGGAAAGAATATATTCATTTCGATTAAAATTTGTAAAATAATAAATATTACATAAACAAAAATTAATGCAAAACCAACAGTTCGTCTTAATCTAAATCCGGCACAAAGCATAATTAAAAATAAAGCTAATGTCGAAAATAATAAAATTGCTAATGTATATTCAATTCCTTGTGATCCAATTATAATTGCATTATCACCATCTTTATTATAATTCATACAATTTTTAATAAACCATGGTAAACCTAATGACAATAATATTGCTAATGAATTGGCACCAAGTGCATTTGAAACACCAATTCCACTTTCACCTATAAAAATATGAAAAGAAAAAACTTAATATATAAAACAATTAATTTTATATTAAAATATTTTTTACCTTTTCGAACTGATATTATACTTGAAAGTGCTTCGGGCATTGTTGATCCGGCAGCTAAAAATGTTAAACCCATGACAATATCAGGAACACCAAGAGTATAACCTAAAATAACGAATATTAATAAATTAGTATTTTCTATAATTATAATTTTGGGTTTCAAAATTTAATTGTAAATTTTATATTTTGAAATTTATTATAAAACTGGTATTTGACCGTGATTTGATTCATTCACAATTATTGAATTATTAGTTTTCACAGAGTACAATAATATTTAGATAAATTTACTCACCAAATATTGATAACATCCATACAATCATATAAGAATTCAGTCCAATTAATGCTACACATATTAAAAAAGTTGCTGGATAATATCGTCTATGAACTATTGGATCAGGACAACAACATTTTAATAATGCTTTAATTGGCCACGAATAGAAAAACCATAATTTCATTAGAACACTATTTTTTGGTATTTCAAATAAACTACTTCTTCCTTCGATTGAGTCATCATCATCTGGAAGTACTACAAATAAAAAATATTTAGTTTTTTCAAAATTTAATCAAAAATTAATGGTTTATATTTATAAAACCATTAGGTAACTGAAATTTTATTGAATTCTAAGAACTAAATTCATAGACTGCAGAAAATTTAATAAAAATAATCTTAAATTTTCAATATTATAAACATACTTTTCTCTCTTGATACTGCATATATATTTGAAGTTAAATCCTTCTGGCTAATTACAAATATACCGTAATGATGAGCTTCTTCTTTACCACCTTTACCTAATGGTAATTTTGCTTTAGAACTTCTTTCTATTGGCACTGTTAAATCTACATAAAAAAAAACCAAAAGTTAAAAATCAAATTTTTAAAATTTCTATATTTTCTTTAATAATTACCATATCTTGTTGAATAACAGCAATTCATTCTATCCTCAACAAATACTCTCATCCATTTCATAACTGGTTTATTTAAAAACATAACCAGATAATATGTAAATAATAATGATACCATTATTAAACTTTCAGTAAATGTAACCCTACCACCCCATGTCAAAACAATTAATACCAAAATATTAAAACTATAAAATATACAATCACGAGCTACTGGCCACCAATCCAGCTGCACTGACTGAAAACATAAGAAAAATGTAAAAAATTTAAAATAGATTAGATTATTATTTGAAACAAATAATTTAAAGATTATTTCACATACCTTATTAATTGAAATACCCGACAGTGCTGCAACACCCAAAGTATTAAACATCAATGAACCAATTATTGTACCTAATCCCAAATCGGATTGTGTAATCAATGTACTTATTGTATTTGTAAAAAATTCTGGCATTGATGTTGCTGTTGCCATAAATGTTGCTGCTGCAATATCCTTTGATATATTCAAATCAATACATATACATTCAACACATGGCAAAAAATAATCATTACAAACGATTCCGAGTAATGTAAAAAAATATATTGCACCTAATAAGTGTAAAATCACAGCACCATTTTGTCGTTCTTCCTCTAAAAAAAAAATATGAAGTTAAAGTAACTTGTAATTCATAATCTAATTTTATTAAAATATAAATTGAACAGTTTCGGTTAGGTTTTTACTATTAAAAATTTATAAAACCTGAAAATTTTGTTGATTTTTTAAATAGACAATTTCGTAAATACTAAAAGAAACTATAATTAATAGTCAAACAATTTATATTGTACCGGCAAAAATTTAAATCTAGTCTAAACTAGTTTTATCTTTAAAACCAGTTTTTAAAAAAGCTATCTTCAATACCAGTAATACCAAGATAATTCTAGAAGCTAAAAAATATAATGTACAAGACAAAGACACCTCAATTATTCAAATAAATAAATTATTTAAAAAAAATTTAGTTCTTTGAGTAATTTATGAAAAAATACATGAATTGAAGAAATTTTATTCAAATGTAATAAAAAAGTTTGTAGCCACTAGAATGAATCAATTTAGAATTGTTTTTCTTAATTTGTCGAGTCTATTTAGGATAATTCTGTAATTTTATCGTCAAATCGTTTAGCAAACTTTATAATGCTCTGTTGTCCATTGCATTCTAGCATTACTAAAGCCACTAAAAATGTAACTATCATAAGATAATAATAAATATTCCTTGTCAGCAATACCCTAAAATCACTTTAATACGTTCGCCACTCAGTTTCCTGTGGAAACTCACGAACAAATAATATTATCTCCCATATATGTGACATGAGTGTTTCAAATATTTGGTTAACTTGAGTAGGATTAGTTTCACAAATATGTGACATATTTAGAATTAGTGTCAGATACATTTGACATAAAATAATTTTTAAATTAAAGTAAAAATTATTAAACTTATTTAAAGATTAGTTTTACCGCCAAAAATGAAAAATCTATACTTTTATGATATGGAAATAATATAAAAAATATTTTCTATATCAGTTATCTATATAAAAAAAACGTTGAGTAAATATTTAAATTAGCTACTTAACTGATCCACACATCGCTGCCGATATAATGTGTCTCAAATTCTACCAGAAACTAAAAACTACAACAAAATTATTTACAAGAAACTATTGCAAAGTTATAGCTAATTGCATTTCTGGAAAAGTTATTCATTTTGATTTAGATGTTAATGTCAACTACAATATTTTTAAGAGTAAGCTAAGATAATTTTACTATTGTGAAAAGAATTTGGCTCTGATTAAAGGTGACTAAACATATCACACAGTGCAACATAATAATTGTTGTTGTAGCAACTCGAGGTCTGTAAGACCCGTTGTTGGATTGACGTTCCTTGGCCTGGTGTTCGTCGTTTGATTTACACCAGGGTCCCTCCGGTGCGTAGAACCGAACGTCGTGGGAGGGCAACATAATAATTCATTTGCTTCACTGATTTTACGTCATAGTTTTTTACGAAATGTTTCAATATTAGAAATTCCCTTGTGGGCCAAGACAAAATCATATGCTATTATTATAAAAGACTGTTTATATTTTAAAGTTTGAAACTGCTTTATGGTTTCAGAAAAAAGTATGTCCCTTATTTTTGTCGTTGCAATATGGTCACCGTACATATAGGTGACGTTAAGTTGAGTAGCGAACGTGTTAAGAGGTCTTAGTCAAAGTGGTTTAGATATTCTTTGGAAACGAATATTTCCTGTTCCTATTGCTTTACTTTAAATATATTTTATTTATTTATTTCGAAAAATTAATGTAAACAACCATAAATTTCGAGGATGCGTAAATTTATAGTTTTAAAGAATAAATAAATATTTATATATTTACAATCAAATTCAGATTAAACTTAACTTTAAATCTAACCCGTTTCAAGAAATAATAATAAACACATTTCAAATTAAAATATATAATTTTTAGTAATTCTAAGAAAGTTGTATAATATTGATTTGAATCACTGAACTTTTTTAAATAATTATAAAGAGAAATGAAAATTAAAAACCATTTTTATTTTTTTTAAATTTACATATTTCTAAATTTTCATGGTCAAAGAAATTATATAAAATTTAAAAATACTATTTTTATGCTATTTTTAAATTCATATTTTAATACTTAATACATTTGTATTTTTACGATGTCACTAAATTGATATAAATTTTTTGAACATGAACTACGTCACGAAATTAATTTATAGATATAACGACGTCACTGTAATAACAAAAATATTTGTTGACAATAATTATGAAAAAAACTTGTTTTCATATAATTAACTATAAATTAGTTTATTGACTAAAATTCCTGATTAAACCCGTGTAAAATTATATTTTTATAAATTTGATTTATACTTTGATTATAATTTTTAATAAAATTTCAAAAAGAATAAATAAAAATGTTTTTTTTTTTAAAAATACATATTATTAAAATGATTCATGTAAAAAAAAATATGAATTTAAAAATGTCTTACGATTTAAATTAAATCTTTTCCATTTATTATCATCTACTAAAATTTAATTTCTTAACCTCAATAATTTTTATAATATGAAATTAAAATATAAAACCACAATAATAACACTTTAAAATAATAAAATCATAAAAATTACACATAAATCAACAATTTCTACGAAATTTTAATCCAGAAATTTTGAAATATTTTTTTTTTGTTATTATTCGAGCAATAATTTTTTAATTAATATAATAAAAAATAAAAACAGTGATTGAAAAAATTATTTTTTTAATATAATAAAAATTTAATTAAAACAAACCTGTAAATAAATCTTTTGGTAAATCGTCCAGTGGTGATGAATTCCCTAAACATTCGGTACTCTTAAGACCAGGCTCTATAATTTTTGTGATATTAAAGAATCCATTATGTTGCGTGGCATTTAATGATATTATTGTGACAGTTGGAGTATTTCCTGTAAATAAATTAACAAATTATTATAAAGCTTAATGCTTAATAAATAGTTAAGAATTAATTATCGTATTAAATTTTTTACTAAAACTAATAAATAAAATGATAAAATAAAAAACTTTTAACTGATGGAATAAATTTTAAATTTAAGTTAGCAACGAATACTAAAGTATACAAAAGTTGTCAAGAATGGATTCTTTTCTAGTTATCAAAAATAACTTCAATTTTCAAATATTTAATAAGCTAATTAAATCTTATATTTTATAATTTAATTACAATTTCAATAGCTGGAAAACTAAGTATAGAATTTTCGGTTAATATTGTCAGGAATTCAGACTATGAATATAAAAGTTAACTAAAGTACCGAATTAGATCTGTTAATATGTCTGGTATTATGGAGGTATTAGTCGGTTATTTCACTTAATGTACAATAAAAAGATTAATTTAATCAAAAACGATGGATTATAATTGTCTGCAAATTAATTAATAATAAATTATAAAATTAAACGTTGTAAATAAACAATTGACAGCAAAATTCCTAGTTGTAAATATCTTTTTCAAGTTAACAACTTTGAATTATTTATGATAATTTTTTATCAATTTTTAGTTACTAAGTAAAACTATTTAAAGACGTAAATAAATAATTTAATGTTTTAGTATTTAATAATTATTTCTCAACAAGAAAAATAAGATGCACCTTTGCTATTTAGTTAAGTCCATAGGGAAGAAATGGTGATTAAAACGGAAATTTTCGCGTCTTTCCATGATTAAGTAATTTGGGAGAAAACTATGGAATTTTTTTTAATTCCTATTGGTGAAAAACCACATTTTTGAAATTGGAATTATTTTTTCACCAAATTATTAATTATTCATTTCATATAAGAAATGACAAATTTTATTCAAATTCATATGAACGTTTAAACTTAATTTTTAAACTTTTAAACGTTTAAACATAAACATAACTTTAACATACAAGTCTAAATAGATTTAATAAATTTAATATTTTACAATCCGGTAAAAAGTTATATAATATTTTTAATTTAATTAATATTTAAGGTAATTTTATTAAGTTCATCTAATAAAGTTGAAGTTTATTTGAAATTCAAATTGTATTGTATATAAGTTTACAAAATATAAGGTTAAAGTGTGTTGAGAACCTGGCTCATTGTTACATATATGGCAACGAGCAAGATTACGATCCAGCAAGAAAAGGCTCCAATAAAGATCAATCTGTTCCCGCACTCCATCCTATGGATATTGAAGAATGAGATTGAAGAAAGTAGATAGGGGTGACAACTGGGTTACTAAATGTCATTCACCAAAGCGGAAACTCAAGAACACAAGGATACTCATATGTCATATCAGTAAACAAGAGCAATTTGCAGTTAATAGTAGGCATTCTACCAGGCTACTGTGTTTTTGGCAAAATGGTCAGGAGAATGGGTCTTACCACAGTGAAACTATGTCGAGGATGGCAGATGCAAGAGTAAATTAAGATATACATAAATCATTTGCGCCTAACTATGAGAAGGTATAGAATCCTATCTATTCAACGAATTGGCGGATTGGAGTAGTGGAAAAGGGCAATATTTTTGGAGTATATAAGAGGGTACCTATCAGCCAGATATTGATACCACCTATTACTATTTTATTCAATGACTTCTCAAACAATAAAATTTAATAAATAAATGTTTTGTTTGTTTGTTTTTGTATAATTCAATAATTATTACACGTTTCCATAAATAAAACCGATATAATGTGGGAAAACTATTATTGCATTTCTACTCTAAAATCAGGCTATTATCAAAAACAAATATAATTAATAACAATAAATTTATATACATAATCTTATCTAAAAAATCTAAAAGAATATGTCTTTATAAAAGTACAATTTCTAAAAATACTTCAAAAATAACAAAATTTAGGGTAAACTTTATTATTTATTATTATAATCTTTGATTATTGTACCAATAAAATGTATAATTAATTTATGTTATAAATATTTATTTTCCAATAAAATAATTTTAAATAAACAATGTACACTGTTCAATTTTATATTAATGAAACCCATCTTAGCAAATATTTATTTTATTCTTCAAAATAGAACCATTTAGACTATTTAGAGGGTCAACTAAATTTTTAATTGGATTTTATATTAAAAATAATTATTCTATAATTAAAATACATATGATAAAAGTTTAAATTTAAAATTATAAACAATTTTACTATTAAGAAAACAACTTTCATAGATATTTCTGAAATATATCTCGATAAGATTAATAAATATACTTAAGTTTAGAGGTTATTAGATATTTGTAGACACTATAGAAATTCATTTTATCATAAAAATGTTTTATAATTGACTGCCTATCAATGAAATTAAACATTTATCTTAAATAATAAAATCTTAATTAAAACACATTATGCAATTATGTCTGAAATGGATTTAGAGAATGTATAGATTCAACAAGATGGACTATGATAAGTTAGTCAAAAAAGAAGGTGCAATTTATGAAACATAACATGAATTATACGAAAAAGTTTTTGTCATATTGTCTTCTATACTTAGCTTAAAAGTTCAAATAATATGCTTTAAAATAACAAAGATTAATTAGAGATTACTTAAATGCCGATTAAAATTTAAGGAACAATTAAACCCTAAAAGTTTCACGTACGGAATTATTGATTAGCAAATAACCGGGGCATACGAAAGTCATAAATTTTATATTCAATTTTTTGAAATTTTTCTGAGTTATTAAAAATTAAAACGACTAAAATTAATTTTATTAAAACTTAATTACTAATTATAAGTACGACATTAAATATGTCCTAATCACTGATTGAAAATACTTTTATCAAAAATTGATTGTTTGAAAACGGGCGTTTGCTTATAAATCGAATTGCTCAGTTCGAACTAAAGTAAAATTTTTATCTAAAAATTAATAATCTATAAGTTAATAAATAAAAATTGAATGAATTTAATAAATATTATCATAATTTTTCAGTTTTTATGTACTATATGTACATATAAAACAGATATAGCGAATACACGTATAGTGTTAAATGTTCATTATAAATAATTATATTTATAAATAATTTAATTACATAATTAAAATATTTCTTATAAACATATAAATTTACAAATAAATCATGAATTGAAAGAATTTCGACGTACCTTAATAGTAATTATATAATTATAAATTTATGAAAACAGCATAAATAATTAATATTATAAAGAATTTCTAATTTAACAAGACTTTACTAGTACTACATAATTCCCAGAACAAGTCGAAAAATATTGAATTAATTATGCTTCAAAACTATTTAAATAATTGATTCCAAAGAAGATATTTTTTAAGTTTAATAGAATATAATATTAAAGTACAACATTAAAAGTTTATTACTCCTAAACATTAAAAATTCATTAAATATATAATTTTAGAATATCAAAATATATAAGGTGAAATTTCGATCACTAATTTTAAATGATCAAAAATAATTTTTAAAAAAATTCTGGTTTTCTAAAAATTTTCTATAATTAGGAGCATTTAAGTATAATTCATTTTCCAAGAACATTTTTTCGAATAAATAAGAAATACTTCAATTTTACGAACTCTGGCTTTTAAACTAAGTTATTAAAATTACATAAATATTTCTATAAACCTTAAATTTCCTATAGTTTCTATTTTATTTTGGTTAATTTTAAATATTGCCTCATCAAAAATAATTTTGTAATATTCCATTATGTAAATTTTATTTTTCCACTTTCGTATAATAGTATATTAATTTAATTAATCAAGTTTTAAAATGATTATTTTTATATAAATTCCAATTATTTCTTTATATAGTTAAAAAAAACTTATTTAATTACCATTTTTTGATGTTAATCCACTAGTAAAACTAATTAATAAATAAATGCATAAAGCAAAAAAAATACTATTTTTGAACAACATTAAAAAAATTAAATTTATAATTTTTATTTAATTATTTTAAAAAATTTTTTTTTTTTATTTTTTTTTTTAATTATTTATCACACTCAAAGTGTTCTTTTTTATTTAAATTTATCACTTAAATTGGTAAATTTTATAAAATAAACAACAAAAATTTATAAATAAATTGAATAATTTATTTTTATAATATTTATTAATTAAATTTTTATATATCATTATTAAATTATTATTTTTTTTAATAATTTATTTTCATTATATATTTTTTTATTTTGTAGAAAATTATTTTTTAAATTCTATATATTATTTCCGAGAATTAAGTTTTGAACGATTTGAAGGCAAAATAAAAACTAAATTAATATATGTCGCACAAGTTATTTTTATAATAATTTTTTTTTTTTAATTTACATACATTTATACATTATATATATTTGTATATATGTATATAAAAATATATAAAATTCGGGCAGGTAAACTGTCAAAGCCAAAATCAAAAAAATACTGTAGTTAAGTGTAATATTTCAAATTATATATCGTTATAAATTTTTCAGATTATACAAATATGTTATCTAGACTTATCACTATAAATATAATATTGTTTTTTTTTTTTTTTTATTATAATAATTTACAGAAGTAATAGCGTATTTATTATCCATTAAGTACGACAAGATAATGTTTAATGTCCGATATAATTATGAAAATAAATAAAATTTGATATAAATACTAACACATATTTAAAAATCAATAAGATGCCGCAAAAAAAAATTAATTTGTTACAAAAAAAAATCAAAGGTTTATCTAATAATTCCTAATGAATTAGAATTTAATGAAAATATAGCTGAAAGTGAAAATAATATCTTATATAATAATATTTTTTTTAACAGATGGCGCTAACTACTTTGACCATATATAATATATTTTAAGTCTAATCAATAAGTTATAACCAACCTAGCAAATGCGTACCAACGGATCTGTTGAAAAATTCCTAAAGCCTGGGCTACATAGTTTCGATCGGTTCAGTTTCGATTCGTTCAGTAAAGTTCAAATTTGACGTCTTCATATATTTTTTGTATGGGAAATCGATTGAGTGGACACATAGGTCGAATCGGAACGAATCGAATCGAAAGAGTTTGAATCGATTGGAATTTTGCGAATCCAAACTGAAGGAAATCTCAAGAAGAATGAAATTTGACAATTTAAAAAAAAAAAAATAATATGTGATTCAATCGATTGCAATCGATAGCTATGTGTTCAGTCTACTTACCAGTCGAATCGAATCGAAGTTAAACTGAACTGATCGAAACAATGTACCTCAGGCCTTAATCTGGTTCCAAGGTTCGAAACTGATATTTAAAATAAAATTAAATTTCTTCAATTTTTATATTTTATTAAAAGGTTATAAAATTCATCATTTTGAGCGACATCTATTAACAAAAATATTATTCCTTTAATAAAAATGCAATAATTTGTAGTATATTTTTTTTTAACTAAAAGAGAATTTTTGTATATTTTGTATTAATTTCTACATTAATTAATTTACTTCATTTTATACCCACAATTCTACATAGATCAATATAATCAAATACCAGACATACTTGCTTACAAATTACAATATTCAACGTTGTAAATATAAATAATTGACAACACAAGCAATTCGGAGATGATTTTTTCGCTATAATTAAATACTGCATTCTTCATTATATTGTTAACAACTTTTATATTATTAATTTTTATTATTAATACTTACTTTAATACATGAATATTGAATATTTTTAATTTAATTATTATTTCTTAACAACAAAAACTAATTGCGCGCTTTTTCTTATGAATTAAGTTTTGAGGGAAAAAACGTTATTTTATTTTTAATTATAATTACCAATAATTTTTAATATCTTAAAAAGGAAATTTCGACTAAAAAATATGAATTTATTTTTAATTCCTATTTGTAAAAAAAACACACATTTTAAATGTAAATTTCATTCATAAAATTTTTAATTTAATCATTTTTATAGAATGACAAATTTTATTAAAATTTTTATATTATAAAGCCTAAAAATTTAAAATTCTAATCAGCTAAAAATTTATGATGAATCTTATATGTTGTTATCGTTACTAACACTATTCAAAATATATAATATAAATTTATATAAATTAAGCGAACTTTATTAAACCCAGCTTTTAGCTTATCCATAATAAACTTGATATTTATTTTAAGAAATTTTTATTGTTACATAGTGAATGGTTATAAAAATTGTATAAAAATTATAAAGCTATGAAAATAATATATTGTAACAAGAATTTAAAAGTTACATATATTTATGTAATATACATTTTTTGTAAAATATTATCACTAAGCAGTTCATTGTTCTTTCAAGGAAGCGGATTTATTCATAAATATACTAAGTATTTAAGCTACAAGTAATTATACTTAATAAAAATGTCAATGCATAAATTATAATTACTGTCAAAAAAAATTTAATCTATATAATTAAGAAAGATTATTAATAATTATATAAAAAAATTATCTTCAAGAACTTGGATTAATTACTTTAAGTTTTGTTTTAAAATAGTTAATCTATACTAAATAAAATACAATTACACATGATATTAATTAATAATTTAAGAAATTTTTACAAAAGTAAAAATATGTCAAGTTCATTTTTTCAAAAATCGCTAAAATTATTAATTTAATGAATTAATTTATTTGTAACTTCTAGAAAATATTTATTTCTCACCAAGTATTAAAAAAAATGGTATTTTTCATATTTCCATACAACAAGAAATAAATTTATATAAAAACTATAAAGACACAGTAAACAACAACAGGTGCGACTCATAGTTCATAGTAATAAGCCACAGCTGGTGTACTATAATTAACGATCAACTTATAAATCTTTATGATTTAGTTATTGGAAATAATAAGCTTTCTTTCAACGAGTAATAAAAAATCTATTTTGGCGGGTAAAAGAAGAGTACTAACATAACAGGTCTAGACAATCTAAAGAAAACTTAACAATTATTTAAAACTGTTTTGTAGGAATTGTGAAATTTTTTATATTCAGAAAATATACAGTTACATTTGCTAGACCGTACCTGTCCCAGAAACCGAATTTGGAATATGTATTATTTTCTAATGTAAATTTTTTTTAAAAAAATAATCCCATATTTCGTTATAATTTCGATAATCTTAAATAATGCTTTGTATTTTGACAAATTCAAATTATATTGTATGCAAATCAAGGTAAAATATAATTTTCAAACCTATAACATTGAATTTAAAAATTCAATGTTTAGGTATATAATTTTTTTTTATTTAATTTTTCCGGAAAACAACGAAACACGAATCTCCATATAAACGGAAAATTCTAACATAGAACCATTGAAAGTACCTATCATATCTTGTACGGGCATCAAATCTGCTTGATTAAGATCTGATGAGCAGTACGCCTATTTTATTCGGACTCCCGACCTTAAAAACGTCAAGAAAAAACCAAAAAAAAATGTTTTTGAACATCACGTCCCATGCAATACTCAGAGTTTATTCTAACTAGTTGTGATTGTTTATTATTTGAATGCAATTATTACAAACAAATTTGTTTCTTAATTATAGTCAATGTAATTAATAAAACATTAGAAAAACAATAATTAGTAAAATATGTTTAAAATTTGGGTAACGTAATAAACTAAATAATATTTCGTTATTATAATTATACATGTATCATCTCTTTTTTTTCTAGACCTAGACAAATGAAAGGCCTCTCATTTTTTTTTTTTGTTCACATTTGCCTGATATAATTTATTTATTTATTTATTAATCGCAAATAATATAAAAAATATCAAATTTTAAACTCTAATTTCTAACTTATATTTTTTATAATGTACATTTCGTTGATAAAGTACTTTTGCTGCATCCTGTATAAATATTCTTAAACAAAACTAATTATTTATTTCAATATAATTCAGTCAAATATTGAATTTACTTCATTTTCTAAAGTAAATCTTTCCATTTTTTCAGCGATAACATATTTCAATTTACATATTTTTTATAAAAATAGTTTAATTCCCTACAAAAAAGTTCGAGTAAAGAGTATTTTTCGCCTAATAGTTTAGGAAATATAAGCAATTTTATCAACCCATCTTTTTATTGGTTGCAAAAAAAATAGGTCATCGCTGAAAATATGGAAATATTACTTTAGAAGATGAAGTAAATTTTATATATATGCCAAATATTCATATATATATTCCATATATGGATGGATTTTTGCTTTAAAAATTATTGTAAAGCATTTGGATTTGTAATTTACTCAAAAGAACCTCAATTTTAAAGCTTCTATGAAGCCTTAGCTAACCATATGGTTTGTGGCTACTGAAATTGGAATATGTTAAATTAAATAAATTTTTCTAAAACGCTGTATGGCATGCATTCTCTTGATATATATACTTTTTTTATAGGTATTGTAAAAAAAATCGACGTATATATTTCAGCCATTCATTTCTATTTGTATACGTATACAAATCATTAATAAATTCCATTATTACTTTTTAGCATAAAATAATAAGTTAATTTAAATATTCTGCAGAAAATATTCAAATATAAAAACAAAAATATGTATATAGTAAAACCGACAATACTTTTGTTACAGTCGATAATACAATACAGGGTGGACTTTAATAATTGCATGTTAAATAGTTATTTAAAAAAAATTCAGATTTTATTAATTGAACCTTTTCCATACACTAATGCCAAATTTCAGCGCATGAAAACTTTAGAATTTTAAATTGTAATTTTTTTATCTTCGAATAAAATTCGTAGTTTTGCTGACAACAATAGTAATGGAAGCAACACAAACTTCTATTCAACAAGCACGAATAAATATTTCTTATTTGCTTAACCGTGATCTAACAGAAAATAATTGGGGTATAATTTAGGGAAGATTTTATTGCTATAAAACTAAAAATTGTCTTCTTTCAGTAAAACGCAATCCATCTTTAGTATCTTCAATCATCACACTGAAATTCAGAAATCCGTTTATTGCTTGAACCACAAAATTCTGGAACCAATTACCACCTCATGTCTTCCCTTTGAATTATAATTTGACCGAGTTAATAGTAATATGTTAACTATTCCCCGGTCGCTAAATCTAATTCCTTCCCAATATTTGGTTATTTATAAATAAAAAATCACTTTTTTTATAGTTACAGCCAAACTCTTTAGGAATGAAATAAAAAACAAAATTTAATAATGTTTTATGTAAATAACTCTACAAAATGATCTCAAAACTCAAAAAATGAATTCATTAATAATTAACAATCTTTTGTTATGATTTTGCTACATAAAAGAATATACATTTTTTCATAATATTTACTTTATCTTAAAAGTCATATAACTTTAATTATATGTAAATTCATAAATTTTATTATTAATAAAATTATGTTAATCTACAGATAATATATTAATAAATTGTATTATCTGAAACGTTGGTGTGATGTTGACAAAAATATAATTTTGTAAGATTATCATAAATTCAATTAAATAAAATTAATTGTCAGATATTTCCTTATACACGTTAAAATTGGAGCAGAACTTTTGATATAAATTTTTTGGTTTATGAAATTTTTTTTTTACGTAATTTAAAAATAAATCTATAAATTTTATTTATTTCATAATAACTTTAAATTTGCAATTAATCCAATTTATGAAAATTGTTAATATTAAAATGACTATTTTAACTTAAAATTGTTAAGTTATAACAATAAAATTAGCATTCCTTCAAATGTATCAAGAATAAATTTTTGCGGCTAGTCAGAGTACTCAATTAATGAATCAGTTTACAAAAATATGATCAATTTTGTAATAAAAATATGTAATGATGAAAAAATTTGAATATGATTGATTGATACGACAAATAAGTGTCATTTCTGACAATAAATTTGTTAATAAATTATCTTGAAATGTCTTTTGACAAATTTGTTGTTATTGATACTCTGATACTCTGATCATTAGACCAAATTGTAATAATTTGTGATTAAATTTAAAATAAAACAAAACTAAATTGTTTGTTTTTATTGTTTTATAAAATAATTAATCTTTATTACATTTGTTTTTTATGTAACAATATCTGGAATGTGCATCTTTATTACTTCAATATTTTACATTTATTGGCAACATCGCCTTTGTTTATCAAAAAATAAAATTTTGAAATATCAATTTTTTTGTACGATCGCGTATACTTCATTCTTAAAAATTCTTGATAATATTTTATATTATTATAAACAATCCACACAAAACTTATAAATTAAGTTTAAATATTGACAATTTGCAGCCGGTTGTATTAATTAGCTGTCAAATTCTATGCAATCTGCTGGCTGCTTTTCATTTTTTTCATGATGTATAAACTACGCAGTGGCCGTATTCATGTAAATTCTGAATTGAGTGCATCAAATATTTGAAATCCGATGGAACAGGTTCAACATCTTCAATTTTTTACACAAACGAAATCACGAAATACAATTATATGTCATCCATCACAAATTATTCCTGCTTATTATTCAAGCAAAATTTGACTAATAAATTTGACAAATTTTCAACATAGTTTTGTCACCTGTTGTGGTTAAATTTAGTGACACAAGAGCATAGCAATAATACGACAAAATTCAGTTGTTCAATCAAATACAAACATAAACCAAACCACAAAATCCAACTGTATGACATCACAAATTATTACTACACATACTTATTATTCAAGAATATTTTACTTATAAATGTTGACAAATTTCCGTCATATTGTTTTCAGATTGTGGTCAAATTTGGTGTTCAGAAAAAGCATAACAAATAGTACGACTAAATTCTTTTCTCTTTCATGACACGTTATGTTATAGTAATATTTAATACATTGGAGTATGACAATAAATGAAAACTAAAAAATGTCAACGATTCATTAATGGAGATATTTATTTTAAATTTAACTCGAAGAGATAGAATGCGAAATAAATTTATAAGACAAAACACTGGTAAAGTTGATGGTTTTTAGATGGTCAAAAATAAAAATGGATAGGTCATGTAAGTAGAATGTCAGACAATCAAAAGATTGACTAGCAGGGATTACGAGAGGAAATGTTACAAAAATAAGTAGACTGTTGATAAAATGAACTCCAAGATGAGAACAAACAAAACAAAAGCAGACAAAAGCAGTAGAAAAAAGTCTATTACTTTTACTTATCATCATGAATAAAGTCTCCAAGGTAAATATTACTATTTCTCTCAATGTAAAACAATATCAATTTGAGAGTAAGAACTGATTCTGATTAGATTTTGCTTGATTTTGGTTCACCACCGAAAACCTTAATAAAAAAAATAAGAAATTATTGTAATACTTCTTCTATAAATATACATATATATATAGAAAACCAAAAAATTTGTGGCTCCATTAACAAAAATTTGTTGTATAAAATACAATTTCTTATATACGAAAGCTTGAGTTTTCTCAAATATTTCTTTATTAGAAAGGACTTAAGAAAACGGTCAATACTTCGTATGAAATGGTTTCAGTTATTATATGAAATCTAATTAATAATTTAAACTTTTTGAGTGATTCGTAAATTAACAAACCCACCAAACCTAATCTATTTATAATTTATTTTTTATTATTTAATTTTATTAAATAACAAAATATATTCTTATCTGTTATACTATGTTTTTTTATTTTTTATTTTTTTTATTATAAATAATATTGTATTTATATTTATTAAAAAATACATATTTAAACACTCTATTAATGATCACACACAGGCAAATTAACATCAAAAAAGAAATTTAATTCAATCATTGTTGCCAATATTAAAAAACCAATATACATAATACTGCATGCAATACCAATTTTCCAATCTAATCGAAATCGATTTACCATTAATGCAATATACAAACCAAATAATGCTATTAATAATGATATTGTTGAATACTGTAAACCAGTTGAATTTAATATAATCCAATGTTCATTTGGTACTGCTGGTAACCAATATGCTTTTATAAACCATGGTAAACCCAAACATAATAAAATATCAAATGTATTTGAACCAATTGAATTACATATACCCATTGATCCATGACCTTGCATTGTTACAATTACACTTGATACAGCTTCAGGTATACTCATACCAGCTGCTAAAATTGTTAATCCCATTACAGAATCAGGTATATTTAAAGTATCACCTGTAAACAAACAAAAAAATTGTTTTTGTTTTAGTATTTGTATTTCGTTTCTTTGTGATAATTATGTATATAAATACTGACCTATAAGTGTAATTAAAAATGCTACTAAATATGATAGAATACCAATCCAACAAACTGCCAATATAAATGTTAGTATTCGTAATTTATGATGTTTTCGACAGTCTGGTATCGTTATCCAAAATAAAAATGTCATAGGCCAGCGTAAAATATAGAAAAATATTGAATTATTATTATTATTATGAGTCCAAGGGTCATAAGCGTAATCTGAAATAATAAAATACGTAAATTATAAGTAATAATTTTAGCATACAAAGTGAATTTAAATATAATTTCTTTAATGTTTAAAATTTATAATTGTTTTTACAATGCATACATTTGCCATATATGATTCAGTATATTACCATATGAATCACTTCTATTGCTGCTTATCGATTCGCGGTCTTCACTTATGACTATTGATTTGTTGTCTAATTCAGGTACTTCTAAAATTGGTTCCATTATAAGTATCGATTTTGCTGACAATCCGTTAGTCAGTAATGGTGTTATTTCATTTACTTCACGATATGGTCGTATCTTACTTTTCCGTCGCCATTTCGATAATAATCTCTGCCTATTTCTAGACATATAATCACTGCAGTACATAGCTGAAAAAAATTATAAAAAAAATCGGTTATGATTGCAATTATTAATTCCGAAATATTTAATCACGTTTCAATTATTATTTATTCCAAATTTATTAATAATAATTTATTTCATTTATTTATAGCTTGTTTCAAATAATAAAATCATATTAATTTCTCATTCTACTGAAAATATTATATAATTGTTTACCGGTAGTCTAGCCGACCTTATCATATCAACCCGCTTTATATTAAAGTTTATCTCAAGAACACAACATTTTCCGATATTTATAAATTTTTTCCATCTATAATATTATAAATACATTTGGTTTTATTCGAATTATGTATTTACTAAGATTTTATATAGCATCAACATTTTTTTCTATATTATACTCTTAACATAATATATTTTAATCTTCACTTACCAAATATATAAATGAAGTACGCTATAACTAACAATAATCCTTCATACCACATAACTTTACCATCATGAAGAGTACCAATTAAACCAAGAACTGCAACAGAATACATTAAACAATCTCGACTAACTGGCCACCATTCTAAATCGATAAGCTAAAACGATATAAAATTTAAATATTCAACTTTTTTTCCAACTAATTTAAGAATATTTATTATTATAAATTTCATTGTCTTTTAAATTTAATATGTCAAATTTTCCATTTAATTTGTTTACATAAATATGATTTGGAAATTGTGATTAACTCATTTTATTGGAATTATTGGAATTTAGTAAATATTAAAGAAAAATACCCGATCGCTAATTAAATAAATGCTGCCCCAATATTTAATCAAAATCAGATATCAAATATAATTACAAATTTCTGTTTGCAATTCTGTTTAAATAATATATAATTTCAAAATTAAAATTGATTAATTTTTAATTTAATTTAAATTGTTGATAAGAATTATTGTGCGAAAAAAATGTAAAAAAAAAGTACCTGTCGCGAAAATAAACCACAACACGCTGGTACTGCTAATATATTAAAAACCGATGATCCAAGAATAGCACCAATACCAATATCACCTTTAGTTACAAATGTACCAACACAATTGATAAAAAGTTCTGAACTTGATGATGCTGCTGCCATAAATGTTGCACCGACAACATCTTTTTTAATTTGTGAATCTATATTGACATAAAATTTAATTAAAACTTTCATATTACATATATTAAATTTTGTATCTTTTAAAAAGAAAATTACTTTTACATAACATTGCAATTGAAGGTATAAAATAATCATCACAAACAATAGCCATCATCCAAAAACAATAACACGCTAGTATCACATGAATCACAATCCAACCATTTTTACGTTGATTTCTTGTTAAACCATCATTAGGAAATTCATTAATAGCTGGCTGAGTACAATTTGTTTCAGTTGAATTTATCCGTTTGTCATTAAAATAATCATAATTATTATTTAAATTAATCTGTTGTTTTGTGAAAATCTCTTTAGTTGGTAGATTGCTAGTTCTAGAAATTCCAAATATTTTAGATTCATCTGTTGGTATAACACTAAGTAATTTTCTGCCATAATTTGAATTTATGGCAACTAAAAATTTATTGGAAAATTATGATATATATTTGTAAAGAAAAAAATTATATTCCGAACCATTTGTTTTATCAAATTTTGTTGAATTATATAGGATAAAATATGTAAATGTAACACCCAAAAATACTGCCAATCGTAAAATCAATGAAATTTTACTTCGACGTTTCTGTAATTCCACACTTGATTGTAATGCAACATTGATCATAATAATTATAAAAAAAAATTATGAATTATAAAATCAATATTATTATTATTATTATTATTATTTTTATATTCAATTAATAATTATTAATTAATATTCATATAGGCACTTTCAAAATTACTTCAAAATTATATTTTTATCTACATTATTATAAAAGGAATTCCTTAATTTTATAAAGACACAAAAAAGTTTTATATTTAAATTTAATTAATAGTGAAATTCTAATTAGTAAATTTATTAAAATTATATCCAGATTTAAAGAAATTTTAGATTTATTAGATTGTAATTGTATTAAATACATATAAATTTGAAAATTATTTAAAATTTTGGTTAAAAAAAAAACCAGACAATAAAATTTCCGTAAAATTTAATTTAATGTTTCCTTATAGACTGAAATTATTTATATTAATTATTTATATTAGTATGTCTATTATATGAACATCGAATTAGAAATAAAGTGGAATTAATATATTTACAGAGTCAACAAAAATATTTTTGATAACATAATTGTATCATTATAATAATATACATACTTAATAATAATATTTATATTAAATTAATATTTATATATTTAAAATTAAATAATTTAATTGATTATTGAGATTAATTTGGTGTTATAGGGCAAAACATCGAAAATACAATTTTTATAAATATTTAATCGAAATTATAATTATTAAAAAATCTAAACAAATTTATTATTATTTATTATTTATAATGTAATCTTTAAAAATACAATATTAATTTAAAATTTTTTATTTATTTGATTTTGATATATAATATTTCCGTATCAAAATAATTTATTGCCTTATAAATACTTCACATTTCATTAAATAATAATTTTATTTGCTCAGAATGCGTTACTATTTTTAATTTATTTGCTAATAAAATTATTAAAATTATTTAAACTTTAAATCAGAGGTGGAAACCGGTTTTGAAACCACTAACGAAACCAATTTTCTGTGAACCAAAGCCAAACCGAAATCATTTTTGAAATGATCACTGAACCAAACCATTCAAATTATCAGTGTTTGTACAGAATTTAGAATGCGCTTATATATTTGGAATGAAATATTTTATTTTATGTAACTATTAATAAAATAATTAAATTGTTTAATTATAATTGATATTAGTATTTGCACCAAAACCGAATCAAAAACAACAAAAAAATAGATTTTAAAAGCGAAACCCAAAACCAAAACTTGCATGTAATTTTGAATCAAAACAGAATTAACCGAATTGATTCAAATTTTGAATCAAAACCGCAAAAATAAGAATAGGTTTCCATTTCTGTTGTAAATCAATAAAGGTAGTTACACTTTTATCAATAATTTACACTGATTAAATTAACTTTGTAGATATATTTTATTGTAAATGGGAATTTTTATTGTCTACGAAAACGAAATTAATAACATATAATCTTATCTAAAACCTAGATTTTTTTTCTGGAATAAATTTTATTAGGGAATTTTAAAATCTTAAAAATCCCCCAAAGAAAAGTTTGTAACATATTTATGCTATGTTATTTACAAAATTTATAGATCAAATTTGTCATAATATAATAACGCATAGCGGATATTTTATATAATTATAAAATTAATAAATTTGCAATAATCTTATCTGATTATTTTTTTTTTAAATTAAGAATTGGATCAATGTCGTCTCTCAGCAATATAATTAGTAAAATTCTTTCCTAGATAAAAACGTAATTTATAAGGTTATTGATCGGTTAATGAATTAATTTATAAGTCATATCAGTAGTCGGTAACGATTAATTCGATTATTTTAAGTAAGAATCCAAAATTTAAATGATAATTTAATAAAATTTCCATTATAAATTCATTAACTATGCACCGTATTAAAAAAAAAAACCATATATAAAATTAATCTATAAAATATATGTATGCAAGTGTTGTCTAAAGATAATTATATTGACATTTTTGATAACGGTCAGTTAATAATTAATTGATGATGTTTAATAATCGGTAGTAATAAAAAAAGCTGCTAAATAGGGGAAAAGATAATTCGTAAATAGGTTCAACAGTGATTTATTTCCAACAGTGTTTTATGGTTAACAGAACCTTTCTAACAAAAAGTGCTTCGTTAAGAATTTTGGATCTTTTAAGACACATATAATCTATTTTATATAATTCTAAATTCTGATAGGGACCCACTGAAACTTCCGGCACTAAATTTTATTGATTTTATAGTCAGAAACTAAATAACAAAATGTTCAAAATTTTATTGAAATCGGATAATAATTATAAGCTATAAAACTAAAACATATAACCATATATAATTCGGAAACTAAACCTGCCTATCGAAGAACCACTAAATGTTCAGGCACAGGAGTATCAACTACATAACTAAGTCAACTTGTGTGTGAAAATATCATTGAAATTGAATGCCAATTGTTGTATGGTGCAGCTGTAGAGCATTATGAAAATATAATTGGGGATAATAACATAGACCCATTAAACTACAAAAAATTTTACAGGCACTAACTATATACATCTAGAAATTATCATTTGTGTCAAATAAAATTCAATTCAGGTAATAATTATTACATGCTCTAGCTCTAGCTAGATCATATTAAAAATTAATCGAAAATTTTAACATGGACTCTGTGAAGCTTATAGATTGATTATCATGAAACGAACCTTTATACAAAATTGCATTTAAATAGAAGAAACATATAAAATATTTTGTAAAAAAAAAATCAGTCAAATCTATTTTTTTGACCATCACGTCCAATGCAACACTCATAGTTAATCAAACTACTCGTAATATTATATTGTCTACAATTTGTTTGCTAATGAAAATAAATATTATTATTAAATCATAATTCTTCCTGTAGCACATCACGTGCAAATTGAACTTTGATCTCCTGTTGCAGATAATAGAGATTTTAATATATTCTAATTTTACTTTAATCCTGCATTATATATTTGTTAACATCGTAAAAATTTCAAAAAAAAAATGCATGAATCATTTGCTATCAAAAATGTTATTATCAACGTACTTTATTACTGATACTAATTTTAAAGGTTACATCGATAACGTAATCAACAATCCTACCAAATATATATTTAATCATTATAGCATCCATAAAAAAATTTATACTTTATTGTCTACAATAAATTTATATTTATATCAGGAAGTTTTAAAAATATGACTCTATATTAAAATTTATTGCTTAGTCCTTAGTTAATATTCTAAAAATATTATTATTTTCCCACAATTATAATTACTCATAAATTCTGGAAGCAAACAATTAATATTGATTAAATTAATATTTATAATAATCATATTTCTATATTTACAAAATTACAATTCATTTTTTTATAGTCTACTTCTCTACTGGATAGATTAAATTAAACTTAAAATTTAAATAATATTTAATATTATTATATTTATTTAATATATGGATTTATGAAGCAGCAAATAGAGCAATAATAGAACAGTAGCCTTCAAATTCGATTCCATGAGATATTTCAAGGGTTGCACAAATAAATAAATGTATTATCTTGTCTGTAATTAATGTGTTTTAAATTATTTTTATGTTTTATTTAAATATTTTCATTTATATTAATTTGTTTGAATAAATTCTAAATTATATTTAAAAATATAAACTTTAAATTGATTTCCATTAATAATTCTAGTTCGGACAATTTTTATTCCGGGGCTGTTGATATTTGAAAACCACTCTTTTTATATAAATCAATTTAGTTCATTTTTTATATAAATCAATTTATTTCACACCGACATCGTTTAGTTGAATTAGCCGAAGTTTAAGAACATTCAATCTTGGTGGACGAATTACGAAAATTTTCAGTTCTCTATATGT
Organism: Rhamphomyia laevipes; assembly: GCA_963920725.1. NCBI lineage: Eukaryota > Metazoa > Arthropoda > Insecta > Diptera > Empididae > Rhamphomyia > Rhamphomyia laevipes. Next base: position 24,747,886 of record OY987256.1, on the reverse strand, counting down.
TCTAAGAAATTATAAGAAGAGTACATTTGACCGATTTTTTTTTGGCAGACAGTAGTTGTAGTATATTTCAAATAATTTATATTTATATAATTTATATTTCTTATGTAAATATTTTACTTTATATATTTATATAATAACATTTATATAAATATTATATTGCGTTGTAAATTAGATATAATTCTTCTATAAATATCATATGAAGTTATTTATTTAAATGAAGGTAAAACTATGCAAATTCTAGATAGTATCATTATTAACTATATCATAATAATGTTACAATCAATATAAATTATTTAAAAAAAGATTATATAATAATGCTTATGCGAAACCTATATCTATTAAAAATTATTTATGTAATAGAACAAGATTAGCAGTTACAGAATTTTGAAGGAACGTACTTAAAGTTGAAATTTTAACTGACACAAAAAAGAGTACTACAAACATTATTCCAAGAATATCTCTCTAGAATCTAAAAATATTGAACGATCCGGACATATATGCTGTACTTGCATATATGCATAATATCAATAAATAAATAACAAGGCGAAAATCTTTCAAAATATATTTCAAAAAGTCGGTATTTATCTACCTGAACCTATCTTTACCAATAGTCAACTTTGCACAGCACTTTCACAAGAGCAACACAATCCAATGTTCTAAAAATTAAAATTGTTGAAGGAAAAACTACTGACACAGGGACACAGTTGCAGTCAATATTGAGTATAAGGAGGCTATTTCTTAATTATGTATAAGAAAGTATATATTCTGCTAGTGCAAAATACATTACAAAATGGCTTATGTATTAATACAATAGTAATTATAATTATATATATATATATATATATATATATATATGTATATATTAATTTAGCACTAATATTAGTAACCAAATATTTGATTTTATAGATAAAATTTCCGACACCTAAATTTATGCAATTAAAAAAAATAACATTTTTATTCTGATCGTATATAATCAAGTTACAGAGTGTTTATTTTAAATTTCTTAACAAATTAAATATAGAAGTGAAAGACAAATAATTATTATTCTTCCAATATTTCTTAGCAGGATTCATTAAATTACGGATTTCCCAATAATTTGTTAATTGGTATATTTTTATGAATATATAATAAATACTATTTTATTTCACTTTAATTCTTCTATTCATATGATATTACCAAAGTCGCCATTTTACAAAAAAAAAAATTTACAGTCTTCATAAATGCAATGTCAGTAAAAATATTGTTTGGAAGTATCCGTTATCCCATATAAATAGACGACTTTTCTAAAAATCATTCTTATTCTCTTTTATTATGACAGTTTACTGGAGTCAACAACAAAACATAAAAGTTACAAAAATGAAAATAATCATTTATTTAAAAAAAAATTAAATTATCTCAGATAGGATCAATAAGGTGCAATATAAAAGTTGACAGACTAATGGGGAATTCGTTTCTAGAGAGAAATTTTTGCATTTTAAAATGCTACATTTTTACAGTTTTGCCTTGAAATTGCAGAGTTTTGCACTCTATTTAGTTTACAAATGAAGAGAAAAAAAAAATTTCAAGTTTCCTACACTGCCTTATCAGTTTATTATGTATTTATTTTAATTTTTAAATTAAATATTTTTTTATAAAATCAAAATCTCGACTGGCAATAAATTCTATGAAGATAAAATAAATTATAATTATGTATAATATATTAACTATGTATATGTTAATTTTCTGTTTTAAATTGCAGATTTTAATTTTTAGTTGATGCATTATTTTCTTCCGTTTTTATTTTATGTTTATGTTTAAACAGTAGACTCGTTCATTACAAATTGGCATTTGATTTTTTTTTTTTTGATTTTTATTTTATTATGTTGCCGTGCGAGGTAAAAATTCTACACCGTCGAAAATTTCGAGACAGAAAATGTTACATTTACAGGCAGAATTTTTAAGAAATGAACACGAAATTATTTTCAGTTCAACATTTTTTCGAGAACAAACGAAAAAATGCTAACCAGTGAAAAAAAATGCAGAATGCGAGCAACATTTTTTTTAGAAACGAATTCACCATAAATTTCTTTGATGACCGCACATAAAATTAATTATAGTCATTCAATACAGACTTCTTGAAAACTCAAATATCGTGAAGCTCAAATATGTCGAATATCGAGAGCTATTAGGATTTTTTATAATTCAAGAAAATAATATTTATCAATTATTTATTTATAATTACTAATTTCCTCGTGATGAAATAATTTATTACCATAAATTTAATAATAATTATAGGAGCAATTTTATAGCGAGAAGATTTTATTAAATCCTTCAAAGTAAATATGCTTCCCGTGCAATAAAAATCTCTCTCTTACTTTTTGACAAGTTTAATTCATTTTCAAATATATGATATTTGCGAGGCCAAAATTTCGTCTTTAATTTTATCTGAAAATAATACTCGGATTTCGATACCACAAAATAAAAATTGAAATATTTTATAAATTTTTTTTTTATGCCTATAATTTTATTTAAAACACAAAATAAATGTAAAATTCCTTAAAATTAAATTACATTTTTTTTTTTATAATAAGAATTCATATTATTTGAAGATTGTAAAAAATACAAATTTAATTAATCTATAATAATTTTATTTGTTTTAATTTTATTTCAAATATTTTTTTATTATATTAATATAATTTTAAACAAAATATATTATTATAAATTAATATAATTAATCTTATATAATTACTGTTTTTTTTTTATGTTTATTGAAAATATTTAATTTAAATTTATTGCAAACGAAATTTGATCATTTTGATATACCTATTTTTTTTTTTTATTATTATTTTATAAATTATATTGTGCAAATTAAAATATAACAAAAATATTTTTTCTAAATTATTATTTTTTTATAATTACATATTTATCATATTTTTTTTTGTATTTACAAAACCAAAAATATAATTATTTTCTATAATTACATAAATTCATCTTACAGAATTTAATTTTTATGTTGATATTTTATTATTTTATTTTTTTATAAAATAAAATAAAAATAAAAAATTAATAATTAACATTAAAATAATATAAAAACCAACAATTTTTCCGATAATGAAAATTAAAATAAAAAAAAAAATTTATATATAAATATATTTAAATATGTATATATATATTTTGGTGTGAAAAAAAAAACACAATTAGAAAAGTTTAAAAAATTAAAATAAAAAACCAAAAAATAAAAATATTATATAAAATTTCATGATCGCCCACAAGTTGGTAAGTTAACTCTGAAGAATACATTTAATTCAATTAATGTTGCAAATATTAAAAATACCAAATACATGAATAAACATGCGTGTCCTACTTTTCTATCCAATTTAAATTTATTTAATGAAAATGTTATATATAATAAAAATAATGTTGATAATAATGTTATAGCTGAATATTCTAAACCAGCTGAATTAATACCAACATAATGTTGACCAGGTTGTATTGGATAAAATGCACCTTTAATTAGCCATGGTACACCTAAACATAATAATATATCAAATGTATTTGATCCAATTGAATTACAAATTCCCATTGATCCATGTCCTAAAAATTCATAAAAAATAATAAATTTTATTAAAATTGAATTGCTAACGAATTTTTATGAACTATTGAACTGCCAATTATAGGGTGAGATTTATACAGACAAAATTTATTTCCTAGAATTAACTGGGTAATTAATTTATTCCAAATATTATGATAACTAATTCTCAATATATCATCCGTCCGGTGTTACGATACAACAAATTTCTGATTAAATGTTTTTATCGTCGATTAAAACCAAAAAAAAAGTAATTTTCAGTGATTTTAAATATGGACTCAAATTCAAATTTAAAAAATATTAAAATAGGAAAACGTAGGCTCCATTTATTTGCTAATCAATAATTAAGTTCTTGAAACTTTTTAAATTTAATCACATCTAAAATCTAAATCTGTAATTAAGTCAATCTATGATTAACACAATAAATAAGAAAACGGGCATATTATTTATATTAAATATTACAAATTAATATTAATATGCTTAACACATTCTAGAAGGAACAAGATTTTCAACGTTCAAACCTCTTATCTATGCAACCATATGTTCACTAGAAGGTACAATTTCATAATAAATATACAAAACAAAAATTAATAAGGCACGCAATAAATATATATTAATTGCACTAGCTGATTACAAATCAATTTTTTTTTAAGATGGAACCAAAATTATATATGCCTAGTAATTACAAAAGTCTATTTTATTTTTATGGCAGATCGTTCAAAGTTACAGAAAGGATAAACTCTCTTGGATTATTGCATTGGGAACAATTTCGGATTGGTAACGTAAACGATGGTATTGGTAACGTGGCATTTTTATATAAAATTATATCAAATATTTTAATTAACTTTTCAGAATAGAATTATTTCATTAAACATAATTTAGGAATACTTGACAGCATCATAAATCCACCTTAACACTGAATGAAAATTTTCTAATTTCTAATTTCTTTTGTATATATTATTGAATCATACCTCTTTTTGCTACAATAACACTCGAGACAGCTTCTGGAACACTTGTACCAGCTGCCAAAAATGTTATACCCATAACTGAATCAGGTATTTTTAATGTATCACCTAAAAAAACAACATAAAATTATATTACAAATATATTATTTACATAAATCTTTTTGATTATCCAATTATAAAATAAAAACAATTTTTTTTACCAATAATTGTAATCATCCATGCCACAACATATGATAATGAACCAATCCATACTATACACATAATAAATGTTAATGGAAATAATTTCTTAAAACGTTTCCTTTTACAATCTGGTATACCAAAACGAAATAGCAAATGAATTGGCCAAATAATTAACCATGTTGTTTGTGCAAAACAGCTTTTGCCTTTTGGATATGTTGTTAGTGAATAACTTTCATCATCATCTAGTAATTGTTCTGGTACTGCTACTGTATTTGATGGTTGTGTTGTTGATGTATTTAAGCCACCATTTTGTAGTGGTGGATCACCTTTCTCAATTTTTTCATCAGAAATAGTATCAATTTGGGTTTCTGTAATTTATATGTAAACTGTAAAACTAAATATTAATTAAAGAAAATTTTACCTTTTTCTTTCTGTTCTGGTTTGTTACCAAAATGAGTTTCCACAAATCCTACAAAATTACAATAAAAAATATGAATTATACTGCAAATATAAAAACATTATTATGTTAAAACTTATAGAATTTGAAGTTTTTTAATTGACAAGATCAATTTAGTAAAAAAAAAGAATAACGAAAATAGTATTTTGATATTATATGGATCAATAGAGCTACAGCTAATTCGTTGCTCAAAATTCCGATTACAATCTACTGATTCGAATGATATAATGTGAATTAAATCAACAAAAAAAATTGCGATTGAATGTTTTTTATCAGTATTATAGAGAAAAAAAAATAGGTTTAGAAATTGAATTAGTCATGCTAGAGTAATTTTTAAAATATCATCAATCGTAAAACGTGATTTTAATTAGTGCAAGCATTAAAACTGTAGTCTAAAGCATGCTACAGACTATTTTTTATTAGAATTCAATAATATTTTTCTTTTTTAGAATTTTAACCTTGATCCTGTCGATTTTTTGCTTTTTCACAAGCACTATCTGAGGATCGGCTACGTGATCTTGCATGTTTAACTCCCCCTGTAATATACATTTTTCCCTCATCAATTTTAACATTTTGTTACTATAATAAATATCTATTATTAATTTTTTCTTGCTTACCTTTAGCACATTTCTGGAATGTTTTATCAAAATACATTACAGCTATGTAAACAATATATAATGATACCAATATTAGTGCTTCATACCATTCAACACGTTCATCATGCATTACACAAATTAAAATAGATACCGTTACACCATAAGCAACACTATCCCTTGTTAAAGGCCACCAATCCAATGGTATTGTCTGAATACATAATAAATATAAATTTAATTAAAATAATTTTAAAAAAAATACTATTTCTAATTTACCATTCCAGCACCAATGCCACAGCATGCTGCAACAGCTAATATATTAAATACTGCTGAGCCTACAATTGTTCCAACACCTAAATCACCTTCTGTGATAAATGTACCTATCACATTTACAAAAAGTTCTGGTGCTGATGTTGCTGCTGCCATAAAAGTTGCACCCGCAACATCATTTGACATATTTAAAGCTAAAATTATTGATTGTATAGAATTAAAAGTAAAATGAATTTTAGTTTTTTGTTATTTACCTGCACATATTTTCTCTACTGCCGGTACAAAATATTCATCACATACTACTGCTAAGGCTACAAATAAATATAAACTTGCTATCACATGAAGTACAACAGCACCTGATTGTCTTTGAGCTTCCGTAAATAGATCCTTTGGGAAATCATCTATAGCAGGTAACGTACAATTTAATTCTGTAAAAAAGAAATGTATTTTTACGATTGGTATTTAAAATTTTAAAAATATATTAAAAATAATAAAAATTTTATAATTTTTGGTTACATTTTTTTCATTTAAAAATAAACATCAAATAAACTTCAAAATCCTATGTTATTCCCTATAAAAGCATATCGTTTCTTACTTCATATATCATTTTCCACTTTTTCTGACATATCACCTATCGAAATAGAACACTGAGAGTCCATAGTCTCATTTTAAATTCCATCTTATTTTAAATTGATCTCGAGTCTCGAGTCAAATTATACATCAATAAAGTTAGATTAATTAACGCGTTTTACTACATCTAATTTTTAGAGCCACATAAAATATTTAACATTTTTATAACCAAATTGTTTAAGCTACATTTTCGACAACTTTTATTTAAACTTCCGAAAACTTTCAAAATTAAGTTATGTTCATTATTAACAATGGAACATAAATTTTTGGAATTATAATGCTATTTTAAATAAAAAAAAAAAATATTTATTCATCAAAATAAAAACTATCCTCATCCCGTAATTATCTTCATTTACAAATTGTTTGCATGTCATTCATATACTGTATCACTACTATAAATACGAATGAGTTCATTGCCAAAAAAAAACTTGTGTACAATGTGGTTATCATGTGATACGTACTTCAATTATTTTTTTCAATTATTATTCGACATCTGAATTTATTTCACCTTAATTGTTACAAATATATTAGATTTGTGCATTATCTGTTCGATTTGTGCATTACTCGCGTTACCAAAGTAATCCAATATAGAATAAAATGAATGCAGCCGGAATATTAGATTGGATTTTAGCAATATACTTTACATTGCGGAGCCAATAAGCTACATATATAAATATATATGTCATAATTGTCATAATTTTATTAGAGGTAACATTTTCAATAGTTCTTTTTCTAGTTATATAACTCAAAATACGTATACTGTATTTAATACTCTGCTGACGAAATTCAATTTAATTTAAATAAACTTGAACAAATCTTTGTTACTGCTGCCTAGTGTTAAATCATTTCCGATAAATTTTATCTTTTTTAAAGTATTTTTTAAAAAAGATGAAGTAAGTTCCAATATTTTCTTAGAGTTAGACAGTTTTCTATTCCACTTATTTAGTTTTTATTATGTTTTCTTTACGGTTTACCTGTTCCATCTCTTTTCTAAGTTGTAATGTATATCACCATTATAGCATCAAGTAAATAACCCACCCTGTATTTATTTACGATATTAACTGGCTTTTTCTATAGCAAATAGAATATTAAATTCAAAAATTTAAGCAATAACATGTCACCCTGTCAAAAATAATCAAAATCATTTCAATGGATATCGAAACAAAAAATCTATCAAAATATTTGTGGTAAAATTTTGCCTGGAAACAATACTTTATATATATACATATATCAAATAAAATGAAGTTATAAAATCACGTTAAATAAAATAAAATTAATTTAGTTTTAATTTATATAAACTACAAAGTATAAATTTCTTAAATATTTAACCTTTCACATTGAACTAAACATTTATATATAATAGCATTCATAAAATTTTACAAATTGTGATTCTATTATGCATCTAACTTCTAACTTAACACACCAGCCCCCAAAAGTTGAATATATAAAACGTAAGCTCATCAAAAATTGGATATATAAAAAAAAAATCGAATAATAATAAAGTTCATTCAATTTTTATATAAATTCGTCTCACTTCAATGAACCCTTCTTTTATATTACACACGAAAAATTAATCTAATTAACAATAGTAATAACAATTGACAGTTGGATGCTATCAATTTTGGTCGGTCAATTGATATGGTCTGTGTGTACTATTTTTTTTTTAATTAAATTTTGTCTGATGATAGCAATCCATATATTACAATAATAGAGATTGTCAGTAGAACTGATTTTATTAAAGTTTAATGAAATAGTAGCGATTTAAATTGAATATTGTGACATGTTAAAATAAAAAAAAAAATATTAATTTTATTAAAAATAGAGAATACTAAAAATTAAGTTAATCTAATTATAAGAATATTTAATATTATAAAATGTAAGGTGTTTAAGTAATCTACAACTAATTTGAATTTGAATATAAGTTTTCTAGAATGACGTTGTCATGGAATTCTTATTGGTCTGATTACATATATAGACTTCATTTATATTACTCACTATAATTTGGTTAACAGTCCATTTAAATATCACAATTTCTTAATATATAAAATAGAATAGTCTATTTGAGACGAACAAAAAGAATTAGTTTATACAAATATTAATACCACGCCAATTTAACTTACTTTAGTTATGTCGATTAATCGTTAAAAGTTATATTTTAAGTAGATTACCACAATAATTTAATTTTTAATAATTCATAAACACAGTTTATTTCATACAAATATACAATTTCATACTACGACAATTTGAAGTTGACATTTAATTTATACAGAATATTATATTTGATGTACAAAATTTACCATGGAACAAATTACGAGTTCTCGAAAATGAATAGTATTATAATCTGTTAACACTTCATTTCGTCTTATAATTATATCTACAATATTGAACATAATATGCAATCTATAATAATTATAATTATTTAAATTTTGGCGGGGAACTGTTATCGGTTTAAAATTAACTATTTTTTTTTTTTATAAAAATGTTACTTCCAAAAACAATATTGACTAAATTGCTGGAGTTCAAAAACTTTGAAGAAAAACAATCAACATGAAATAAAAAATCGAATTACATTGATAGATAACTTAAATAATTAGACAGTAACAGCAAAATACACAAAATTGACAACTCATAGAACCACAGAAGCCAAAAGTTAGAAAAGGATTTAATGTATGCATCAGTAATAGACGAACAACTTACACGTTTTTGTGATACTTTCTTTAAAAAAGTACGATAAAATTTGTAGCAGATAAAGAGGAAAACAACGTTTTACATTTAAGCATTTGAAATTAGTACATATTATAATTCTATAAGATATAGACACAGAGCCTAAGTCTTAGCTAATGTTGTTCGAAATTTTCATAAGAAAGGTACGATAAAACTAGTAGCGGCTAAACGCTAAAATGAATCAATTTGGAATTATATTTTTTATTGATTGTCGGGTTTATTTTTGATGTGGCACTGTTGCCAAAAATGTTCTATAAAAATACTTATTGCCGTGCAATTTTGCTTGCTTTACCTTTTAAGCATTTTAAAAGTGGCAAAAATGTAACTAAATCATTAAAATAAAAAATTTAAACTTGATAATTGCTATGTAAAATTTATATGAAAAAGAATTATATAATTTAAATTAAATAATTGTAAAAATGTTTAAAATTTGAAATAAAATCTAATAAATTTAGATGAAATTTAATTTTTTATGTAATTATTTTATTATATTTTATTTTACTATATTAATATATTAAATAAGATTTTACATGTTTTACATTATTTTATTAATAATAATTTTTAAAATAATGTTGCAAAAAAAAAGATTTTTACATGAACAATAATTTTCAACGAAAATCTTATTGGCTCATTTTCTCAATATATACTAAAAATTAAATTTGGTTTTGGAATTGTTATTGGTTTTGGTAACATAGAGTCCAGTTAAATTTGATCCAAATACACATTCTTCAATAATATAGTCAAATATATTTAACTTATGAAACCAGAAACCTGAACCGGAAGCGAACCGTAAACCGGAATTAACGGATAATTTCCATAACCATCATAACCATAACCCGAACCGAACTGTTTTTTTTTTCGGTATTTTTGTTTTTGGTTTTCGAGTAATTTTTTTTTTAAATTAAAATATAAATCACCGCGATAATGTGCATAATTTGAAATCTATCTAAATTGCCTTATAATTCAATTTAGCATAATTTATAATATACCTGTCAGCATTGTTTTGAAGTTTTGAAGCTTTTTACAATTTTTTATCCAGATTTTACAATATAATAATAATATTAATTTTATTTCTATTTTGTAGTAAGACTTTTATATGTTTTTTGCGTGAAAAGTTTGAACCAGTTTTGAACCCGAACCGTAGCCGAACTAAATAATCAAGAACCAGAACGTTAAACGGAACATAAAATATTTATGAACCGAACTGTAAACCGGAGCCATATTCTCACTGGTTCAGGTCTCTGTATGAAAAGTTAAATCTATTAAATTCATTAAAATTATTTCGGCATATCAGAATTATAAATAATTTATCTAAAAGTTTATTGCAAATTTATTTTTTCGTAAACTTTTTTTCTTATTCGAATTTATATACAAATATATACTAGACAGTTTTTAAATTGTAATAGAATATAAAAATGTATTTTAAATTTCTGTTTTTTTATCAATCTTTCAACATTATATTCTATATACTTTTGTTGTAGATATATTTATAAGATATAATAATTTGAAAGTAAAAAAAATCTCTTCTGGTATGGACTTCAATTTATTTTAAATTTATTTTCTACTATTTATTAAGTGCCACCCTTATTTCCTAATCAACAACAATAATAAATAAAATAGTTTTATATTTACTTGTATACAATTCACCGACAAATATTAAAGTGGAGAAAAAATATTTATTATAAAGAATTATTAAAGTTGCTACAAAAAAAAAGTATATTATGTCTTAGTAATATCACGTACTTACATATAAAAGTAAACATTTAGTTTGGAAATTTGTAAGTACATGAACTCGGATTTAATTTGTTTTAATAATCTAGAGAATTATAATAAATCACTTTAGAAATATTTATATGTAACGCATTTAGAATTACATGTATTAAATAATATGAAAAAAAAAATGAAAAATTATGAAAACAAATCTATAAAATATTTAGTTTAATTTAATAAATTAATTTTAATACATTTTTCTAAAATAATAACAACAAAAATTAAAAAAAAATCTGTTTACAATCCTTTTAAAATTGGTAAGTAATCAAAATATATTGAGAAAAATATTTTTATTGACCATAATTTATTTTGAACAAGAATCCTTGCCTTTATCATATGCTTTCTACAAAATACTTAGATATGTTTGTCACAAACATAAAACTGCACAGTAATTAAGTAATTTGATTTAAAAACAATGTTGTTTACAATGACGTGAACATAACTCGTAGTTAGGTTAAACAATGATTTATGTCAAACAGTATTTTATAATTAAAAGGACCTTTGTAAGAAACAGTGCTTATTAAAAATTTCACATCTACACGTATTATATATACAGTGAATTACTGAAAATCTCGATTTTATATAATTCGAAGTTACGAAACACAAATTAGAACACGAACCCAGCTTTTGTTCCAAATGCTCTAACCTAGAACAATAATATTAGTTTCCCACGAACTTAGGGCCGGCGCTTCTTTGGAACAGTTTGTCGGGGCGCTGAAATTGGAGGGCGCTAAAATCTAATCAATAAAAATAAATTTAAAAAAAAAAAAAAAAAATTTGAAAATTTTTTTTTACCGAAATCTTGAACAAATATTGTTTTCACTGTGTAAAAATATATTTTAAAAAGGAAAAATATAATATGTTTTATCGTTGCACAGTATTTGAACACTGTGCATAGTTAATTTGGAAAAGAAAAATATCGATAACACCCCCTTCCGTATCTTATATAAAAAAAAAAACCGTCAAACACAGTATATTTTTCTACCAAATTTCTCTGATGCTCCAAGACGCCCTAGTCGAAGACCTCAACTTTTTCGTACGAAGGTAGAGATGAAATTATATCCAATCCTGAACAAAAATTTTAAGTAGAATTTTATTTTCAAATCCTTGATCGGGCTATTCAATCTGTTATCGAAAGATTTGACCAAATTTCGGAACACAATAATATTTTCAAATTTTTGCATAATATTTCTGTGGTTTCAATAGATGCTTCTGATCTTTTAAATAGTTGTCTTTCCCTAGAAAAGCATTTAACTTTAGCATTTTAAATTCTGATAAAGTAGGATTAGATTTATCAATTAAAATATTCTAAAGTATAGTTTCAGGAACTTTAAGCCCTATAACTTTTTTTTTTTTTTGGGTCGCCATTTTTGGAAACTGCACCAGGCGCCAAAATCGTTGGCGACGGCGCTGCACTAACTCACTGAAGCTACCGACTACTAACTAGATGGCAAAATCAACTTTCGGATAATAGTTACTATAATACAGAATATATCAAAATATTAATCCTAACATAGACCCATTGAAAGTGCAGATCATATCTTGTACGCGCATCAGGAAATCGGAATGAACCGATGTGCGTAATTTTATTAAAATCTCACGAGCGGTTCCAGGTGATATTGCGGTTATAGGAATTTCAATCAAATCCAATTTGACTATCAAAAAAATGTCTATAAAATGTTAACACAATGTTAACACTGATAAATCACAGAATACTAAATTAATTCGGGGTCAAAAAAATTTAAGAAATTATTAATCTTTTATTGTCAGTAACATAAGATAATTTATTAAAAATAAATATACGAATATATGAAATTAATAATAATGAATTATTGGACTTTATCAATCAAATATTATATGAATGTCTTCTTTTACTAAGAGTTTGCTTCATGTGTAACCTGGGGGAAGATACAAATATTTGGATAAGATACGCAAAATAGCAAGTGAATAGCAATAGCAATATATTTTCTTTGTATATAAATATTTCGAAAATAAAACACTTCCTATAATAAATGATTAAAAAAAAAATTAAGTTGCAGAAAAATTATACATAAATATGTAATAAAGATAGTTTTGTATTATATTACGGATGAATTTAATAATTGAAATGAATTATATGTACATATCTTAAATTAAATTAAAATTCGTCTATTACACGAAATAGCAATTATACATTAAAATAAATATTCATTCTAAAATTAATATTAAATTTGAATTAAATTTTGGATTCAAATTACAAATTATGAAATTCTTTTTGAATTTAAATATTATGATAATGTAATGCAAATGCAATATCTTCCAACAGACCACAAATTTCATAATAGTTTCGTAACTGATTTTGTTATTAAACTGTTTTTAAAAGAAATATGTATTAAACAAAAACATATTTTTATTATTATTATTATTATTATTATATAAATAATAAGACACAAATTAATACCAAAAAGAATATTTATTAAATAAATAATTATTTATTCTTTTCTAAACTCAATAGGTCCACAGCACTAAGGTGATGAAAATACGTACAAGCTACCTAAGAAACTAGTACAAACTGGCGTTATGTAGTACATAATGCACGAGATCAGTTCGTATCGAGGCTGCAAATGAAAATTAGCAAAGAACAAAGACAAGTAGAAACCCTTGCGTATCTTCTGTTCCATTTTCTAGCACTCGCTAGAAGGAAATTTCGTTTTATGGGACACTCGTTCTAAATTTTTCGTTTCTCAATGATCTTAGGTAAAAGTTAATAAGCAGTTCAAACAATACTACAAGCAAATGTAATTCAAAATTATTGGGGTGCTGATTGCTGAAGAATCGATTTTAATTTGTTGACACACAGTTTGTTTTATATGCTAATTATTTCCTTGGTAATTGGTATTACGATCAATTTTTATTCAAATAACCCGGAAATTTAAAATTTGGTATCATATTCAATTCCCTTCTTTTCGCATACCATATGTTTCTATTTCTCTATGTTCAACTTGAATTGGATCCAATAAATATGATCCAATCTAAATATAAAATAACTATCTATTATTAATTTTAATAGAAGTCAGAAAAAGTCTAATTCTCTAGAATTTAAATTTCTATAATAATTTATATTTCTAAATAGTATAACAATAAAGTTCACACAAAATACAATAAGAATAAATTTAAATATTTTTTTCAACATTTTCTACTAAATAATTAAACTTGAATTTAATTATAAATAATTAAATATCATCCATCTATTTATTTATTTTTTTTTCAGTGTAGTCTTCAATAGTAAATTGTTTTTTTTTTTGCAAATATTTCAGCTTATAAAAAAAATTAAGTTATTTAGAAAGGAAGTTGTCGGCAAAAACATAAAAATTTACAAATGCAATGTTGGAATGTTGCGAAGGTTTTGTATGCGTTTTGTAACAATTAAAAAGTTTAAATATCTTTAATTAATTTCTTGTCAAATATATGTTTAGATGACATGAAGAATTACTAGTTACAATATAGACGCTAATATATCTATTAAATGAGATAATTTACACGTATAATTAAAGGGTCGTGTGACTCTACAATATATTTATAATTATTCAATTATAATGACTTTGTACGAAATGGCGACTCTATATTTGACTTTATGTTGTTTTTTTTTTCGGAAGTTTAAATTAAATAATTCATTTCTGAATATTAAAAAAAAAATTATGTGGGAGTTTTTTTGTTTGTTAATTCATAATTTGTGATTTACATTATATGAAAAATTAAATATATTTTCTTTATTAGTGTAATTAATTGTAATATTTAAAATTATAATTTTGATTGAATTTTATATTTTCCATGGGTGAATATTTAATATCAGATTTATTACAATACATGCATAATGAAAGTTTTCTATTGTAAAAATTTATTTTATTGTCTATATGGAAATGCATAAATTCTGAAATAATTATAAATATAATTTAATTTTATGAATAAATATTGTTTATTCTACAAACAAATTTAAATTTATATTGATAAATTTAATTAAATCATTTCGATATTTATTTTCATATAAATTAAGAGTTTTAAAAAGAAACATAATTTTATTTTAAGCTTTTATGTACTTCATACGTTCTAATGGCCGATTTCACAATGAGAGCTTAATCCTAATCCTTTGACAGAGCTTTAACTTCTGATTAATTTATTTTCTGTTTTCTAAGCTTAGAGATAAGTCTTTTTTAAATTGAGATTTAACTTAAGATGTGTAAAGCTTAAGCTTCATTTCTGACATTATTAGTTTATACACAAAAAAAAATTATATACATTAAAATATGTTTTTCACACATAATCAAAACTATGGTAAATTTAAATATGTAAAAAGTTATTAGAAAAAAGTTCTATTATATTTTTACTATGTATATATAAAACACACAGCAAAATAAAATATACAAGAAAACTAATTAACAAATTTCATGTCATATTAATTGTTATGGATCATTCTCATTCACAATAACATTATTTTTTATTTTAATTTTCCAATAATTCACATTAATTGGTTTAGATAAGCTTATGGAAATTTTGATTGTGAATCAATTGAGTTTAAGGTTCAGGCTTGAGATTAAGCTCTCACTGTGAAATGGGGCATAAGATATATAAAATATAATAAAACTGACAATTAATTGGCGCCCACTAGTCTGCAAATTAGAGAATCTGAAAACTAAATGTAATTATGTAATCAATGTCAAGTCATGAGTCAGAGATAGTGTTGTGATAAATCTTACAAAAATGTTTCTCTTGTATTTCGTATTTGTAACTAGATGAAAATTAAATTTTTAATTATCTGAATTTAATTTTTTTTATTATTAATATTATTTTTTAGTTGGAAATAAAAAAAAATTATAATAATCTCGTTAGTTGTGATATACATCAAATTGATAATTTGATGTATATCACAACTAACGATAGATTCGATAGATATGGCCGAAAATCACTAATAATATTTTTTTTTTAAATATTTTATTCGAATTTTTCAAAAAATTGAATATTGAATAAAATTTTATTATATATTACCCCAAATAATATTTTACTAAAAATAAAACTTGAAAACAATGAACGTCACATACCAAGTAACGTCAGATACCTGTATCGAAACCTTCGAGATAGAATTTCATAATATTTATTACAAGATGTAAAAGATTTAATTGAAATCTGAATTGTTTTGTAACGTATCCTTTGATAACAATAAATATTATTATTAGATTTGTGCTTTATTTAACGAAATTTGTACTTGAAGCAAGTATTTACACATATTTATTTATATATTTAAAATTTATTGCTTCGTAATTTACAGGACAATATTACTTAATTAATATGTCTCTTTTTTCTTCCTAACTTGATAACTATAATTATATTATAATCAATTTACTCATAGCGACTATGAACAATCTCTATATAAGCAAGGTAGTAAAATAGTTTATAGTTACTATTTGTAGAAAATTAGTATTTACAGTATTTAGCTTAAATTATGCTGTTAAATTATTTCCAGATGAAAAATATGGAAGATTTGATTAACAAGTAAAGTTACCAATTGCTATGAGGCCAGTATCAAACAGAATACATTTTTGTGTCTCATTGCATTTACTATTTTTAAGGACCCATGAAATTTTATAAAAAGATTTGAAAAATAATTTCAAGGAAATATTGTATTTAAATGACTTCTTACGATAAATTTATACAATTCATTACAATTATTATCATTAGGTAGTTTTATTAAATTAAAATATTATTGCTTGGAAAATTAATTTGGAATATTTATGCCCTTTCCTTATGGCTCTGCTGGAGTCACGTTTTCTTCGGTTCGTACATGTAGGCTTGATATTATTTCAACAAAGACTCCGTAAAGTTTCTAACTTTCATTCATTAATGAAATGAATAAGTATTAATTTAACATCATTTATTTGCTGGTGGTATCACTTATTAAACTAAAGACAAACCGGCATTAAAATACAAATTTGTTGAATGAAAATACGTGACATTGAATCGAATTTATTCTCGAGTCAAATAACAGAACAAGCTACACTGCTACTAAAATGTATTTTTTTTTTATTAATTTCCTTTGGAACATCTATCTACATAATTCTTATCATTAGAAAATCATATTTTTATTATATATTTTAATTTTCTATACAACTATAAATATATACTTATCCTGCGATAAAAACAATTAAATAATTATTATATAATTTTTTATATACGGAATATAAATTTTAATATAATCCATAGCATCCGTTCTTATATGCGTATATAAAATTAAGCATAATTTTCATCAAAATTAATTTAAAAAATTATAATTATTTGATTAATATAAAAAAAAAATGAAATTCTTTTGGACTTATTGTTTGTAAACACGATTAAATTACATTAAATATATAAAAAAAAAAAAAAATTTATAAAATCAGAATTAAATATAAACAAAACAAAAAATTTGATTTGATTGTTGCAAAAAAAAAAAGATACAGATACAAAAATGTTGAATGTTTAATTAAACTGATAATTTACTTTGATATATACAAATAAACAAAATCACAATAACTATATATAATTTTTGTAATTACAAAAAGAAAAAATGTGTTTTTTTTATTATTATTTATATTATTACAATATAAATATAATTTTTGGCAGATTTATTTTTACTACATTTTTATGCTTTTTTCATTGTAGTTTGTAGAACTTAATTAATCCAAAAATTTAAATTTTTTTATAAATATCCGCACCAAAAAAGACACACACATAATCAAAAATGTTATGATTAATAAAATATATATTTTTTTTTTTTAATATATTTGAATTATATTTTCTTTTATTATAACAAGTGCATAAAGATGATGATGATAATGTAGATTTTTATTCACGTATATGATTCTCTTATGAACCATATCAATCACAATAATAATAATTCAGTTCACTTTAATTTAATAAATCTTTGTAAAGACCATCAAAAAAAAACAAGATACCAAAAAAAAAGAAGCATAAATAATGACACAAAATCATCTCGTGTCATTTATATTAAATATTTTTTTTTTTTTTCATATTTTTAACGAACGTTTTATAATATTCAATTCAAAATTATTTTTTTTTATAAAATTATTTCTTTAACAAAAATTATATATTTATTTCGTATACTATCTTTTATAATAATCTTCATCTTTAGCATAAACGATATCTGCTAAGTAGAAAAAAGATTTTCATAATTTCTTTCTTAAATTATTTTTGTTATATTTATTTAAATTTTTTTACTTCAATTTTTTTTTTTTTTTTGTATATCTATCTTTATCACACACTTATCAATGAAAAGAGATAAAAAATATTTAAAATGAATGCGATTTAAATATAAATTGGGTTATCTACTTATCTAAAAAATCTTTTTTTTGTTATTTTTGAAGAAATTCTTATGTTGAACGATTTATATTTATAAATTTAATAATAAAAATTAATTAAATAAAATAAAAATTATATATTTTATTATAATTTTTTTATTTAATGTTATTCACAATTTAGTATATTTTTATTTGTTTTACATTATTTTTATTATATTCTTCTTATTTTTTTAATCGAAAATTGTTATATAAACTTATTAAATATAATTAAAGAATCGTTATTAATTATAAACAAAAAGCACAATAGTTAATAGTTATTAACAATAATTTAAATAAAATAAATCTAAAATTTTATTAAACGAAAATACATAAAAAAAAAAAAAAACGATATTTTAATAAATTTTACACATCAAAACCAAAAATTATAAAAATAAAATTTAATTGATAAATTTTTGCTTAAATAAATCAATTAAATAATTATAAATTTAATTCATTTTTTTTTTAAATGATATTCTGTACCATTTATACTGCTTAGACCCCAATAGTCTTCCATGTTTTTGAATCGCTAGTCAGTAGCAAACTGTCAGTATAATGAAAAAATTTAAAGTTAGTTAGAGAGGTATAATAATAAGGGTATAAAATACAACAACAACAAAATTATTTTATTGTTAGTTTTCATTTTAGTTGGTGGATGAATGGAAGTAAAATAATATTTATGTATATAAATTTTTATATATTGTATCTTATAACCGAAACAATTTTACAGATTGAATACACTAGTACAAATTTGTATATTTAAATAAAATTTGCTGACAATAGGAATATAAAATATATCGTCGTCTTAATAATTAAGTGCCTCATATGCATTAGGGTCCAGAACTGAGTTAGAACTGTAGCTGTATTATTAAAAAATTTAAATTTTTCGATTACTGTTTTCAAATTTTGTCATAGAACTTATTCCAATCGGACGATATGAGTTAAAAATTTCTTCAATAAGTTGTTTAAGTGTTTAAGTGCCACCTATTCTTATATTTTTTTATAAAACAATGCATATTAACGCTTTATTATAAAGTACATAGTAATGAATGATGAATAATATTGTATTATGGAACAAAATTTAAAATTTCAATGCCATCTTATTTACACATTTCATTTATATCTTTACTTTTGAATAACATTCTTTCATATATACTCGAACTATTACAATTTGTTTTAGGTTGAAAACGAATTCAGTATTTAACTGCCATCTGCATTCTGCATACACGATAAATATTGATAGTTCAAAATAAGTGTTTCTATCAATAATTGTAGAGGGTTGTTAAATAAATTAATCAAATTTTCTGATCATTTTTGAGACCTCATATTTCACCATACTTAATTGTGTCATAATAAAGAATTTTATGCTAATAACGCACTTAAATTCAGAGGCGACGATATATATATATATATATATATATATATATATATATATATATATATATATATATATATATATATATATAAATTTCGATGCATACATTTATTCAATGCTTATGTATATGTAAAATCGGTACACCACATTTTTAATTAAGAGGAAAAACTTAATTTCATATAAAATAAAATCAGTGCCGGTGCCAGTTCCGGACAATAACTTAATATTAAATCGTAAAAGCTCGCGAAACTTTTTACAATTGAAGAGTTACTTACTATAATAGTGAATGTTTTTGCAACAACAAAATAGTACACAAATGCACAAACAAATTTTTATGGATATTAATATCCGTAAAAGTATTTAAGTTGGAAAGTAGGAATTTTAGCGTAAAATAATACCAAACATAAAATAAAAAAAAAAAAAACATTAAAATTCTAATATTTTTGATTTTCTAAATACGACACTGAAGCGATTATATATCAATCTAAAAGATAAATAAATTATATAAAATAAATTCATCCAAGTCTCAGTTTCTGAAAACTGATCTTAACTATATACAATTATTTTTATTAGGAGCTGAGTGTAAAGTAAACTTTATATATAAATTGTCTTGTATAGAGTATAGTATATCATTTTTAAGTTTTGGATGACATATAACTGAAAGAAATACTGCAGTACTCATAATTTTATATTTATTTATAAATTAGTATTACCTAAATATTCAGAGTTAGTATACCTGTAAATTAATGTATAATTAAGAAATGAAATTGTGATTAAGGTGTAAATATTTTGTTTTCCATAGTTTACACATAAATGATGTCCTCATATAGTTTTAAAACAGAAGATTGAGTATAAATTTAAATATTTTATTTTGATAATTTAAATAAATTAAAGTCAAGTGTTTTGTATGTAGTCAGTCATCATGTGATATATAAAAATATATTATTAATATTTAAATTATATTCAATTTCAATATTTAAAATATAAATATATTTTAAAAGTAAAATTAAAACTATTTAGACTAAATTAATTAAACATCTTAGAATTTTGTTACTGATCAGTTTAATGATAAAATCAATTTAAATTATTACAACTAAAATAAATAATAGTAGAGAAATACAACTTTTGATAATATACTGTCTTATCATTTATTGTTAAATTAAATTATTTTAATTATAATATATTTTTATTATTATTATAAATAAATAACCAGAAAAATATTATTTTATTTTATGTAGAACCTCATTTTGAAAAAGAAATAAGATGGTTATCCAAATGTAACTAATTTGCAATGACCTACATACAACATAAATTGTTCTATAATTTGGACTTGCAGATTTTTTGTTTTCTTAGTTAATAAATTTTACGATAGTGAAACTAAAATAGAACCCCATAGATTTATAAATTTTTAAATTAACCAAATTATAATTTATTTATATTCAATACGTTTTTTTTTTTTTTTTTTGTAAAAATCTGTTTATAGTAATACTAGAAATTAATAGAGATAATTAAAAATTGTTAACACAAATAAATTTAGTTAAAATTATATTTATGATATGAATTAATTTTATTATTCGACTGTGTCAGTATTTTGATGAGAAATCACAGATCTGACCCACACGTAAAAACTCACTTTTATTCTCACTATATAATTTACTTATTATTATATAATATGTTTCCAAATAAAAAAAAATGTCTGTAATATTTTGAACAATTTATAATATTTAAATTTAATAATATGTATGTACATCTGTATATAATAAATTTTAAATTTCGGTATTATTTGTATAAATTAATGAATTAAATTAAAAGAAATTAGAAACAAAACAACCTGTTGTACAAATATAGATAATTTAACTACATATACCATTTTCAGATTAAATTAAACATTTTTCAAAATATTTTAATCATTTTTTAAGAAATATTTGAACATATTTCTAAAATCAAAATAATTGCATTTTTTAATCAAAATAAAAATCATTTCAAATATTTTTTGTGTAACAATATTACTTATTTGTGTGTTTATCTGTAAAAATAATTATGTAAAAAATAAAAGATTCAAATTAGAAAAAAACTTACTCTGGCACGCCTTCCCTATAGCAGTAGATAGTTTTCTAACCATGTTAATCATATAACTTTCGCAATCTTGAGCTGTTACAGTTTCCAAGCCCTCTGCTATAATACTTGATAAATATTTGTTGTCTAAACATTGAATTTCGTCTTGGTTTGAAACAAACTTCTGACTCTAGTTTTCACCTTGCAAAATACACTTTCTATCGTATTCAACATAGGCGAATATGGCGAAAGAAAGTTCAATTTGTAATTTGGTACAATTGCAAGAACTTGTTCAGTTTTGTGGATGCTAGCATTATCTAATGTTTTCTAGTTTCTCCACAAGTTCTCTCACAACTTCTCCACAAGTTCTCCACAAAACCTATTTGAATTTACAGAGCTTTTACCAAAAATTTTTTGGTGCGAACACCACAATCATTAATAGCTGCAATAAAGGTTAAATTGCGGCCTTTAATTATTGGAATTGTTATCCTGTAATACGCATATAATATAAACATATTTTTTTAGAAAAAACGCATAAAAACCTTACTTTGCCTTATTTTACTTTAGAACGGTCTTGTTTGCGATAAATTACGAAAACATTTTAAAACACGTTTAATTCTATTTAAAAAAAAAATATTAATTTTAGATTAAAATATTTTGAAAAATGTTTAAAATATATTGAAAAATGTTTAATTTTATTTGAAAAATGTTTACAACAAAACGGTGTAATAAATATAGAATATATCACTCTAGTTTAACCCATAAATTTTTGTTACCAAAAGAATAACCACCAATATTCCAGTGCAATTATTAATTAATATTAACATATTTTTAAATCATGTAATTTAGCATTTTCATGTCAAATTATAGCATTTTCAGCTCAAGTTAACGATTCTACAATTCAAGTTAACGATTTTACAATTCAAATTAACGATTTTACAATTGTAAAAACCGATTTTACAATTCAAGTTAATACAGTAATCATTATTAATAAATTATATATGTATGGTAATTATTATTAATAATTGCGTGTTAATTTGCAAAATCGTTTTTTAAAATTGTAAAATCGTTAATTTGAATTGTAAAATCGTTAACTTGAGCTGAAAATGCTATAATTTAAAATGAAATAAATATAAAACTTGGGGAAAAAAATATTAGCGATTGAAAATACAGCAAATATAAATAGCATTTTAATTTTTTTAAAGGACATAAGTGATTTGTATAATATGATATAAAAATTTAAGTATGTTTAATTCTTTATTCTAAAAAAGAATAATTCTATACCGTATTTAAAAAAGATTGTAATAGTTAAGTATATTAGAATAAGAATTTAATTTAATTATTTCATAAATTAAAAAAAAAACTTTACATAAATAAATAAATTAATTATAAATATTTAAATTTTTATTCAGAGAGATGTAAATTTAATGAAATGCAACAATATTTAAAATGCAAAATTAATACAATTTATTATACAAAACTAAGAACAAAATTAAATAAAATTCCTGAATTATTGTTTAGTTTTAGAATTTATTTCTAAAAAAATGTAAACAGTCTTTCAAAGCGTGATACAAAGTTAAATTGAAATAAAACAAAAAGTATGAATGATAAAAAAGATTTTTTTTAAGAATGTTTCATTACTCGTTTACAGACTTCGTGTACATCAAATGTGGTTTATCTGCATAAACCTATAGCTTAGCATACCCCCAGAAAAATAGTCTAAAAGTAATCACACAATCGTACTGGTCAATTGATAGGCCCAAAACGTGAAATAAACGAATTATTAAGTTTAACATGCAATAAATCTATTGGTTTACGAGCAGTATGACACGTAGCACCGTTTTGTTGTAATCACATATCATTCAAACCATTTTCATAAAATTTTGGGAAAAAAATTTCGCATTGCGATATATCGAAGTCCATTGACAGACAGTAACGTTGTTACCAACATCATTTTTGGAAAAAATATGTTCCGATGAACATATATCTCAAATACGTCATAGGGAAATTGCAGATATGTTTAATTCTTAAGATCGACATCCGATATGAAATTGGTAAAGGGGGATCTTCAGCAACACTAGCAATAGCAATTACAACATTTATATTGACACTATGAATATTTCGTTGACGTACTGGTTTTGTCGTATTGTGTAGAGGAAAATTTGTTATCTATCCACAATTCGACATATAACTTTTGTAGGTGATCGATTAAGTGAACAATAAAATTCTTTAAGGTTCAATAATTGAATGCAAATGGTGATAAAATAATTGAACGATACGTAAACGCATTTGTACAGCGATCTATAAATTAACATATACCAGAATAGGATATTGACAAATGTATCAAATCTATTGAAAGACTCTTTACAAAAGCAATAATAAACTAAGTTAGTTCGTTGGTTAGACTCTGTTGTATCCGCATGATGACTTATTGTACTCTAAAAAAACATCATTCCAATTCGCCTCTCTCATGAAAGTCTAGTCTAGACGGTCTCATCATGCTAGTGGAAGTCCTACTTGGTATAATAAACTAAATTATTTTTCGGAGAGTTTACCTTATATATATATTTAATTAATGAATAATTTTAGTAAGACAGCATATTTTATAAACAAGTTTTATTAATTTAAAATCAACTTTCAATTCTTACCGTTAATAATAACCATTATTTATTAATATACATATATAATTAACAATTAAAAATATTGAGAAAAATATAACATTTGATAGAACTTAAAATGAATATTATTTACAATAAATTATAATAACTTTCTTAGTTAATAAAAAAAAATATAAAAAGTTAATAACAAACTAAATTATATAAAGACACAAATATAAATTTTAATAATAAAATATCAGCCAAATCCTAAATATTGTTTATTTATATCAGCCAAATCCCAAAATTGATTAAAAATAGACTTTCAATTATCATCATTAAATTTTTCAGAACATTTTATTCCACATGTTGTTTTACAGGCAGACTTCGCAGGAACAATATTTTTTTATAATTAATGTATTCCTTACCACTATTTTTCATTTTTTTTCTTTGATTACTTTTCCAATTTGATTCATTACGAAGTCGTTTGCGCGTGGTCTTCTTATTTTGAGATGTACTTTCTGCGTTTACATTATTTAAATCAGTTGGCTCAATAATGGCTTCCACGTCTTCTGAAGATGTTAAAGTTTAACTTAGTAAGTATTCTGATCTTTCTGAATTATGGGACAAATTTTCATCTGACTCTTGTATATTACCACATAAATTTTCTGTAATAAAACAAAAATTAATAAGAAAAATTTAACATATTTATATGTTAAACATACCTTCTTCCAAATTAATTTCTAATTCATCTGGTCCATTTATTGCTGGTGAACCAATTATATACCCAGGATCTGCAGAGTAATTAAAATGTATATTAATCAAGAGGAAATCCTAATACACAAAAGCTACTTACCAAATAATTCAAATTGATTTTCATTATTTTCTGTATTTCTATAATTTAATTCAACTATATTTTCATTATTGAAATCTATATCTAATAGTTAAAATTTAAAATAAATATTGTTAGTATACGTATTTCTAAATTGTTAATTTGTTATATAATTTTTAGTTTATAAATAATTATTAATATGTAAATTAAAATATTTTGCTAATAAAAACTTTTTGTGTTTTTAAATAAGTGCTTTTAACATTAATCCACTTAATGTTAAATACTTAATTTCAATTATATTTAAATAAATTTAAATATTTAAATTTTACAATAATTTAAAAGAAATTTTACAAGAAAAAATACTTAGCGTTACAAATATTGGTTTGTTGCTGCAATGCCAAATTCGCCAAAAATCGACCTTTGAGTAAATTGCCATTTATAAGTAACCTATGTCCAATGCAAAATTAAAACGATTTACATCGTTTAAGTAATATTTATTGATAAAAATAAGCCAAATATTTTTGGACTTACGATTATTCTGAACTGAAAAATAATTTACCTTGGACATTTTTTAATAATATTATTAATTTTACACTTTCTAATCACTTTACACCACTGTAATGTTCACTGTGCAACAAGAAGACTCACACTGCAATAAAAGGGACCCAAAATATCGATTTTGGAAAAAATGGACTTAAGCTAGTTCTGGAATGATGCGACGAAAATTTAATTCCTAATGTCAAAATATCTACGGAATTATATTTTGAAACGTTATGATTATGAAACATACCAAAGTATAAATATATACTTATTCTTATTACACAATCAAATTCTTTTTAAAATGTAACACAACTACATGTTGTAGTAACATTTTGAATCCACAGAAAAAATGTTCTTTAAAGCTACGGATTCCAAATTTTAGGTGCACCCAACTATTTGAAAAAACCAACCTGTGTGTCAAATGCATTCAAATCAAGTAACAATTATTGTATGGTGTATAACATTTAACATAATATGAAAAGTAATTCTGAAATTCTATCATGGACTCACTGAAGAAACCAACAAGAATTTTATAAACACCAACTACATCCATCAAGCAAATCAACCTACATACCAAATATTATTCAAATCAGATAACAATTATTACTACATGTTGTAGAACACGAATTCACCATAAAAATTTATCGCGTTAATTTATCAAATTAACAAGTTTACAATTTTAAGAAACAACTTTACAATAATTCAAGTTAACGATTTTACAATTCAAGTTAACGATTTTGCAATTCAAATTAACGATTTTACAATTGTAAAAACTGTTTTTACAATTCAAGTTAATTCAGTAATCATTATTAATAAATTAAATAATGTATGTAAATGTAATTATTATTAATAATTACGTGCTAATTTCAAAATCGTTTTTTAAAATTGTAAAATCGTTAACTTGAATTGTAAAATCGGTTTTTACCGTTTTTACAATTGTAAAATCGTTAATTTGAATTGTAAAATCGTTAACTTGAGCTGAAAATGCTATAAATAATTTCATTAAAAATTCCTTTACACTGCAACACTGCAGTTACACTGCAAGATATGACAACAAATATGGAATGACTTGTAGTTTTATTTGTTCTGTTTTGTACTATATAAAAAGTCATGTAAAAAAGGCGAACCAGTACAAACTTGAATGTAATTTAATAAATATAATATTTTAAATTTCAAAGTTCATATGAATTCTGGACCCATCTATTCAGTTTTCAATATCGCTCTTTAACAAAGTTCAATGAATTATAACCATTTAAGAACCGCCTTTTGACGAATATTTTCATGTAAAAGACGAAGGACTCTTTAGTACCAATTCCCATTTTAAGGAGTAAAACAAAAAAAATCATTGTCTCTAGAGGTTGCAGGTTGTATTTTATATTATCTGTTGAAATAATTTAATTGTAAATATTTCTTTAAAATTTAATTATTTTATAATTAAACATTTATATATATAAATGTTTAATTATAAAATAATTTGTTCTTCAATATATTTTTTTTAATTATTGAAGTATTGAAGAACTTTAAATACATAAAAAAATTAAATAAACAAAATAAATGATTGAATGTAATTTAATAAATATAATATTTTAAATTTCAAAGAATATTTTTTCAACATATAAAATCATTAATTTTATCTAGTAATTATATAATAAAAGACAACCCCTCTTGTCAATTTGTTTTATATCAAAAATTTGTTTTATATGTGCCAAAAACTAATTCATTGGTGAAAAAGCAGTTCAGTAGCGGCGCAAATTAGGTTTTCTAAATATCTAACGTTTTAATGTTTTTACAGGGGTACTTTTGTTTATAAATTGGCTTACATTTTTCGGCCCGACAAATTTTGGGTTTTCAACGACAAATTATGTATACACACTGCTAAAAAAAAAAGCTAACTGCAATTTGTGTAATTGAACCACATAATATTTCAGTAACGACAAAATATGTGGTGTAGCGACCAAAAAATGTAAATGAGCAGCAAAATAGATATTTTAACGACAAAGATTACATGAGCGGTTATAAATAATAGCGGTTTTATAATATTGTATTTTGTGTGCTTAAAACTGTGTTATAAAGCATTTTAAGCTGTATATAGATTTTGTTAGTCAGGTAAAAACATATACTAATATTAAATAAATAAATATACCTTGTTCTTGTAGTATAATGGAAAAAGGAATGATATTTCTGGAAGACTATAATGTAGAAAAAAAATCCAAAAAGAAAACGCGGGGAAAAGCGCGCACATGGATAAAATTAAAAGATTTTCAAGAAGTTATGTTTGAATTAATATTTCATTTCTACTTATTTTCTTTTATATAAAATAAAACAGTTTTTTATATTTGAATGTTTATTTTATCAATAAATTTTTGATAAATTACAGTTTTAATTAATGTTAAAACAAGTAAAATTGTCGTGCAGAATTCCTGGGCTGAGTACATATTTTTCCGTGGAACTTCTGAAATTGTCGGGTTGGATACATATTCTGCTGTGCAACAATTGTCGCTCCGTATACCTAATTTGATTTGAAGGTAAAAGAGTAAAAATGTAGTACAATTACAACTTATATTTAAATTTTCGTGTTACCTTGTTAGTTTAACCTAAAATAATATAAAATATAATATGCAAATTAAAAAACCCACTGTACTTTTGTGCAGAAGCTGAGAAGCTGAACAGAATAAAAAAACGCTTATTTTTCTTTGTACATTAAAAACCAAATGGAGAAATTATATTTAAGGGAAATTTACATCACTGTCAAAAAACAAAGGTGTCAAACCTAATCATACTTGTGTTGTTGTTGTTGGTGATGTTGAAAGTTGTTTGAAGTTTTTCTGTAAAAAAAAATATAAAATTTCAGCAGGAAATAAAAAGTCAGACATAAAAAAAATTCTAATAAATTTAAAACAATATTATATATAAAAATACTTTGGTAAATAAAATCTCTCATAATTTAAAAAAGAAATATATTTATTTAAAACATTTGTTGCATTAATAACATATATATTTTTGTAAAAAGCCTTCAAAGACGCGCTACCGCCGACAAAGATTTCCAAATGTTGGTAATGGAGAACGCCGAAGAAGTAATGCAAATTCTTGAAAGATTTACAAAATTAAAACAAAAGGATATACCAAAAGAATTAGAAGATTATTTAAGTTATGTTGCTAAAACTGGTGATACAGTTTATACATGGACAAATATCAAGTATTTATTTCGAGAGAAATTAATGCATGTTATTAAAGATTTTCATGATACGACATCAAATATTGATGGTAAAATTCAAATACAATTTCAATATTTGAAATATTCATAAATTTTTGGTATTTTACATATAATTTATTGACAGATTTACCACAATATCCTAACGTTGATCCATTCAATTATGAGACTATGAAATCAGCTTTACTTGAACGTTTAGAATTATTCAGTTCAGCGCCGTTTACTATACAAAGATTATGTGAACTGTTAACAGATCCAAAAAAACAATACAGTCGAATTGATAAATATATGAGAGCATTGGAAAAAAATATTTTAGGTAATTTTAAAATTATTTAATTTTTATATTTTTTTTTTTTTTCATATTATATTTCTAGTTGTCAGTACCATTGAACCCGGCCGTAAGCAACCAGAGAGTGAAAATGGTGATTCATTAGATTCTGTTGTAAATGGTGATTTGTCATTGGACGTAAATATTGATGTTGAAATCGATATGGCCAATGAGGCATTCTTCACCATGCAACAACAATTAAGAAATAATGCGACATCATCTACAAATAATACCACAACTTCAAGTAATAAATCAGCAACTACTGATGATGATAATGATAGCGCTGGTGGTGATGTACTAAATATAAAAAAACCAAAATTAGAATTAGAGAAATCTGCACACGCAACAGCGGCTGAAACTACAGTAACAACAACTACTACAGCAGCAGTTGCCATTCCAAACACTCATACTTCTAACATTCACAAAGAACAACACAAAAATGATAATTTAGAATCTAAAGATGATTCTGATAACCAAGAAAGTAAAGAAGAAATAAATAAAAATAATTGTGAATCAACATCAAATGAACAAAATAATCAAACAAATATAAAAACAGAAGAAATTGAAACTGAAAAACTTGAAAATCGTAAAAGTAATGAAAACGATACTGCAGATAATGATATTGTGAAAAATGAGAATAAAGAAAATGAAAAATTGACTGAAGAAGATAACGATGAACCACTAACTGCTGAGGAAGAAGAGAAATTACTAAATGTTGATGATGATCCAGATAGTAAACCATCGGAAATTGATAATAAATCAATAACTGAGGATATAATAAGTAAAATTCATGTTGATACAGAAGCAAAAACTGAAATCGATAATAATATTGTAAAAGAAATTGAAAAATTAGAATCAGAAAAAGAAAATCAAACAATTGTTGAAGAAAACGATGAAAATATATCAGACGTTAAAGCCGAAATATTAAAAACTGATGTGAAATCTGGTGAAAGTATTAAAGAAACTATTCCAGGACAAGTTCGTGAAACTTCAGAGAATATAAAAGTTCATGAAAAAATGTCAGTAGAAGATGTGACTGTCAATTCTGTAACTGTATCTGATATATCAGTTCCATTAGTTGAAAATGTTTCACCTTCTTCAACTATTATAAATGATGTAACTACACCACCAAATCAAATTGTACAAGATTCTATACAACTTGAAGTTGATGCCCTACCTATTGCTCATACCGATGGACCAATTGACCAACCAATGGAAGACAGTGTTGCTGATGAAATTGTAATGCAAACATCTGAAACAGAAATGGCAACAGATGTTGAACTTTCAAATAAATTAAATGATAAACCAGATTTAAGTGGAATGGATGTTGATGATACAAGCCAAGAAGAGGCAATGGATCAATAAAAAAAAGAACGAAAGTAAAAATAATATAGAACAAATTCTCAATATGTTAAACTTTAAATCGATATTTATAACTTTTAAAATGAGTATGGCCAAGGTTTAACAATATTATTTTTTTAAGATTTCACTTTTATTTTATTTTTTTGTGACTGTATTTGTGCTAATTAAAAGTATTAAATGTTTAGAGTTACACAAAATTTATAACAAAAATAAATACATAATAAAATAACGAATATAAATTTTTTTTTATTTTACTTAATAATTCTACGTATTGAGATTTCAATTAGTTTGGTAAATTGGGTAAATTTCACATATACAATATAAATTTCTAATGTAAATTATTATAAACAACATTTTTGCAGCCTAAAGGGTCCGTCTCAGCAATCTTAAAAATCCCAAAGTTTGTATGGGAGCATTGAATTGGAACAAATTGGAAGCTCTTAATGGGTGCAATCTGCAATATAGCAATTAGCAAAGCATTAAAACATTTTTGTTTGGTCCAAAAATTCCAAATGAACATTGAACATATAATACAGCTCAAAAAATTATACGTACCAATGCAGTACCAAAGTAACTTGTGACAGCTTTTGCAAATGGATTTACCCAACAAGCAATACTTATGGGACATTAAAAAAATGTACGAAAAAATTACAAAGTATATTTATAATATAATTTAGTTTTAATGCAAAGAAAGTTATTACGAAATATTATAAAATGAAAAATTGTATGTGTTTTCCGTATATTATAACTGTAATTTTTTTGACTGTTAGCAAAAAAATAAACTGTCCGGTGTTTAATCGAATTAATATTAATATATTATTTGAATTTGTACTAAAAGAAATAATTCTTGGAAAGTTAATAATGGTGAGTATGTGCTACATTTGTGGGTGTGAAAACAACCGAAGTACCGAAGGAATATATATTTATTATTATTTCTATACAATTCATAAATAGTTCTATAATTTTTTCTTACTTTATACTATATTTTTAATTCACTATTTTATGGTTTAATTTTATTTATAGTTTTTAAAAAAAAAATTGAAATTCATTTTCGGGGTTACATATATAATGTTAATTATAGAACTTATTGCCTTTCTTATATACTTTATATACTTTATATTTATATTAAATAAAAAAACCACCCTAAATTAATAGTAGCTATAGTGTTTAGGATAACTCGGATAACTGCATCATATAGTTCAATTAATTTTTCTGTATGTCAACATGACAGATATTAACTTTCGCCAATGAATGAATGTTTTATTTGTGTATATTTTATCGAATATAGTTATATTATAACCGCTACTGCATATTTTTAACATTAAAAATGTAATTTATTAAGACAAAATATAATTATTAAAATTATTTTCATCAAAAATTATATAAATTTCATTTTATGAAATTTATGGTAAATTATATATATTAAAAAATCAAGTAAAATTAGATAAAATTCAAAGTTATATTTGTGAAGAGAATAATAAATTTATATAGCTATTTGTCAAAAATAATTACCTAAAATATGAATCCTTTTGATGATTTTGCTTATTTAATAAATCATGTTCTTTTAGGCGAAGAACCGGTAAATATACAATGAAAAATAAAAATTTCCAATAAATATATGTATCTACAATTTTTTAATTATGATTATTTTCAGACAGTTGAAGATTTTATTTTACTAGTTGGAACCCTAGTAGCTTTTGTAGCTTTTATTTTATGGTGTTGTTTTCCAGTTCAAGTTCAACCAAAGGTATAGAATTATAGTCTTTCTTTTATAGTTTTATTCAAAAAGAAAAATGCATTAACGCCCACTAATAAAATATTAGTTTAAGATATTTCATTATCTATATATAAATACTATAAAATTTATTAAAAATTGTTTACTTTAGGAGAATATTACTCATCGACAATTGGCTTGTAGATCCACACAACATGGTCAAATTCAACATAATTATAGTAAGCACAACTCATCAGTATATAATTATAGTATAAAAAATAATCATACTTATCATTGTTCTTAATAATTAATACATAAATTATTTTTAAACATTTGTATTTTACACTAAGTGAAAAAACATCATATTTGTGTTATAAAGTTTCCAAAAAAAAATGTATAGAAATCGAAAGTAAATATAAAAAATACTATTCACAACTATTATAATAATTATTGAATTAATCATAATACATATGTTCAATCAAAGTGGTAAATTATAATATTCTTGAAATATATTTAAACTTTAATCAAATTCACTTATGCAATTCCTTGACATTCAATTTAAAAATTAAAATTTATTTTAAAGTAAATTGTGAGAATATAGTAGAACTATAGTTTCAATTTAAAATTATTTTGTCTGCATTATTTAATTAGTTTGTAAACATTTCAATAAAATGCATAAATCTTTGACTTTTTTATAAACGAATAGTTTTTATAAAATCTAAGAAAATTAAAAAAAAAATTTAATAATTTACACAAATTATTTTTTTTATAATTTAAAGCTTATTAAAAAATATAAATTTACTGACTGATAATTGTATAAAACAAAATTATTTATAAAATAAATATACACATTAAATATAATTAATTGTAAACCAAATCAAAATATATTTCTATCACTTTAAATTATGAAAAATATAAATACAAAATTAATTTTGCAAATAATTAAAATTACATAATAATATTTTTATACTTCATAAATAAGAAATTGTTAAAAAACAAATAGGTAAAAATATAAATTATTGATCAACTTAAACTATTATGCATTTAAATATAGAGAAAAAGTTAGCTTTTTTAAAGAAATCGTATTAAAAATATTCAATATAGTATTCATATAAATATATAATAAGAAAACTTAAATTTTTATTTATTAATACCTAGATAGAATCTACAAGTTTACTTACATTATAATATAAATTAATTGATCTCATTATAAAAATTAACAAAATAAAAATGATTTATATCCTTATAAAATTTAAAATATATATACAGTACTTATTTAGTCACAAGCAAATCAATTATCATTAAACTAATAAAATCTGTAATACGATTGATTGAGAATTGTAAAAAATTATATGTATGCAATGTATATACATTACATATATAAATATATAAAGTAAATAAATAATTATTCATATCTGTCTGTTAAAATTTACTTTAGTATTGATCTATAAGTTTATGTTTTTAGTGAGGATAAATAGTTAAGTGTGTACCAAATAATCCAGAATTAGCTGCTGCTTATAAAATTAACAACATGTACATAATATATTTGTATCAAAGATATCAATATTTTATTTTACTACAACGGCAGGCGTTCGAAAAAAAAAAATTTGCTTACGAAGTCTGAAATTTTACAGTTATATTTATATTTTCGAGATTTTAAACCGAACACCAAGAAACCTACATTTTCAATAACAAAACTAGAACAGATTGTTATAATCATTTCAAACTTACTCATATTTTTTTAAGAAATTAACATTCTTCGTTAGAACTTTACCTATAAAGAAATAATTTAATTCGTGAGCAAATTGAAGTTTAATTTTGCTGAAACAAAATTTTATATTTCTGAGTGGAAATTTATTAATATTTTTGATTTCCCATAAAGATGAATTGAGATTAGCAAAAAAATTTCCATAATAAAATAATCATAATATTCTTATGTTTTCAACATTTCAATAATCTAAAAATATTTCCAAACTAACTAAATGAAATGTCATAAAATAGTCAAAAAGAGTTTTTTATTTATTCAAAATTTTCTAAAAATTCACAAAAAAAAAATGCAAAACAATTAAAGTTAAATTACATAATTTCGATCTGATTTCATAAGTATAAACTAAAATTATAAATATAAATAATTCAATATTTAAATATTGTTGTTAAAATTAAAAATTACAAAAAAAAAAAAAATATACATGAAAAATTTATCTTTTTCAGTCTTTTTTTTTCTAAAAAAAATATATATATATATTCCAAAAGCCCAAATGTTGATGCAAATTAATTTCTTTATAATTTACTTAAACTATTTTAACTTTTAATAATTTCTTTATTAATAAATCAAAAAAATAATAATTTGTTATTTATATATATATAAATAAAAAAGGAAAATAAAACAGTTCGGTATAAAATGCTACACTCTGAGGTAGATTTCTTTTTTTGTTGAGATAAAATATCGAATTTTAGGCAAGTTTATTAATTAATTTTGTTTATAAAAAATTTACTTTCATTTGTTCATTTTGTCTTTTTTTATTAACAACTAAAACTTATATATATATTAAAATTTTAATGACTTTGCAATTAATGCGGCAATTGCTTGAGTTTTATTACCATTAAATTTTCTTAATTGAATAATTGCATCCTCTCTTTTATAACCAAGCTTTATAATTTCAGCAACATCATTTTCTGTAAATTTGTCAGTTGATAAAACTGTTATATTATTATTTTGTTGTGATAGAGCAGCTGAAGGTATAAGTGGATTTCCACCACCTCTATTTCTGTTCGATCTATTGTTACTGCTACCACCAGCTACAAATAAAATTCATTTTATATATAAATAAAATATTTTATAATAAGACAAAGATCCTATATATGTTTTTCTTACCAGTATCTCTTCTACTAGCTTCCAAAGCACGTTGAATTTCTGTTTCTTCAGCTGTTCTAACTGAATCATTAACTGCTTTCATTTCTTCTTCAGGACTACCTGTTAAACGAGAACATTCAGGTAAATCACTCTCAGATAAAAATCTTGTTTCGGTACCGGTTGTACCGATTTTGAGTAGATTACGTTGTAAATCAATATTACACTGCAAATAATTATAAAAATCCATTTGTTTGTTACTGGCAAAAAAAAAACAATTATATATTCAAAATGTACAATATTATTTGCAGTTAAAGTTTTTCTACATTTTTATATTTTATTTTAACTTTAGTTTCTAAAGTTAAAAATATAAATAATACAATTAGGAAGTCGGGTTCCAGACAAGTTTTAAAATTTGTTTTAGAAGAATATATAAATTATGACCGTTTGCATTCATTCGTGGGATTTTGAACACCTTCAATTTTCAATATACCTGATGCCTTTTCAGCATATCCAAACCTAATAACATATCCATTGGTTGTTCTTGTAATACAGAAAAGCTCGTTGTTAAGAAATCATTTTCAATCTGCATTTGTACCATATGTATTCTACCAATTATTCTTTGAGTGCCAACGCCTTTAGCAATACCATTCCATCTATATAAGATTATTTAAGTTAATATATTTAAAATAATTACTAAATTACAATATTTACAAACCTTGTGTCAACTAATCTCATAATATTACACCGTTCTGCACAATTTGAACTCATAATTGTTGTCTGAGCACCAGAATCAATAAATGCTTTTACTGGTACACCGTTTACTTTGCAATCAATATAACTGAAAAATATATAATGTTAATTTGGTTATTAAATTATTAAACTTAAAAAAATTACAGCATAATAACAGTTCCAAATATTTCTGGATTATATTCAATAGCAGCTGCCATATTATCTTGTATATTTTTTTGTTTAATTTCATCAGCAATCATTCTTTGTGCTTCTGTATCAAATGGATCTGCTTGTAACATACGAATTCGTTGCATACTTCGTTCTTTACGTTCATTAATTTGTTCACGTAAAACTTTCGAAAATGTTTCCAAATTTCCAGATAATAATGCATCAGCAAGTCGTGAATTATTTTGTTTTAATAATGCTAAATGATCTGGATTAGATAAAAACATTTCACGTACAGCAGCTGGATCATCTTCAGGACCAACTGTTATTTGGTTACTAATTTCATCATTTTGCTCCATTTGTTCTATTGGACGATTATTAGTTGAATTCGGAGCTGCTCTGCCTAATATATGTCCACCACCACCGGCAATACCATTATTACTATTTGGTACAGAAATATTACTAAAATCAAGACCTTGAACTGTTGCAAGAAAGCAAAAAAAAAAAAAAAAAAGAATTAAAATAAATAATGTATAATAAAATATTAAGGCATTCATTATAAAAATTAGAAAATGCAATTATTTTAAATGCAAGTCACTTTAAAAACATAACCTCAGCAATGTATTATAGTGTAGAAATGAACACATTTTTGATTTTTACTTACATAAACCACCTTGAGCAGCACCTAATTGTCCCTGTGAAGTATGATTCATACGCTGTATAATAAGGCAATCACCATCTTTAATATTATAATTTTTCAGAGATTTTTGATTATCATATAATGGTTGACCATTTGCAACAATAACAATTTCATGACTCGGCCAACCAGATTCAACTTCACAAAATGCTTTAAAATTTTCTAATTCTAAATCTTCACTAACATCTAAAACAAACACTTGATCATCTAAAGAAGCTACGGTTATTTTCATTTTCGTTAAAATTTATATTTTTTTTATATATGTTTTTGTGTCTTATAGCGATACGATATTCTTTATATTCGAAAAACTGAGTAATTTTTTTTAAAGTATTTTAAAAGAAATGATTTACTTTGTTAATTCCTTTTTTAGCTTTTTCGTAATAAAAATTAAATTTTCTTTGTTTCAAAAGAGGGGCGAACTAATTGTATATTAATGAATTTTAAATTTATTAATAGATAAAAAGTTGAATGCGATTTCTTCGGTTCGAATTATATTATAATTATATTACAGAACAGAGAACACCGCTTTTTATTCCACATTTACACGTAAACAGTCGTTGTTAAATGTTAAATTATTTTTAGTACCTGTGAAAAATGTCAACTTGTCAATTTTCAAAAAGTAGGTATATGTCGCTTTGTAGGAAATGAATGTCACCCTACAGAAAATATGATAGCACAAAACAACAACACTGTAATCAGTGTGGTCAAAAGGTGTTTACAATTCGGAAAGTTATGTTAAGAATTTACTAATAATTTATGTTTCCTAAATTTTAGTATATTAAATTTATATGTTATATTTTATTATTATTATTATTATTTATTTATTAATAATTCATCAGAAAAACAAAATTACATTTGATTTACTTAGGCTAGAGATTAGGATAAACCTTTACAAGTCTTTAATAAAAAAAAAAAAAAAAATTTTATCAACAGAAAAAATTTGTTATTACATTATATATGATTGTAGTGAAAGTTTAAGGAAAATATTTGAAAAAATAAAAAACCTTAATTATGAAAAATTAAACTAAACTAACTTCCTAAAAGCTTAAACTGAATAAACAACAGACAAGCAGGCATCAACGATTAATCTATACTAATACTAACTAAGACTAGTTTGAAATTTTAGTGACCGACTTAGAATTTTACTTGCTAATAACTCCGTATTGGACAAATCATGTAATTTGCTTGTAGAAAAGAAAAACGTGAGGTTTAATACCATTTTTAATATTTTATTTTGTTTTAACTGTAGCTTTAAAAGCTTTATTTAATAAAATAATAATTCAATTTAGAAATATATTCCTATAGGAATTTTTATTTTTCTAAGTAAGTTATATTAAATTCTTAGTAGACTTTGTGATTGAAGACGACTCTCGCCTCGTGTCGACTTTTATTACAGTTCGCTTTGATTGAAGTCTCGCCAAAACACTCGCCAGCGTGAGTTTTAGCGAATCCTCGAATATATTCGGTATGTTTAACCTCACTCCTGACTTAATTTCTGTCGACTACAGTCTTCGATGAGTTGACTGATTTATTGATTGAGGGTTGAGGGAAACCGCTACGGTTCATGCCAGAAGTAAGTCCATTGTACGCCTGTAAACCTTCATGTTACACATGCCATGGTGAATGGCTGAACCGACAACTCTTTCGACCGAAACAGAGAATCGGTTTCTATCAGAAAACCCCTGCTTCATGCAGTTTGTTTATGTAATAGGAACCAAAACATCTGCCCGCTAATGTATGCTACAGGGACAGTGACATATTAATGCTTGAAATATACGTGCGTTTTTTTTAGTGCTTTGAGGCATGCTTTAAAGTGTGCAGCAAAGCATACCAAACACATGAACATATTTTTCATACATGTTTCTGTCAAAGAAATTAAATTTTTTGTCTCAGATAAATACTTTTATAAATTTTATTCCTTTTATTATATATATCATAGGAATATTCTTAACAAAATCTATTCTATTTGCCTGATAGTTGTCTGATGCATTTTTTTAATTTTTCTTGTGACAGCTTGCCGGCGCGCAGGAAAATTTAAAAATAGAGCTATCTTGCTTCGGTGCAACGCAGTGCGTTGCAGCCATGTAATTATAGTTACATAGAAAACCCATTTGTTCTAAATAATATTTTCAGGAAAGGATGCCTCAACGCACCAAAAAAACGCGCATGTATTTCGGCCATAAGTCCTCATTCACACCAAGATTTTCTTTGTTAAAATTAACAAAACTATCACTGTTCATGTAGTAGTAAGTTTTTGAGAATGTATTAGTAATATATTTGAAATTTCTGTCAATAATGTCAAAACAAAATTTGAAATGTATAACTTAAAATATTAAAGAAATTTTCATTGAAATATTTTTTTGTGGACAAAAATAAAAATATCTGAAATTTCAATTGAATATTTTAAAAGTTTTTTCATTTTACATACATTCAAATTTAAACTTCTGTTTAAATTTTCTCCTCTTTTTGTCATTATGGCAAATTTTTTTTTCCTCAAACTCAAAATAACAAATAATATTTTATAAATATTAAAATAATTATTTGATTATTGATTTTCATTTGAATTATACTTCAAAATATTTGTCAAAAATATCAGCTGGTATAAAATTTCCCTTGGGAAATTCATTTTTTGCAGGGCTGGTAGACAAAAACATTGTAAATAACAAAGCAAAATATGTATGATCGACAACTTTTCATTGTTAAATAACTTTGTTAATTTTATAGTGTGCGTTAAAATTTTTTGTGTTTATACACAATAATTTTTATGTAGTAGTATGATTTTATACTATCCGTGTGAGATGTCAAAATAGTTTTGTTAATTTTAACAAAACAAAGTCCGGTGAGAACCTAGACTAAGTGTTCAATCGTTTCGCGTTCATCTCAGAACCCTCTACATATATTTTTAAAAGCGCGGCCTGGTAAGAGTGCGTTCGATACCGAGCTTTTGCTGCTTTGTATTTCTTAGTGAGTGTAATGGTTCAAACAAGCTCGACTGACGACGGACGCGACGGATGCAACTGACGGACAATAAATGCATAAGAATTTTCGATGGAGCAAACCCGACGATTGAGACGGACATATTCTTCAATGACAGTTTATAAACAATTTTATTTGTAAACTAAACTATGTACTTATACTTTAAATTAATTTTTCACACTTATAAATTCACTTAAAATTTTTTTGGAATGTCAAATAACTTTATTTTAATTCAAAATTTTGAAAAGTACCTATTTTCTATCCGTCGTGTCCGTCGAAAGTTGAAATCAATTGAACTTTTGCGTCTTGCGTCCAACGTGTATGTCGCGTCCGTCGTGACTTTGCTCACTTTCATATATTCTTATACATTTCAACTTTTTTTCAACATTTTAATTCGTCTCCGTTGCGTCGAGGTTGTTGAGGTTGTAAGGGCTAACCATGGAATACTTTTCTGGCTTAAGTCGGATTAAGGAAATGTACGATTATATGTAAAATATACTAACTTATTACTCAGTCTCGTCAAATTTCGTTAACTTACTTTGGCTTAAGCAAATAAGATTTCAATCGCACATTCTGTGTTCAAAAAAGTTCAAAAAACAAGAACGTTTTTTTAATTGGTCTTCAATTTTTTCCAAGTTATTTATTCCTTCCATTTTATATATGCTTAAACATGGAAGTAGCCAAGCTGATGTTGCCAGAGCTTTCAACGTATCCAGTGGAGTTAATTGTAGGTTGTGTGAGCGGTAATTTCTCACTGGAAGCCTATGGAAGCAACATCCAGGTCGAGGAAGATCAACAACGTCACAGGATGATCAACAACGTACCGGTATCTGTTACGTTTGGTTGAAGCCAACCGACATAGAAATTTAACAGCCCGAGAATTACAGTCCCAGTTGTATACACTTGAAAACATATCTGTTAGTGGCTAAACTGTAAGGAATAGACTACATGAAGCCGGCCTTCACTCTCGTCGCCCATTGAAATGTACACCGATACGTCATGGAAATCAAGAGCTGAGAAGTAATTGATGTGAAATTTACAAAAATTGAACAAATGAACAATGGTCTACAGGTTTGTTCACTGATGAATCTCAATTTGGATTTTATCCAGATACGATAATAAGGAGATTTGGGAGACGATCTGGTAACTCAGAAAGGTTAAGAAATGTGCAGGAAGTCCACACTTATAGCGGAGGCACAATCATGGTATGGACAGGAATTACGATTGATGCAAGAACTAATATCGTTTTCCCAAATGGGAATTTAACAGCAGCTTCTTATATTGATGAGATACTTGAACCAGTTGTGCTTCCATTTTCATCGCAAATAGGATCAGAATTTATTTTAATGAATGACAATGCAATGCCAGACGACATACGGCACGAATAGTAAAAAATTGGTTAGAGGATAATGATATTCGTGTGTTACCCTGGCCAGCACAATCCCCGGACTTAAATCCCATTGAGCACGCGTGGGATAGAGTTCAAACAAACATTCTCAATGATATGGTAACAGTTATAATAAGGGATCAACTTATGTAATCTTAATATTCCAGATATTCCAATTCGCAGGAAAAAAAAAAATAGTTTATTTTCATAAATTTCATAAAATAATTTAAAAAAAATTTGATAACATTATGTGTATTAATTAATTTTAAGCATTTTATTTAAGAAATTTATTTAAAAAAATTAATTAAACATGGAATAATTAATTTGTTCGCAATTTGTAGTTCGCGTATCATGTGCAAAGTCCTTTAAGTCTATTAATGAGAGAAATTATTTCATTTCAAAAACAAAAATTTGGGTTTGCTTATAAACCATATACCTACATAATAGACCACAATAATGCCCAAAAAGTAAAAACTATGTAATGGGTGAATATATAACAATTAATTTTGACTGATGTATGTGAGGGTTTACCATACCAGTATCATTTTAAAAATTTGCTAATAATCTGATATGGCACTCATTAACTCTGATATATCTCTATATCCATCCATTAACGTAACAACTAAACATGGCAATTGTCAATAGATTCTTCGTATTTTTCTACATAGGCTGCGTATAGCACGTTCTAACTATATCTATAGGGTAGCGATGTAAAAATATATTTTCTCCATATTCTATCTCAATATCATAGCCCGAGCAGAATCAACGCAGAATACATACGCAGCCTACATAAGAAATGCAAAAAAAAGTTAAAATGTATGAAAATATATGAAACCGATTATAACAAACGCAGCCTACGCAGCCTCGTCGCAGAATCGAGAAAAAAGTTAACCAACTTTTAACTTTTTCCGTAAGTACGCTGGTAAATGTCACATTCATATCAGGTAGAAAAATATTGTTAGTGTGAAGTCTTCCCCAAACCGACGCGAATTTTTTCAGCGGAAAAATCCACGCGGAATTCGCGCGTAAATCGCGCGGAAATTCGCCTAATAGCCCACACTGAGGCGGAAAAAAACGCGACTTAAACCTCAAAAAAACTGTCATTAAATGAAAAAAATATTTGTAAACATAAAAGTTTTAGTTTTAAAGAAAAAAAAAAATTTATTAAAAGACGTACAATTTATAAGTAATAAAGAAGATCAAATTTATAAAATATATAAACTTTTCCAATTTAAAAAAAATTAATTAATACAAATATTTTTTTTTACTAGTTCTTAATTCAACAGCGACGACAATATGAATGACTAACTTGACAAATTTTCAATAATTTTTTTGACAATTGTTGCGAAAATTCATGTAAAACGCTGCATGCAGTGTTTTTTTTGACAATTGTTGCGGAAAAAATCCCTATACAAAACGCGCGGAAAAATTCGCTGCAAATTCGCGCGGAATTCGCGTTAGTGTGTGCATCCTCATAAGCCGCCATGTAAATAAATTGTGCGGAAAAATTCGCACCGCGGTTGCGGAAAAATTCGCGCCGGTTTAGGGAAGGCTTTAATTGGTATGTTTTTCGCAGCAAAACTACTTTTGATTGTGTTCGGTAAATATTTTTGCTTATGTTGGCTGCGTACGTTGGCTGCGTACGAATTTGATTCAGCTCGGGCTATCAATTGCAACCAAAAATCTTACCCCAGAGATAGTCTCGCCGTTGA
Source organism: Rhamphomyia laevipes (assembly GCA_963920725.1). Taxonomy (NCBI): domain Eukaryota; kingdom Metazoa; phylum Arthropoda; class Insecta; order Diptera; family Empididae; genus Rhamphomyia; species Rhamphomyia laevipes. Next base: position 24,704,834 of record OY987256.1, on the reverse strand, counting down.
AAAAGTCTGCGCCGTTGCCGTTGAAGGTTTGGAATGTCAAACAAAAGTTAAAATATATAGAAATATATGAAAGCAGACAAACTCGCCGCCGTCATGACGCCGCGGACGCTCGTGCCGTAAGAAAGTTCAATCGATTTCAACTTTTGAAGTCGTTGCCGTTTCAAAATGTCTAATTGATATGAAAATTTTTGTATGACATAAAAATATTGTTTTGTTGATTTTTTTTATTTATGAAAAATCATTTTTTGAAAATGGTATTAGTTGTAGAATTAATAGAAATAATTTTAAAAAATTAAATTTTGTACAACAAAAAATGTGGTGGATATTTATTTGTTATTTATATAATTATTTATATGTATATTGTATTATTATAAAAAAGTTAATTCCATTTGTGAGAGAAAATGTAATTTTAACTAAATAACATGTAATTAAAGTTAAAAATATAATAACAATCTGAAGGCATATTTTATTGTAAATTATTTTTAACACAATATTTGATATATATAATTCACAATATTTAATAGAAATGGTTTTTTAACATCAACCAATATACTTTTATTTAAATGATTCAATGCGGCGAGGCTGTTTAGACAAAGTCGTCACCAACGTCACCAGCGTCTTTTAACATTCCAAACCGGCAACGGCACGAGTGGCGTGACTGTCAGAAGCCAAAAACCCGTGCTGGAACGTTCAGAAAGAAGAAAATAGATAAGAAGAGCGACAAATTCTGGTTGTAGTTTATAAGTTTTAACTAAATTGTTGTTGCGGTCTGCAGAAAATTTGAAATGTCGCCTTAAATTTCAATATCACAAATAATTAAATTTAATAATATTTATTAACAATATTTATTTTACTTTTGTTTTCTAATTGATTTTGAAACTTACATAAAGTAAAATTTACAAAGATGTGGCACGAAGCAAGAAAACAGGAAAGAAAAATTCGAGGAATGTTGGTTGATTATCGACGAAGGGCAGAACGCCGTCAAGATTTCTATGAAAAAATTGTAAAAGAGTTGAAAAGAAATATGGTATTTTTTTAAATAATGTTTGAATCTTTTGTTTAATTTAGAAAGCTGATCCAACTCAATTTATGCAAATACATGGTAGAAAATGTAAAATCCATTTAGATCCAGCAATAGCACAACTTGGCGATGGTGCCGCAATCATGCAAGTGATATATATTTGTTGATCATTTTTACTGTTTACTTACGTTGAGCTACATTATATATTTATTTTTAATTATCATTATTTTTATTTTGCTATATTTTAGTGTGCCTTGGCAGGGACAAAAAGATAATTTAATTGATCGTTTTGATGTACGAGCTCATTTAGATTATATACCACCAATACTGAAAACAACAGATTTAGAAGAGGTATCAGCAGAAGAACGTCAGTGCAATTATGAACGTTATCGTATATTAGCACAAAATGATTTTTTATGTTTAACCGAAGATAAATATCTACATCAATTATATTTAGAAGAACAATTTGGTGTAAATGCTCAAGTTGACAATGAACAACAACGAACAACAATTAATAAGAAACCAACAAATAGTGGTGCTGCTATTGGTTATACATATGAGGATTCTGAGCCATCTGCCCCATTTAGTCATATATTAAATGCTAATGCAGTAAATATATCATCAGTTCCTTTAGATGATGAAGAAGAGACTGATTCTGACATTGATATGGATGTTTCAATTGAAATAAATAAATTGGATAATAGTCAAGCTCATGATTTAAATACATGTGGACGAAATTATGGGATGATGAGTAATGATTTTTACTCATTTTTAGTTAAAGATGCTGATGAAGCAGATGCAATACGAATGGCACGTGAGGAAGAACAAGAAAAAATTATGTTAAGTGGTCGAAAAAGTCGTCGAGAACGTAGAGCACAAAGAGAACGTAGATGTGCTGGTAGACCACTAAGTCCACCAAGCTATGCTGCTAAAGAAGAACCAGTTGAAAATCAAAATGACAATGAAAGTGATTCCAGATCACCATCACCGGAGAATTCTGGTAAAATAACATATATAACATCATTTGGCGGAGAAGATGAATTGCAACCCCATTCGAAAATTTCTATAAATATAAATAAACCACAGAAGAGTTTTGGTAATTCAATAATTGGACAACATGGTGTTGATGGTGGTATGACGTATGCGGACAAAGTTAAAGCAAATTTGGAAAAATTAAAACACATGAATGAAAGCAATCGCAATTATCGTAAAAGAGATTCACATTCACCGAAAAAACCAAAACAATATTTGAGAAGTCATAGTCGAAGTCGTAGTCGTAGTCGATCACGTTATCGCAGGCATAGAAGTCGTAGTTATAGTAGAAATCGCAGCAGAAGTCGTAGCAGAAGCGGTAGAGGTGGAAGGGGTTATAAAGATCGACGATCTGGTAGACGACGTTCACCAAATTCTCGTTCAAATTCTAGAACACGATCATCATATCGACGTCGCAATTATTCACGTTCTCGAACTCCGCATAAAACATCACAATCTCATTATAGCAAACGTCGTTCTACATCATCAAGTACATCATCATCTGTAGACCGGCGTAAACGTGATCGCTCTAGAATAATGAGAACACAATCTCCTATAAATCGGAAATCGAGATCTAAATCGATTACAAAAATACCAAATATATCATTTGGTACAGGAGAATCAATTATACCAAATCAAATATCAAAGCCTATTGGATTATCAGATACAGTTGCAAGCTTACAACAACAGTCTTTTAAAGTTGTTACGGTACAAAAGACTCTGACACCTCCACCACAAATTCCACCTGCTCCAATTAAACGTTATTACGGACGGAAAAGAGAAAATGAGTCGTCATCATCTTCATCATCTGATGGTGATACAGAGGAAGATCAACCCCATATGGAAATTAATGAAAATTCCAAGTAATATTTTAAATTTTCATATATTTTTTTAATATTTTAAGTATGTTAATTTGAATTTATGGTTTCGTTTTGAAATATTAAGTTAAATTCATAGTTTCCTCGAATCAGTTGATTTAGAAAATATTTAGTTAGCATCTTACAATTCGTGTCGTGACGACAGTTACTTTATAAGCATTCAAATACAAATATTAAACTTTTTTTGGCGAATACTTATAAACCTTTATTTGGGATTCATAAATAAAATTTTTAGTTCTATTTTATAAAGAAAATGAAATATTATTTTCTGTGTGTACTCACACAATTTCATATCTCATTCCACTAAAAATTATTAAATTTTGTTTTGTTATTTCTCATTAAATTTTTTCTATAAATTTACAATATCATGAAATTAATACCTGAAAAATTACATTACGCAATTTGTCAATTTTTATAAATATGCAAAATGAAGATTGATAAAGAAACAAACCATAAAATTTATTTATGTCTGATTGGTCACCAAAATTTGATCAACAAATTTACACCAAAAATTTGAATTAATTTCTAAAATTTAATGTCTAATTTTTTACCTAAATCAAATTGTGGGCTACTAATCAACGGAACATTGACAAAATTACAAAGAAAGCATTAAAAATGAAGAATATTAATTAATATTCTTTTTGATAACCATATTTCCTTCCACCTTTCCTAAATTTATAAATTCAATAATTCAGTGTTTTTTTTTACAGTTCAAATAACATTTCACCTGGAACAACTGCAAATTTGAATCCATCTAATATTGCTGCTAATACAAGCGGAAGTGGAAGTAATAGTATTATTTATGGTTCCAGTGGTGGAATTGGTAGTAGTTGTGCTGGCAATAGCAATTTTCTAAATAACTATAGTAAAAGTACCGTAAATCCGATCACTTCAATCTCCGAGAACAAAGTCAGTAAGAATAATTCAAAAAGATTGCTTGAGATTCCTTCAAACTTTTTTAAAATCATACATATTATATGTATTGTTTATATATGTATATATAAATGTATTTATAATGTATATATATATATTTATATATCTATATTTTAAATATTAATTGTATTGTCTTACAAGACCTGAGAACTGAGAACAAAGCAATTATTTTGAAATTTGTAATATAAATAATTATTTAAATGTGAAACTAATTTAATATAATTTCAAGTAATTATTATTCTTTATTAAAAAAATCTGATTAAAATTAAAAACAGCGTAGGAAGTAATATTATGGAGGATCTCCAAAAAAAAAAGTTTATAGAATTAAAACGACCTAAAATATAATAGGAGATCCTTTTTTTTAAAAAAAAATACTTTTATACATTTAAAACTTTGTTAGGAAACCCATTTAAACATTTTAAGTTGGAAATTTTTCAGACATTATTAAACATTGCTTCTACTTCATCATCGTCAGCTAATTTACGTGATCGGCTTAAACGGAAAATGCAAATTCTATTAAATAAACAATGTAAAAAATAAATTAAGTCTTAAATTTGCAATTAAGTAATTTTTAAAATTTTATAGACAAAGCTGATAAAAAAGCTGAAATTGAAAGAACTGAAAGACAAGTTCAACAACAACAAGAGCGTGAAGATGAAATGCGTGAATTAGCTTTGAAATTACGTCGAAGGTAATGTTATGTTAAATATATAAATTCTAAGTTTTAGAATTTAAATAGACATAATATTTATAATATTTTTTTTTTTAATTAAATTTCTCAGACAAAGAGAGCTTCGTCATAAATATGGCACACCAACGGACAGTGAAGATGAAGATATACCAATACCATCAACAAATAATAGTCCAAATGAAAAAGAAATGTTAATCGCACTAATAAAACGTAGCAAATCAAAATCATCTGAAAGAGAACGATCACGTGGTCATCATCGTAGTAGAAGTTCTTCACGTGGATATTCCCATCGTCGATATCGTAGCCGTAGTCGCGACAGAAATCGTAGTCCATATAATAGAAGTAGTAGAACTAGTAGTAGTAGGAGTAATAGATACAGGGAGAGAAATAATGAAAAAAGATCTAGGGATAGATCCAGATCTAGAGATTATGATAGAAATGATAGGTATCGAAGTAGAAATGGTAATGATTATTCGCAAAATATATCTAAAAGTAAATGCAAACAATTGGTTGATTATTAAAAAAAAAAACTACAGAAATATATTGTATTTAATATATAAATATTAGGTTTTAAAAATCTATTTTAAATATAATTTTATAAGAATTTCTGTAAAATGAATATAGTTTATCTATATTACACGTTTTATTTTTTTTAGAACAAATATTATTCAAGTAAATAAATATGTGTGGTTGTTTAATTTCTTGGAACATTTGTTCAAACAAAAAAAAAAATTGTGGAAAATAATAAGAAGCATCCTTTATATTTACAATTACTGTGGTTTACTATCAATCTAATATTAGCATCGCATAGAATCAGAATTTTGTATAATTTTATTTAATGCGGAGACTTATTTTGAACGCAAAATATCCTTGTCAGATCTATCTTCATTATTTTAATTTGATGGCGCAATTGAATATCTATCTGTACCAATTTTTATCTATATACCTAGGAATATATGAAATTTAATACACAATGAGAAAGACATGGGGTGCAGAAAATCCTTCAACGTTTCTTTTTTTCATATTACTGCCTTAACATCTTGCTTCCAATCTTTATGTTCCACCTTTTTTTTCATTGCTTCCACGGGTGTTTCGATGTTAATAAATGGCATTGCTACTGGATTTGAATCAACGGGTTCGCATTTTAATAGATTGTAGTATTGCCATCAGTTTTTTTTTAAATATTACATTATATTAATCAGAAATTTACAAGTGTAAATTTAGACAGCTTATGGGCTATTTAGAACAATTTAAATTGTTATACGATATAACATGATATGTTATTGGAATATTTTTTTTATATATAAATTTGGTTTTGGGCTGAATGATATTTTTTGGAAAGTGGTCAACGCAATTCGCAGCAAGAGTAAAAGTCATTAGCCCACATTAATGTTAGGGAGCTAAATAAATGTAAGTTTGATGTTTCAGCTTTCCATTATCGGATAAAGAGTCCTCCAATCGAAGAAATATTCCATTGCAGATTTTAGAAAAAACCTAGCTATAAATAAGTTAATAGAAAGGTTTTAAATTAATAAAAAGTTTTTATGTAAGTTTAGCATTAATCCACATTTTAATTAAAAATAATAAATAATCACCAATTATGATCACACAAGATTTTATTTATACATTTGTTTAATTAATTTTACAATTTGAATTCATTTTAGTTCATGGTTTTTGATTATGAAAACGATCCGCTTTGAAATATTTTGACTTTTGTATATTTCGTTTTATTTTTATTTTTAGTTGGTATATATATATATATATATATATATATGGAATTTTTTTATATAATAAAATTAGCGCTGGGTGTAAGATCGTTACTTTATAAATTTCAAAAACGTTACATTTTAATTTTCATTATGTTTGAAAATTTGTTTGGGAGTCAATCCATCCATACCGATCATATTGTTGTACGAAATCTATGATTTCTTAAAACAATTGGTTTTTGTTAGCTTTTAATATCGTTTTCATAATTACTAGCGCATAAAATAAACCTATAATGATTTCAAATTATATTAATTAATAATTATATAAATAAAATTCAAGAAAAAAAAATAATAACATAAATTAATATATCCTATAACATTAATAAATATGTTTTTGAAACCAACATATAACTAGCAAATTTTATAACCAGCACAGCTCAATAACACTAGCACATAAAATAATATTAAAATACTATAAACATTTTAACTTAAATATTATTCTATATAAAATTAGTTTCAACAATAATACAACAACACTAATTAATTAATTAATCGTAAAACATAATATTTTAATATGGAATTTGATTCTGATAATACTGAATCATATCGTATGTTCTTGTTCTGAAATTTTGATATGAATTTCTTATTATTGCTAGCATATGAGCTGCTGCTTCTTTGTTATTTTTATTTGGTGCAAAACGTTGCTTTAGTAAATTAATAGTTTGACCTCGAAAACATGGTAGACCAGTGTCCAACATTAATGATACCAAAGAAACAATTGCATCCTGATATGGACGTATTGCTAAAAATGCTTGAACACAAAGTTCACAAAACCATTTAAATGCTGGTGCTTCCATTTTACCACCCATTATCATTATCATTTCATCCGTTAATTTAATATCAGGTTCAAATCCAATATTACCGCCAGGTGATGATTCAAACATAAATCCAAAATCTATAAATTAAAAATATAGATAAAATATAAATTATATAAATCGATTAATATACATTTAAAAAAATAATTGTTGTGAGATTATGATACTAATAAAAATTGTTCATATATATAAATCAAACTTGAATTAAGAAGTTTTTCCCGCTATCTAGTTTATCGCAACTGATAATTCATCATAAGCAATTTATCGTAACAGAAAATTAATCGCAAAATCTTCCGCAAGTAGTTTAATTATACAAATATCAAATGTTAAAAACTATATTTAAAATTTGCAATAAATACAAATATTTTAATTTATTATGGTATAGTGACAGTGAAGGCGGAATATAAAAGGGTTTCCTTTATGAATATGTTTTTTTTTCAACACTATATAATATATAGCTAATATAAAACCAACTAACTTAAGAATCGGTAAAAATTATAAAATATTAATTTTTCTATATCTGACAAGGAAAGTATTTAAAAAAAAAAAGACTAATTTAGTATGTTTATCTTATAGAATTCAATTATTTTTTATTTTATTATTTTTTTAGTCTAATCATAACTATTTAAACTGTGACTAGTTAAATTAATAATCAAAATAACGTTAAATTGTTTCGATGAAAAGCTTACCATAAACTAGCTTATAATAATTTTTTTTTATATATACATACTAAACTATAGTGGGGAAAATGGTATGACATAATATATTAATTTACTATGTATATCATGTAGTTTTATAAAAATTACTGATCATATTTTTTTAACTTACTGTAAAATGATGGAAAGTTAAATGTCAATTTTTATTAATGTTAAAAATTACTAAAACATAAATTAAATAATTACCAATATGAATAATATGACCATCTTTGTCAATCATAATATTTCCATTATGTCGATCTTTAATTTGTAACAAATAACCAATAACAGAATAAGCCGCCATTGATTTAACAAAATTTGCCCGTGCAGCTTGAAATTCTTTAGAACTTTCATCACCATATTGATGTAGAAAATATTCATAAAGTCCAGAATCCGTTTGGCGACCTAACTGATCACGCGATTTTGCATTTGGTACACACTCTATAACACCACACTAAAAAAAAATGTTTTTAATTTTAATACTTTAATATTTAATTTTTAAATTTGTACCCCTGGAGCTGTAGCAACAACACGATATGGAAATAAAAATAAGTCTAATCCAACTTGTTGGAAAATATTTTTAAATATTGTTATAACTTGAAGTGCAAGCATATCTTGTCTAACATCATCACCAACTTTAAAAATTGCGGCTTGCCATGATTCAACACCAACAATTGTTTTAGTATCTTCTTGAGAATTCTTTTAAATAAAAAAAATATATAATAGGTATATAAATAATTTAAGAAAAGTTAAAAAAGAATTAAAAGAAATCTTACTGGATTATTTGAGACATCCATAGCTCTAGTTTCTAACTCTGATATACCACAACGATATACTCGAAATCTAGCTAAATATGGAGCTTTTGCAGCACTCTGCATTGGTGTACCACTATTATAATCAATATCAAGTACCATTGCTTCAGGATTTGAAGGTAGATAACAACCGCTTTGTACTTTTATTCTACTTAACGCTTCTAAGCAAGCTTTCTTACGTGCAGCTCCTTTTGGAAAACTTCGTATCTCACCACTGACAGCTGTTATTTTACCAAAGAAATCGAATTCACGTTCATAAAAACGTTTTGCTGCACCAGAAAATCCAGAAATAATATTATTACTTAATGACTCTAAAATTTCATATAAATTTGGATCTTTATGTTGTTGATCTTCATCCATAAACATATTTGTTTGCATATTCCATATCATTTGATGACCAACGATTTGTGAACGTTTCGATACATTTTTTATAAATTCCGTAACATAACCCATAGTATCATGACGCAATGCTTGCACTAATTGCGGTATATATGGTAATACAGCTTCTGCAGGATATGATGATAATGTTTTAACTGCATATTGAGCTGTTAATGGATGTGTTGGATATTGTCTAGAAAAATATGATAATGCTTGTATAGGACTAACTGGTGACCAATTTAACATATATATTAAATCTGGGCTTTCATTTAGTAAATTTTTTGTAGTTACTAAATATTTTAAAGCTTCTGGAATATGTGCCACTGATATTGGATCAACTGTTATTAATCGTGATACTTCGTCTTCAATTGATTCAGCGTTACGTATACGTTGTGGTAAAAATATTGCTAATGCTGGACTATATGCCCATGCTAAACGAGTATAATCACGCCAAACATTTATTTTTACAGGTCGGGCACGCCATTCATTTATTTGTTCTTCGCCCGGTATTTGCATATCTAATAACATATTCGGATTATACCATGTTATTAAAAATTCAATTTCAACAGCTAATAATTCTAAAATTAAATTTCTTTTTTTCATATAATCTTTATCATAAGCATCCTTTGGGAATGGTAATCGTTTTGAACGGCTTGAACGTTTTGATAATGTTGAAGTTGAATGTGGTATTGTATTATACCATCCACCGGCACCAGATGATGTAGATCGTGCCACATCACTACTACTTATAAGCGATGCTGTTTCTGGATTTTGTCGTACAACTGAAAGCATTTGATTTGTTGAATTTACTTCACTATTGTAATCACCAACTTCAGATGCAACTAAATGTTTCTTTTCACTACGCATTGTTTGCCAGAATTTTAATAAAATTTGTATATCGTTTAGTAAATCTTCTTTACTTTGTGTTGGACATGTTTGTGGTCCACAAAAATAATCTAGAGCATTACTATATATTCGTTCACGTAAAATATTTCGAGCTAATGATTTCGGAATTGTGTTGCCCTGTAATAATGACAGACCACATTGTAAAAGTTTAAAACGACAACCAACTGTTGAAGATCGGCGATTTTGTTTTGATGCTTTGGCTATTGGTAGACAACGGTGTAAAAGTAAACAAAACATTTCAACTTTATCACGATTACAATATTTTGCTGTATCAACCATTTCAGAAATCAGTTGTAACCAAATTGTATGCGGTGCAACTAATATTGATTTTGGAACTAGTTTGCAACCATCATATGCTGCTAATGGATTTGTAATTTCTACTTCTTCAGCAAATAAACCCAATTTTTTTTCAAATGTTGTCTGCCATGCACTTACCATATCCTGAATAAAACATAATTCAATATCTTGTCTTGCAGTTAGCACCCATTGCCAACATTCAACAGCAGTTTCAACAGCAGATTCAGTAAACAATTCTACTTGAGAAGTTGCTGTAAAAATGTGTTTTTTTTTTTTAAATTAAATATTTTAAATAATATATTTTTTAAGTATTTCATAAAATCGCCTAATTTCTTTAATTTTAAAAGTATAGTTAAATTATGAATTTATAAATATATTCAAATTTTACTATTCAAAAAGTAAGAATGAAATATAAATATGTCGGTAATATGAAAATAACAATCATTTTTAATTCAACATACCAACAGCATGTAATAGTTTCCGATTATAGCCTGAACAAAATACTAAATAAGCTGTTGCTCTCCACAATGTTCCACGATGTTTGCTATCACTTTTTTCAGCACATGCTTCCCATAAATCACGTACTAAACGATCAGCTAAACCTTTTTTATCCTCATCATTTAGTACAGACAATTGACCAGCTATTTCACCAGCATATTTACTGCGCATACATAAAACCGAAACAAACTTCGGTGTATTCGAATTAACACAATTTGGTCGTTTATTAATCGATGGCAAAGCATTTGGTAGAACCATACTGGATGCAACAATGGAATCAAATGCTAAAGCCAATCCACTATGATGACCTAACGATGAGATTGGAATAATATTAGTATATTCTTGTAAATGAGATCTTGTCGAACGTGGTGCCCATTTCATTGCTTCGTTTACAATTCCTTGACAACGATCCGCAAAATCTTTTAAACGTCCTTCTCGTGCTGGTAAAGAATCCATTAACTGAAGTGTATATGGTGTTGAAGATACACGTAATGTTGGACTTTCTTCGTTTGGATCTAGAGTCAACGAATATGCTAATAATTGTAAAACATCAAGCATACACCAAAGTACTCGCCGATTCCACAATAAGTGTGGAAATTTATCAACCAATTGTGCTAAATATTGATCAGCAACAAGTTGGATTTGTTTGTGAATATGATTAAAATAAACTAATAATAACATTGCTTGTGATTCAAGAATTTGTTCGCGAACTTCAATTTGGGAAAATAAAACGTTACGAAATTTTTCAAAAACTTGATCGGCAATACTAAAAGAAAATTATTTTTTCATCATAATTCACTACATTTTTTATATATTAATGGAAATACCATTTAACACATTGCCATATTCCAGATTTATCTTTTTGTAATGCTGTATCACATAAGTAACTCATTATTGGTTCTAAACTAGGTTCATCTGCATTTTCAACTCTATAAAAATAATTTTATTGTAAATTAAATTTAAAAAAATATATATATACTTATTTATAAAAATATAATACCTTAATGTTTCTAGCCAATAAACACTTAATAAATATGTGCATTGGGCAAATGTTAATTTATGTATACATGCTGTAACATCAGCCGGTGGATGATCTAATAACAATAAAATTTGACTTCTTAATTCATTCAAACTAACTGAATCACTTTTAACTGCTGATGTATAATTTAATTCTCTCATTTCTCCTTTATGTGCTGTTTGTGAAATTAATAATGGTGATTTAGCGGCAATTTGTTGTACACCTTGATACCAATCAGCTGGCCAAAGACGAGAATTTGTAAATCCCATGACTACACAATAAAGCCAAAAATCTTTAAATAATTTATGCAAACGCATTTTTGGATTTTTAATTGGCGGAAGACGACGCACAAGTACTGCTATCACAGGAATTAACATTCCTAAGTTACCAGCACTTGAGCTAGCCTTCTGCGCTCCTGGTGTATTATCATAGGATCTTTCACCTTCAAGACCGATTTGAACAAACAGTTCAAGTAATTTTCCTAATAATTCTAACATTTCGGATTCCGCTGGTATATTACCAGCAATATTTCCTAATGCATTTACAACAGCATCTGATACATTGTGATATTGTTTACGATGTTCTGGATTTGAAGTGTATGCCAGTGATGCTGATTGAACAGTGACCCGACTAAACATTTTCATAATTTCTTCAAAAACATTTGGTTCACATTGTGATATAATTATACAACCTAATTGATCAACAATTAGAGCATTTTGTTCAGATGGTACTTTACAGAATCGTTGAATAAAAAATTGTAAAATATTTTGTGTAGTTTTTGGTGTATCTTTTAGGGTAACTGCAACATGTCCCAACATCACAATAATATTCAAACTGACAAGACTTGATTCACTATTTAAAAATATTAAAATATTAAATTCTTATAGTTTTAAAATCTAAACTTAAATATTATTTCAAAACTTTGTAATGAATCTAGAAATCTTGGAAAAAATACCAGTGTCTATCCTACAAATTTTATATATATTTTTTTTACTATGTCGTGCGATTAATCCAAGTGCATCAAACTAAATGTATAAGTTAATATTATTTTGATTAATTTTACAAATAATTATCTTAATTATTTAAAGCAAAAAAGGAATAATACTAAATTTCCATATATTTATTATATTATTTTATAGCACTTACGATTCACTTTTTTCAGCTGTAAAAAGTCTGTTTGAAACGTTTGCTACTAATGCTGGTACACAATATGGATCTAATGAATGTGCTGCTCTAAGTGCTATACTTAAATTTTCAATTGCGGCATCACGTAAAGCTTCAAAGGCAACTGCACCTGATTTTACAGTTCCCGTATCTGTGTTATGTAAATCAACAGCACGCATTTCATTGCTACCTTGAACAACTATTTTAAATGGTGCAATTTCTTTATCTTTTTTCATTTGGGCCAATGATTGAGCATGTAATTTTGCTAAAATTGGACTTGGATCGACAAGAAAATCACGTAGATAACATATTGATGTGCCAGCAATATTAGGAAATTTTTGAGCAAGTTTTCCAAGACCCTATAAATAAAATTTATATAATTACATAATTAACTTAAATATTTTTACAATTTTTTTACTTACTTCTAGACAAACCATTAAAAGTGGCATATGATCCATCACTATTTTATGACTTAATACTGAATTAAGTTTTTGTGAGAGACGTCCACATAATTTATCAGCCTCTTAAAATATATCATTAACGGAAATAAATTTTTATGGGAAAATTATAAAAAAGATAATTATACGTGCGGATTTCATAAAATTTTATCCTTTACAATAGTATAACAAAACACGGGGCTTTTTGTTAGATTAATAATAGATTGTCAAAAAAAAAGAGTACTTTTAATAATAAATTAATTAGTAGTTTTTATCTTGGACGTTTTAAAACAAATATTTTTAAAAACTACTTATTATATTAGCACCATAATTTGAACAATTTTTGGTACTATAGAAATTGTTTGAAATATTTTAATTAGACATACAATTCAGTTTTTGTGATACTTGTAAATTTACGTTGATTTCTTTTTTCATGCCATTTTTTATCATATTTAATAACAATACTTTGAATACATTGTATAAATGAAAAAAAAAAAAAAATTAAAAAAAAAAACGGAATATAAAAAAGGAGAAATAAAATTAAAAGGAATATAAAATATGCAGGATTTCAAAAATTATATTAAAAAAATAATCAAAACCCAAAAAAATATATTGGAAAACAAACTTATATGAAAACACAAAAATTTAAAACTTTAATATTGAACAACATTTAACCTTTTTTTAAAATATAAGATAAACCATATTGCAATGAAGGAACATTATATTCTTCATCAACTGAAAATATTCTAAATTTATAATTTGTCTAAAAAAAAAGTATATACACAAAATAAATAAAATAAAATAAAATAAAAAATACTTACCAGTTTCATCTCTTATAGCCCACACTAATAAATCAACACATGCTGCATTTGCCATAACATTAATTTTATATTTATTAATTGTTGAAATATTTTCATCTTTTTTTTCTTTTTCTTGATCCTGTTGTTTATTTTGTAATTCAGTTTGACCAATAAGAAATAATCTTTTTACGAATTCTTGTACATCTTTTGTAAATGGTGTTGGTAAATCAGATTGATTTTGTAATAATTCTCTCATTAATGTAACCATAACTAAATTTAATGTTTCTGAAAAACTTTTATAACAGTATCCCTTGATTTGATGTAATGAGAAAATATCACTAGCTTGTTCATCTAAATGCTCTAAATTTTCTTTTGTTAATAATTTTTTAGCAATAGCAAATATTGTTTGCAAATGTTGAATACTAAATCCGTTAATTTTTGGTTTTTTAATTGGGGTTTCACGCATATTTGGAAATTGATTAAAACTTGAACCAAATTTTGTAAAAAAATGTACAGTTGGATCATATGGTACTGAATAATATGTTTGAATTGATGCACGTTTTGTAGATGTTGATTTCCCATTTGTTTTAAAAATTGGCCGAAATATTTTTAATTCATTACTTGAATCTTGACTTAAACTGCCGGACATTGATCGAGGTATTATAGAACGAAAATTACTAAGAGATGTTAATTTTTCTGATGAATTCATTATTAATGTATCACTGGATTTAACAACTGGCATTTCCTCTCTTGGAAAAATGCGACACAATAAGGGTTTCTGTTCATTTGTTTCACCGCCAGTATATCGACCCATTGATCTAGCCAGCCCAAAAAGTAATGGAACTGTTGCTTTACAAAGAATTATTGGGGGCGGAGCATTACTACTATCGCGACTTGATTTTATTATATTTGCTAATGTACTTAAAGTCTCCACTTGATTTACAATAATTTCATCCCGAAGGTCTGGACAACTGATAGCTATATCTGATAAAAGAGTATTTAAACAAAAACTAAATTTTTCTGCAGAAGGAATACCTATTTAAAAAATAAATCAAAATGTGAATATTTTATCATTGCTAAAAGTTTAAAGTACATTGAACATACGATCAATTTTATTAAATTTTCCGTCATCCACCCATACGGCCTTGGGTAGTGATTTTGCCAATCTAAGTAAATAAGGTACTATTTGTTCCTCATGTTGACATCCAGATTCGAGTAAATATAGACCGAGAGCAATTACAGCATCTTGAGCACGAGAATCTAAGCAAAATACTCCAGCAGCATTTTCTTGTGGGCAATATCGAAAAAGGGTTTGTACCTGCAAAAAAAAGGTATAACAAAATTGGGATTTCAACACAAAACTTATTACTTTAATCCAAGGGGTTGGTTTAATTTGAGCTAATACTCTTGATAAACTTTGAACCGTTTGTTGAAATGAATATTTGTCTGTATAACCAGACATTTTAAGTTTAATTTTAAGTGGCCGGACTCCGGACTTACATAAATATTAATTTAATTTTCGCTAATTTTTCTTTTCCACTTCCCACTATGGTTTACGTCATACACAAAACACAAGTGTAATCACAATATATTTATTAGACAGCTCGACAGCTACAGCTGTTTTATGTTACTATAATGTGAAATTACCGAATGGTGTTCATAAAAATATAATAACTTTTCAAAGACATATTAAAGGTAATAATTTGTCGCTAGAGTTCGCGTCGTATTCATTGTGCATATTTTTTTTTAAAATATTAATACTCAGATCAAAGAATTAAAGGATAAAGTACGTACCTCAGATCAAAGAATTAAAGGATAAAAGTGTGCACAAAATTATTTGAAGTATTTAACGCATTAACAAATTATCTATGTATTAGGTAGTCCAATATAGTAGGACATTTTTTTTGAGCTGGGCAACACGCTCTAGCCTTTTGATCATTAGTACAAATAATAAGAGATAAATAAAAAAAGAAAAAAAATTAGTTGTAATAATTTTTTTTATTTATATTATTTATAAAGTTTTAATTTTAGTTTCCTTTGAATAATATTAATTTAGTAAGTTTACTGCGAACAGATTCTTTTTCAGATTTTTTTTTTTTGATATGTAAAAATATCGAGTATTCGAGTACTATTTAACCTGCTTCAAGAGAGCTTACTTCGTTGTCTTTTTCAACAATATATTTAGTAGTTTCTCCTAAGTTTTGTGAAGGGATTGAACTTTTCTTCAAAATTCTTCGTTTCTTTTGATCGTCTACATAATCGTCCTCCTTAAAATGCCTAGAACAAATTTTGTCGCAGGCTTTGATCGATTCGTTTGATACACATATTTGACTTCACCAAATATCTCTTCTTTTTTTATCACAGGTATTCTAAAAAAAATTAAAACAAAATATTCTTTAATTGTATAATAATTTTGCTGTCTAAGAAATACAATATTATCAAAACAGTCAAAGCAACCTTTAAAGTAAGATCCAAGAGTAAAACACACGGCGACATTGTATTAAATTTAACTCCATTTCAAATTGTACCCCAATCCCCAATGTCAATGTTTGTGTGAACAAAAATTATCTAAGCGTTAACAAAAAAAAAAAAATTTATGAATGAAAAATGCATTATTGTACTTTTTAAATATAGTTAAACTACTTAAAAAATACAAAATAAATGTTTTTTTATTATATTTTTGTACGATTTATACTAAGAAAATGTAAAAAAAGCATTTTTTTTTTTTCATTGTACCCCAAATTTATTTAGGGTACAATGAAACACACATATTACTAAACACACATTGACATCTTATTCACAGAACTTATTTTATGCGATATTTGAACTTTTCTGAATTAAAACTATTATATTTTTATAACCAAAACTAACAAAATTAAACAAGGAACCTTTAAATGATTCATAAAACATTTTAAAGACGTCGCTTACCTGTGAAAACAGACGCCATGAATTTTTACTCTATCACAATTTCCACAACTTTTAACTACACACTTCATTATATTAAATGTTTTATTTATAGTTTTTATTAATTAATTATTAATTTTCTTTAATAAATATAGTTTTTAATTAATTCACCAATAGTTTTTATTTAATAATTTTGGGGTACAATGAAAAAAAAAATGCTTTTTTTACATTTTCTTAGTATAAATCGTACAAAAATATAATAAAAAAACATTTATTTTGTATTTTTTAAGTAGTTTACTATATTTAAAACTACAATAATGCATTTTTCATTCATAAAATTATTTTTTTTGTTAACGCTTAGATAATTTTTGTTCACACAAACATTGACATTGTGGTACAATTTGAAATGGAGTTGAATTTAATACAGTGTCGCCGTGTGTTTTACTCTTGGGTCTTACTTTAAAGGTTGCTTTGACTGTTTTGATAATATTGTATTTCTTAGACAGCAAAATTATTATACAATTAAAGAATATTTTGTTTTAATTTTTTTTAGAATACCTGTGATAAAAAAAGAAGAGATATTTGGTGAAGTCAAATAGGTGTATCAATCAAACGAATCGATCAAAGCCCGCGACAAAATTTGTTCTAGGCATCTTAAGGAGGACGATTATGTAGACGATCATAAGAAACGAAGAATTTTGAAGAAAAGTTCAACCCCTTCACAAAACTTAGGAGAAACTACTAAATATATTGTTGAAAAAGACAACGAAGTAAGCTCTCTTGAAGCAGGTTAAATAGTACTCGAATATTCGATATTTTTACATATAAAAAAAAAAAATCTGAAAAAGAATCTGTTCGCAGTAAACTTACTAAATTAATATTATTCAAAGGAAACTAAAATTAAAACTTTATAAATAATATAAATAAAAAAAATATTACAACTAATTTTTTTTCTTTTTTTATTTATCTCTTATTATTTGTACTAATGATCAAAAGGCTAGAGCGTGTTGCCCAGCTCAAAAAAAATGTCCTACTACATTGGACTACCTAATACATAATTTGTTGTATGAGTATGCGTTAAATAAATAATTTTGTGCACACTTTTATCCTTTAATTCTTTGATCTGAGTATTAATATAACCGCTGGATCTCACTAAAACTGGTCTATTAGACCAACCATCAGTTTCTTCTGATATATCTTATCCTATCGTTTTGACATTTGTAATTTCTAGATTACCCTGTCCCTGTGGTTCTCTAGATTTGTTTTGGACTGATTTGAATTAATTTTTTATTTGGATATTTCCGTATTATGATTGATGATTAGATTATATTAGATCAGATCTATTCGTTTTTTCCGTTTCAGCCTCTTCGCCCGACTACTATTATCTATTTATTTGGCTGCTTCTGTGTTAATATGGTTGCGAAGTTATTGTCGGTGGGCATCGTCTTTTACTGAATTTATATGAAGATCCATGTGCAGATCATTATTACGGATGTACCATGGTGCATCTTCATCTACCATGTTGCGAAGAACTTTATTTTGGAATAATTGTATTTTTTAACGTGGCAGTTTTGGCACCGCCCTACAGCTGAGCTCCGTATAACCAGACCGGTTTCAGAATTTTATTATATATCAAAATCTTATTATTGATTGACTAAATCAAGTCTATTTACTGCCTATTAGCCAATACATGTTTTAATTTTAACATGCTCCTTCCACCTTACTTTGACGTCGAGTGTCATTTCCAGATATTTTTGCTTTTGAATCATATGGTACTATGGTACTACTAAAACTGTTAATTGATGATTTATTTTTTGTTGGTATAGTTGATATGTACCTGATTTAGAATCGTTAATTTTGATCTTTCACTGTTGTGTCCAATCTTGTATCTGGTTGATTGCTACTTTTAATTTTTCTGTAGATTCTTCAAGATTTTTGACTATGGCCATTACCACTGTGTCGTCAGCAAATAATCACTACATTACTTGGGGTTGGTATGTCTCTTGTAAAAAGTAGATATAATATAGGGCCTAGAATACTTCCTTGTGGTACTCCTGCATATGGATTTGTTTTAGGTCTAAATATTCGTTATCTTGCTTCTTGCTTGATACGAAAGAATCTATTTGACAAATACGAGCTGATAAAAACATAAATAAGTAAACTTATTACATTTTATTTAATGCTGAGATTATCAAAATTAAACAAAAGAGGAGAACAATTTACTTAATACAAATTATATGATATGACTTAATACAAAACTGTGTGAACAGAATTTAATTTAATATGATCTTTTGTTGATAATGAAAATACTATTTTGTGGGAATAGTTTTTCAGAATTTTTAATTATTTTCATGTTTTCTGATGTAGCTCACGTTAGGTTCAATGCAAGCAGAAGAAAACACCACATCAGTTGGATTAACGAGGATGCGCTATTAGAATAGCAGCATAAACCTTCATCGTTTCGTTTGCTTTTCTAGTTTTGACTTATTGCGAATTTCGTAATAAGTTGTTATGCAACTCATTGTGAAGTATTTGTATAAACTAACTTTGGCTTTAATCGTACTGTTTAAATCCAAAGTAGGAGCAGTGTTGGGAGAAACCAGCTGTCAATTTATAGTTTTTATTAATTAATTATTAAGTTTTATTTATAGTTTTTATTAATTAATTATTAATTTTCTTTAATAAATATAGTTTTTAATTAATTCACCAATAGTTTTTATTTAATAATTTTGGGGTACAATGAAAAAAAAAATGCTTTTTTTACATTTTCTTAGTATAAATCGTACAAAAATATAATAAAAAAACATTTATTTTGTATTTTTTAAGTAGTTTACTATATTTAAAACTACAATAATGCATTTTTCATTCATAAAATTATTTTTTTTGTTAACGCTTAGATAATTTTTGTTCACACAAACATTGACATTGGGGTACAATTTGAAATGGAGTTGAATTTAATACAGTGTCGCCGTGTGTTTTACTCTTGGGTCTTACTTTAAAGGTTGCTTTGACTGTTTTGATAATATTGTATTTCTTAGACAGCAAAATTATTATACAATTAAAGAATATTTTGTTTTAATTTTTTTTAGAATACCTGTGATAAAAAAAGAAGAGATATTTGGTGAAGTCAAATAGGTGTATCAATCAAACGAATCGATCAAAGCCCGCGACAAAATTTGTTCTAGGCATCTTAAGGAGGACGATTATGTAGACGATCATAAGAAACGAAGAATTTTGAAGAAAAGTTCAACCCCTTCACAAAACTTAGGAGAAACTACTAAATATATTGTTGAAAAAGACAACGAAGTAAGCTCTCTTGAAGCAGGTTAAATAGTACTCGAATATTCGATATTTTTACATATAAAAAAAAAAATCTGAAAAAGAATCTGTTCGCAGTAAACTTACTAAATTAATATTATTCAAAGGAAACTAAAATTAAAACTTTATAAATAATATAAATAAAAAAAATATTACAACTAATTTTTTTTCTTTTTTTATTTATCTCTTATTATTTGTACTAATGATCAAAAGGCTAGAGCGTGTTGCCCAGCTCAAAAAAAATGTCCTACTACATTGGACTACCTAATACATAATTTGTTGTATGAGTATGCGTTAAATAAATAATTTTGTGCACACTTTTATCCTTTAATTCTTTGATCTGAGTATTAATATAACCGCTGGATCTCACTAAAACTGGTCTATTAGACCAACCATCAGTTTCTTCTGATATATCTTATCCTATCGTTTTGACATTTGTAATTTCTAGATTACCCTGTCCCTGTGGTTCTCTAGATTTGTTTTGGACTGATTTGAATTAATTTTTTATTTGGATATTTCCGTATTATGATTGATGATTAGATTATATTAGATCAGATCTATTCGTTTTTTCCGTTTCAGCCTCTTCGCCCGACTACTATTATCTATTTATTTGGCTGCTTCTGTGTTAATATGGTTGCGAAGTTATTGTCGGTGGGCATCGTCTTTTACTGAATTTATATGAAGATCCATGTGCAGATCATTATTACGGATGTACCATGGTGCATCTTCATCTACCATGTTGCGAAGAACTTTATTTTGGAATAATTGTATTTTTTAACGTGGCAGTTTTGGCACCGCCCTACAGCTGAGCTCCGTATAACCAGACCGGTTTCAGAATTTTATTATATATCAAAATCTTATTATTGATTGACTAAATCAAGTCTATTTACTGCCTATTAGCCAATACATGTTTTAATTTTAACATGCTCCTTCCACCTTACTTTGACGTCGAGTGTCATTTCCAGATATTTTTGCTTTTGAATCATATGGTACTATGGTACTACTAAAACTGTTAATTGATGATTTATTTTTTGTTGGTATAGTTGATATGTACCTGATTTAGAATCGTTAATTTTGATCTTTCACTGTTGTGTCCAATCTTGTATCTGGTTGATTGCTACTTTTAATTTTTCTGTAGATTCTTCAAGATTTTTGACTATGGCCATTACCACTGTGTCGTCAGCAAATAATCACTACATTACTTGGGGTTGGTATGTCTCTTGTAAAAAGTAGATATAATATAGGGCCTAGAATACTTCCTTGTGGTACTCCTGCATATGGATTTGTTTTAGGTCTAAATATTCGTTATCTTGCTTCTTGCTTGATACGAAAGAATCTATTTGACAAATACGAGCTGATAAAAACATAAATAAGTAAACTTATTACATTTTATTTAATGCTGAGATTATCAAAATTAAACAAAAGAGGAGAACAATTTACTTAATACAAATTATATGATATGACTTAATACAAAACTGTGTGAACAGAATTTAATTTAATATGATCTTTTGTTGATAATGAAAATACTATTTTGTGGGAATAGTTTTTCAGAATTTTTAATTATTTTCATGTTTTCTGATGTAGCTCACGTTAGGTTCAATGCAAGCAGAAGAAAACACCACATCAGTTGGATTAACGAGGATGCGCTATTAGAATAGCAGCATAAACCTTCATCGTTTCGTTTGCTTTTCTAGTTTTGACTTATTGCGAATTTCGTAATAAGTTGTTATGCAACTCATTGTGAAGTATTTGTATAAACTAACTTTGGCTTTAATCGTACTGTTTAAATCCAAAGTAGGAGCAGTGTTGGGAGAAACCAGCTGTCAAACTTCAAACGATCAAATGATCGCAATACATAACATTTTTTGCGCAAGAGCAGTGAAGTATAGTATATTTCATAATGTGTGTTACGTTGATGCAGCTTAGCTGCAACATCTTAAAAATTGCTACTTTTTTATTTAAATTATCGATTACATATTCAAACTTACAAATAGTATATTCGTAATCTTATTATAAGTGAAATACCATTTGAATGGAACTAAAAAAATTTAAGACTTAGGAAAACCGAAAATACAAGGGTTGTTAATCAATGGTAACTACACGTCCGAAATTATCATATAGGACCTTATTTTTTGAAAATAATTATAACGTAGTCATCTCATAATTCAGCGTTAAAATCTATGCTCCAAAATATTTTTATACCACATTGCTAAAATGAATAATTTTGAGAAATACAAACAATTAATTGGCATCCTAGACGTACCGATTTGACAGCACTGGACCATTTCCTTTATGGATATTTAACAGAAAAGTGTGTATAAATTATAAATAAAAGACAGACATATACAGAAGGTGAAACCAAATATTAAACAAGAAATCAGAGAAATATAATCACAACTTGTCTAATAATGTTTTCGAAAATTCGTTTAAAAAAGCCAGTATTTGCTAAGCTCGAAAAGCAAAATAAAAAAAACGATAAATTTATTAATATAGGAAATGCAAAAGTTAATAAATTTTTATATCGTTCCTTACTTAAAGTCACGGTGTAATACATTCGCATCATGCGTTGAAAATCTCGCATATATAGGACACCAACACCACATTATCTAGCTCTAGCATAACAACAATTCAATTAAGCAGCTGATAGCCACACAACTTGAAGTAACCACAAAAGAAAATTCGATTGTCATTTTTAGATTCGCGACGCAAACAAAAAATATTAAAAATAATGTCATGGAAAATTCGAATTTTGGTTAGTAAAACTAATAAATATTAATTAAAGTTATCAAAATAAAACAAAATGATTTTGGGACAGTGTGTTTAAAGTTAAATTTATAATAAATAGTGGTGAAATTAAATGTAAAATTATTAAAAGAAATATGCGTGGGATGAATTAAGCCATTGAAAAAAAAAATGGAATTTCCGTCTTAAATTTTAATAAATTTATATTTAAAAATTGTATAATTTGGAAAAAAGTGTAGTTATATCATATAATATAAATATGTAAATTATATTTGATTTGATTTTTAATCGTTAACTTGTAGACCTTTTTTGCATTAAATCATCGCATACCATCTTTAGTTTTGTACTGAAACATAAAATCTATGTCTGTTAGCAACAATGTTTTCTGTTGCTTACATAATTTAATTAAAAATGAATGTAGAAAATCTTACTTGGCGCGTTTAAGTAGTAAAATGAATGTTAAAATAATTTGAAAATACTTCAAATTTAAAAAAAATATTAAATTCCATAAGTTTCTATTTAAAATATTCCGGGTTTAGTATTTAACGCCTACGACGAATTAGGAGAAAACAACGAAAATAGTTGGACAATTTAAGTAACTTCTTATTGGTCATATCACTAAATTTATTTTATATTTTATAAATTATTTAATTTTTTTTTGTTTTTTATAAGTCACTTTTTTGTGTTTCACAATAAATATAAAAATATATTGAAGACGTGCAAGTCACAATCACAAGACATAAATCAAAACATAGAAACTATATAACATATATTAACGACCTTGATGCTCCAAAAACAAAAACACTTATTTTATTTCATATATATATATATATATATATATATATATATATATATATATATATATGCAGACGGTTGCATTTCAGTAGATTTTTTGTTAAAATATTTGTACTTAATTTGATGTCATCAACAAATTTCAATGATTTCTAGTTATTAATGAATCATTTTTCTATGTTTTTTCAATAGTGAATTATGATTAATTTAAATGTTAAAATGATATATACGCATATACGTAATATATACGTCTACAAAGTTATAAGTTTTCGGAAGATAAAAAATTATAGTTTGAGGTATCAAATCGTTTAATTAAACAATATATGTACTTATATCTTAAATTAGATTACATTTTATTTTTAATAAACCTTTTTGTCCGATCACTTTAATCACATGCGTATTCGTCTATTATTGGTGTTTTTTCTGTTTTAAATTCTTTTAGTAATTTTTAATTTGGTTTCAATAGATTTCTGAATATTTCGAAAAGGTAAATAAACCTAAATTAAAATATATTCGTATTTGGGAAATGTGATGTATTTTTTAATTTGGTTTCAACCAAATGTGATGTATTTTTTAATTTGGTTAAACTCTAATTTTTTCCAAAATGGAAACACTTTGAAAATCGGGCTATAACTTTCGCTTGCACAGGAAATAAAAAAATTGTTAGCTAATTAAAATGTATTCAGCCGATTTTAAATTTTAATCGAAATCAGGTAGATATATTCATGATAATACCGAAGCCATGTTCATAAACTGTTTTCTTTATTGTAGTAAAAGCAATTTCAGCAAATTAAATTTTGTTAGTTGTAATTGAATTTAAAACTTTTATAATAATTTTTTATATAAAATTTAATTCCTTTAATTTTCGTAATTTAATTCCTATAACTTTCATTAATTACAAATGCTAATTTAGAATTGAATAAATAAAAAATGTTACTTTAATAATTTTTTTCTTAATTTTTATATACATAATCTTTTTAGATGAAACTACAGTGTCATGTTCTGGTTGTTTAAATCATGTAGAAGATCAAGAATATGTGCAAGCATTAGGACAAGAATGGCATAGCGATTGTTTTCGATGTTCAGCATGTGATGCCCAACTGTCAAGTTGGTATTTTGAAAAAGATGGTTTATTATTTTGCAAAGATGATTATTGGCAGAAATTTGGAGAATCATGTCAACAATGTGGTTCAATAATTACAGGGCCAGTAATGGTTGCTGGTGATCATAAATTCCATCCAGAATGTTTTCGTTGCGATTGTTGTGCTACATTTATTGGTGATGGTGATACATATGCACTTGTCGAACGATCTAAACTTTATTGTGGATCATGTTATAAAAAGGAAATAAATCCATTGGCAAAATCATCATCAGGTTTATTGAAACCATTACATTCAATTAGATTAATTGAAATACCATGGACAAAAGGTGCTAAATCAGGAATTCGTTTAACTGTTGATGAAAATCAACAAGGATTGTCAGCCAGTCATAATTCTGGATGCCGAGGAGTTAGAATTTCAGAGTAAATTATATAAACAATCACAATATATCTATACAAAAATACAAGTTAATTAAATAATTTTAATTTTTTGGTTTTTTTTTTCGTGTATGGTGTTTTTGGTTACAAACTAACTACTTAACAATTTTTAATAGTAAATTTTCTTTCTTTTCTTGCTTGGTAATTAAAAAATTTTTAGAATATACGGACGTGTTGGAAAATATGTTTTTTCATTTATATCATCAGCGTTTGATTCTTGTTGTGGAATTTATAGGTATATTAACTCTAAAATTATAACAACAAATATATTTACTAACATTATTTTTTTTTGTTTTAGTTATAGTATTAAAAATGTTTACTAACATTGAAAATAGTTTTTTAAATTATATTTTTTTTTTAATTAAATTAATTATTTTTGTTTTGCTAAAAATGATTTTATACTTTTTATTTTTATTAGGTTAATGTTACTTATTATTAGTATTGATTTAAATTTACCTATCCAAATTATTATGTTATATTTAATTACAATAACATCAGTTTATTAATTGAAACCTATCAAAAATTAAAAAGTTATTAGCAAAACAAAAATGTGTCAACAAATTATTAACAATGATTTTTTTTCAAAACTAACATATTTTAAAAACAACTATATCATAAATTAATAAATATTAATATTAAATTAAAACTTATTTATAATTATGCTTTTTTTTTTGGAAAAGTGTATACATATTCTCATACACAATTTCTCACATAATCAGTGTTGATTTGAACAAGGCAATATACAATTTCGTTACATTAAAAATTGTAATGCATTTAGCCTGAATTGGAAATGTTTTAAAGTACGAAATTTTAATTATTTGGTTGCTTTACAATAAATTAAATGATGATTTCTCAAATTTTTGTAATTTACTTCAATATATGATATACAGAAATTGTATTGTGGTGTATACATTTTAAAAAACAAATAATCCATAGGTTCAAAGCAAAATATTTTATTTAAAATTTTCTTTTTGTAGAATTGATGTCAATACAGATTTAATGTCCTTACATGTTGGTGATAAAATTCTGGAAGTTAATGGAACGCCCGTAAAAGATACTTCAATCGAAAACATTGACAAATTAATACGAAACACCGATACAGTACTTCAATTAACAATTGAACACGATCCAATTGATATTACACGCAGTACAAGTCAATTAGAAATTTCACGTACTTCATCCCCACTCCAAACAATCGATATAAATAAAAATGCTATACCATTTTCTTGTACAACATCATTGGTTATACCAACTATTACGAGAGTACCAAATAGTCCAACTAGTGCTGGCGGTGGTAATAATGGTGGACGAATGTCTAAACATGACAAAGAACGTTTATTTAAACGTAAAGACGAGGGTTATATAAGCGGAACAAAAACACGTCAATTACGTAAAACGAAAAATTTAAATATGAATTGTTCAAATGCTACAAATAGTCTAAAAGATAAAGAACGTTGTTCAAGTATGTCAAAACTTATAGATGAACATCATCATCCCCCAAATGCTGAACTTTATGATTTGGCTCGGACAAAATCATTTCGAGTAGAACCAAAACCACAGAGAATATTTCGTGCTAATGATTTGGTACAAGGAGAACTATTAGGTAAAGGTTTTTTTGGACAAGTTTTTAAAGTCACTCATCGTGTTACGAAAGAAGTAATGGTCCTTAAAGAATTGTATCGTGTTGACGAAGAAGCTCAACGTAATTTTTTAAAAGAAGTTGCAGTTTTACGTTCGCTTTCACATAATAATGTTTTGAAATTTATTGGTGTTTTGTATAAGGATAAAAAATTACATTTAGTTACAGAATATATACCAGGTGGATCATTGAAAGAATTGATTCATGATTCTGGCCTCCCATTACCATGGGTACAAAGAATTTCTTTTGCTAAAGATATTGCTTGCGGCATGAGCTATTTACATTCAATGAATATAATTCATCGTGATTTAAATTCATTGAATTGTCTAGTACGAGAAGATCGTACAGTAATTGTAGCTGATTTTGGTTTGGCAAGAATAATAACATCGCCTTTGTATAACACTAATGATAAATGGTTGAATAGTGGAACAGGAACAGTTGGTCGAACTAGAAGTCGACAGAGAAGACAACGTTATACAGTTGTTGGTAATCCATATTGGATGGCACCTGAAATGATGAAAGGCAATAAATACGATGAAAAAGTTGATATATTTTCATTTGGCATAGTTCTATGTGAAGTAAGTTTAATATTTAGTTAGTAATTTTTTATATTAATAATTTGATATTTTTTAGATTATTGGTCGAGTTCAAGCTGATCCAGATTTTCTTCCACGAACTTCTGATTTTGGATTAAATGAAAATGTGTTTAAAGATAAATTTTGTAATAACTGCCCAGATATGTTCTATAAAATTAGTTTTTTGTGTTGCGAATTGAATCCCGATAAAAGGTAATTAATGTTGTAGGTAATTTCAATATTAACTTTTTCGGACATGTATGTACCACTAAATATTTATAAAGCTCTGAAGCTTTTAAATTTCATAATCAGTGAAACAGAACCATATTGTACCATATCATACTTTATAATCAAAACAATGGTTATATTTAGTTTTATATTAAATTGTATACAATTTAGTTGCATAGTTTTGTAAATATTTGTGAAAAGGTCGTATGATAAAGCTATTGCCAGATTACCACTGGTACAACGTTGTAGCATTAAATATATATATGTATATATTTATTGATATATAAATAATATATATGTATATATATATATATATATATAAAAATATATTGACCATTGTTATATTTACACTTTTAGTCCGCAAACAAATTATTAATCGCATTACTCGAAAACCGTTCGAAAGCGAGGTATTTTTAATGTTTTTCCGATGTATTATGATCGATGATTGGAATAATTTATTTATTAAAACTATTATTTTTTCATGCAACATGCCAGTAAATAAATTTATGTTTTTATTAACACGGAAAATAAAAATTGATTAACACTGCAACTGCAAGTGTGTTTAACCAGAAGTAAAAAGTTTTATGTCAATTATCAAAATTTGGAAAATACAAAGTTACAACAAGAATTAATTAATTATTCGATCATAAAGATATTAAGTAATAAAGTACAAGAACAAAGGATAAGTTGAAGTTAAAGTGAATTAGTATTAATTATTGTATATTTTTAGCTAACAAAATTCAAATGCAAAAACAAAATCTCAATCAACTACAAAAAATCATTCGTCATACAACAAAAAATTAAATTTGTTATAAAATTATATACAAAGCTGGCACTCTACCGAATTACACAAAATTACATCCGACAATTCTGTTTTCGCAATTTACCCATAGGCATATAATATATATAGACAGAATCGCAGATCTCAAAAGTGAAGCCAGCTTTGAATATGCTTTTTATGCTACAACATAATATACGCACAATAATCTTCTTTATAGTTCCACTCCGCTGTGGAGATTGGTAATTATCATCTTAATTGCTGCTTTAGATTCAGCAGCTCTCAGCAGTTGAATTTTAGTGCAGTTAAAATAATCCGCAACGTTTTGCAACCACGATATTCTTCTTCTGCCTTTACTTCTTCTTCCGACGATTTTGCCTTCTAAAGCCAACACCAAGGTTTCATATTTGATCCCTCTTTTTATATGACCAAGATAATTAATTTTTCTATTCATGATAATGCTGATGATTTGTTTCTTTACGTTCATTCTGTTTAATACTTCAGAGTTGGTTATTCTTTCTGTCCATGATATTTTTAGAATTCTTCGATATAACCATAACTCAGACGCTTCAATTTTCTTCACATCTGCTTTGCTCATTGACCAAACTTCTGAACCATAAAGTAATGTTGACCACACGTAGCATTTCAACAGTCTTAACTTCAACACTAAATTTATATCGCTGTTGCTGAATAATTTTCTCATATTATTAAATGCCGCTCTAGCCATCTCAATTCTTGTTCTTATCTCTGTTCTATTTGTGCTATCAGCGCTTACTACTGTGCCAAGATATTTAATTTTATTAACACGTTGTACCTGTTGTCGATTTATGTATAATGTAGCATTATTTAATTGATTTTTACTAAACAGCATAAATTTTGTTTTCTTAATGTTCATTTTTAATCCATATTTTAAGCTGACTTTATTTAACCGATCCATTAATTGCTGCAGTTCTTCCAGACTTTCAGCTACGATCACTGCATCATCTGCATATCTCACATTATTTATTTTTTTACCATTTATTGTTACACCAATATTTATATTTTCAAAAGCTTCTTTTATAATTTCTTCTGCATATGCATTGAATAATGTAGGAGATAGTATACAGCCTTGACGAACACCTTTTTTATCATTATTTCATCGGAAATGCCATCATCTGTTTTTACTACTGCTGATTGCTTCCAGTATAAATTTTCTATTATTCTGATATCTTTATCATCTAAATGCTTACTTTCTAATATCTTTATTAATTTGTTATGTTGGACATTATCAAATGCTTTTTCATAATCTATAAAACATGAAAAAACGTCAACATTTACATCATTACATCTTTGTATAATAGTGTTAAATAAAAACAAAGCTTCTCGTGTACCTAGACCACTTCTAAAACCAAATTGGGTATCACTGCAGTCTATTTCAAGCTTATGATAAATTCTGTTGTGTATTATTTTCAAAAACAACTTGAAAGTGTGTGACATTAAACTGATGGTTCTGTAGTCTTCACAATTCGATGGATTTGATTTTTTGGTAAGGTCACGAATGTTGATTTCAACCATTCCGTTGGAATTGTACCACTATTGTATATATTGTTGAAAAAATTGGTTAATATTTGATCCAATAATTTTATGCATTCAATAAGAATTTTATGTGGACCTGTGGCTTTATTCTCTTTTGCATTTCTTATCGCATTTTCTACTTCAGCTTCTAGAATTTCACAGCCGTCTTCTACATTTCTGTCACACATTACATTTCTTTCATCATCAAATAAATTCTTCACATAATTTTTCCACCTTTCAATTCTGATTTTTGCATCTACTATTATTTTACCATCATTATTTTTCATAATTTCTATATGTTTCTTCTTGAATTTACCAGTAACTTGTTTTACTTGTTTGTGTAACATTAAGGATTAAGCTGTTGTGTTGTTGTTCTAATACTTCAATTTCTCAAGTTAGCTTTAGCTTCTTTTACTTTTTTTTAAATTAATTTATTTATAGATTTGTATTTATCAGGATCAGACTATTTATGTAATCTTCGACATTCCATTAGATTTAAAATTTCATTATTCATCCATTTTTTATTATTGTTATTGTTTGTATCGCTTATTAAATTTTTGTATACTTTTTCCATAGGATCTTTTATAAGCTGCCATTTCATATTAATATCATTCTCGGCATTGATTACATTTATATTATTAACTATATCATTGTTAATTTTATTCTTAATTATATTCTTCTTTTCTGGATCTTTTAATATACTTCTATCATATTTTTTGATGTTTGACCGTTTTTGTATCTGTTTTAATTTGATTCTAACTTGTGCCTCAACCGGATTATGATCAGAATCGATATCTGCACCTGGATATCTTTTCACAGATAATATTGAATTTTTGAATCTATTGTTTACTATTATAAAATCAATTTGATTTTTTATAATATTCTCATTGTTGTTTCTGGGTGATGTCCACGTGTACAATCTTCTTTTTGGTAATTTAAAACATGTGTTGGATATCACCATCTTATTGTCAATGCAAAAATGAATTAATTTTTCACCTCTACAGTTTCTAATTCCTAAACCATATTTTCCAACCACTCCTGTAATTTCGCCAGCACCAACTTTTGCATTAAAATCTCCTAAAATGATCAAAGTATCTTTTTTATTAGTTAGTTTTATTACCTCGTTTAATTCTTCATAAAATTCATCGGCTATTACTTCATCTGAATCTGCAGTCGGTGCATATACTTGTATCAAGTTCAAATTGTTGTATTTCATTTTAATTTGTAATAAAATAATTCTATCAGAGTGGCATATTACACTGTTTACTATGTTTTTTAATTCTTTCTTTAATATAAAACCTACACCACTTCTATATACATCATTTTTTCCAGAATAATAGAAGTATCCATTATTTATACTCATTTCACCACTGCCCTTCCAATGAACTTCACTAACTCCAAGAATATCAATATCTAATCTTTCTCTTTCTAGCTCCAAATTATTTATTTTACCAGCTTCATTTTAACTTCTGATATTCCACGTTGCTATTTTGAATTTTTTATCTTTTTTTTTTTTTTTGTTATTGTAATTATCATTATTATTATTATTACTATTAGTTGTTGTAAATGATGTATTTGTATATGTGTTGTTTGTAGATGATATTCTACTAGGGAAAATGTTCATTTTAAGGTGGTTTCCCGTTGCCTTCCTTAAATTTAAATTTTTATTTAATTAATTATTTATATGTATCTTACTCGTAGTCCTTTTGAATTGCCGTTTCGAAACAGAATTATCCACCTTTTATCAACTTTATTAATTAGTCGTTTAATTGATTTTGCAGTAGTTTCAATAGTTTCATCAGAGTTAGTTTTATCTTTCGACCCAATAGAATTTTTGCTAGCTTTACCAACACTGTTAACTTTTCTTGCTCTACCAACACTATTACTTCTATTATTTTTTCTTTTAATATTCTCGTTTTCGAAATGCAATGGGGTTCCGCTCCTCTTTGAGTTGTCAACAATTGTCGCTTGCTTATCAATTTGTTCTGAATCTGTTGCCAAACTTTCTGTCGTGATTTTGTCCTGATTGCTTACCACTGTCTCTTTCTGTGCTTCTATTGCTTTTTCCTTTTCATACGCTTTTGCACGTTCTTCTCTTGAGATCACCTTTAATATACCAAATAGTACCTTCTAATGCTTTCTTATTTTGTAGAATTTCTATCTTTTTATTTATAGTGGTCAATCCGACTAAAATTGGCCGGACAGTGTTTTCTTTTCTAGGTTTACCAATACGACGAATAAAGTTGATATCGGTCTCGGATATTTTAATTTTCAATTTGACTAATAGCATATGAGAAACTATGCCAAACAATTTTTCGTTTTCTAATTCTTTAATGTTGAAGATTAGAATATTATTTTTTTTAGCTTGTCTCTCCAAATTTTCAATTCTACCAGCCGTATTATCTTGTTGAATTACTTTTTCTTCGAGCACTTTTATTTTATTTTTAAGTACTTCTATTTCTTCACTATTTTTCAAACTGTTCTGATAAATTACCGATACAGTTTCTTGTACTGTTTTTTCTATTTTAATTTCTAATTCAGTTTTCAGATTTTTTATAGAATCAACAAATTTGGAGAATTTTTCATCCATCAGCTTCAATATCAAATTTAGATTATTATTTTCATCGGCCATAACAATTATTATCCACCAAATGTTGTAAATAAAAATAAAAATTAGATTTTTGCAAGATGATTTTTTTTTTTTTTTTTGTGATATGTTGAGGTTATGTTTATCACTTAATTTTTATTATCTAAAATTATATATTAATTAGTAAGTAATCCACAAAAACTTCAACTTATCCTTTTTTGTGCTATCCAATCTTTATTTTTATCCAAAAATAATTAATTAAATATTTTTATTTCTATTATTTTCCAACTTTTTTATAGTGATCTATATTTTTTCAACCTTTATGATTTTGACAGTTATGACAGTTTTTTTCACAATAATATTAACTTATAAACTAGAAAAACTCACAACTTTACTTAATTTTTGCCTAATATTTTGGTTTTTAAAACTTAAAGTTGTACATTTTGCCACGTAATTTAATCTTATTTTAAGATCTGCAGTGACTATAGCTTTAATTATGATCTATAATCCTTAAATAAATTGTCATCTACAGAATTCCCTAAGAGATTTAGAAATACATATTGATTATTAAGATTATTTTTTACGTAATTATGTAATTTTAGGAAAAAAATATTACGTACATTAGTTATATGACTATTAAGAATCTTATAACCAGTCTCTAACATTTTTACAATAGTAGTAATATCTGTATCTATGTGACTTTATTAATCCACCGCAATTTTTCATTTCGATAATTGAATATGAAACGGAATTTTTTAAATCAAAAACAGCTTCAATCCTCGCATTTAATAATTTTTGTTATTTTTCTTTGGATAAACCCTGCTATGTAACTGCAAATGTCTGAGCAATATTTATTTAAATTTGAATATAAAAACGGAAGTTCTTCAGCATTTTCTATTAAAATTTCCATGTTGTTCATTTCCTTTTGGAAAACTGATACCGAAAGTAATTCACGACAGATTTTAGTTGGTTTCTACCTTTACCATAAAATTATAAATTTTACACAATTCCAAGAGATGAACGCAAGAAAGCCTTCAAAGCTGCAAAAATACTCGAAGAACAGGATAATGAGATGGTAATGAAACATAACAAAATTATAACTGGTAGTGAGGTAATCGATTTGGAAAAAAATAATGAAATAAACAGAACTGTAACAACCGATACAACAAAATGGTTTAGATCACCAATCAACAATCATTAAAAAAACAATAAAAAAACTAGATCCAGCAGCATTGGTAAGTATGGGTAGGAAACTTTCTATTGATTGTGAAACATGTTCTGCATAAGCCAAAGAAATTTATAATGATACCGAACAACTTACTACTAATAAAATGAAGCTATATAGGCTATATAGAAACATTTTAAAAATTAAATGGAGCGACCATATTGCAAACGTTGAAGTTCTAAGAAGAATGAAAACATCGAGACATCTATTCGCCAATATTAAAATTAAAAAATTGAGTTATCCCGGTCTTTTTCTAAGAAACGACAAATACAGACTAGAACAACTAATTCTTCAAGGAAAAATACTAGGGACGAGAAGTAGAGGAAGAACGAGAACTACATGGCTGAAAAATTTAAATGTTTGGTTCAATATGAGCACAACAAACTTGTTCAACATGGTGAAGTCAAAACAACAAATTAAATTGATGATGATCAATATCCGTAACGGATCGGCATTTTAAGAAGAAGAAGATGGCATATCCTGAAGAAAGAATAAAAAGATGAGAAGAATATGTAACTGAACTTTTCGATGATGTGAGATTCAGTTCATCTAGAACAGCAGTGGTAGATATGAGTGGTCCGTTCATATTAGAGGATAAAGTAAAAAAAAAAAAAGAAAAAAAAAGACTACGAACTGGGCCAGATGCAATTCCGAAGTAAATTTTAAAAATTAATTGATGGTGCTAAATTGTTGACGAACATATTCAATAACATCTATGATACCGGTATTATTCCTGAAGATTGGCTAAAATCACCTTTATTACGCTGCCAAAGAAACCTTATGCATATTCGACTAGAACACAATGAGTATAATGAGCCATTCGCTGAAACTATTTCTAAAAATAATATATGTATGATAGAATTTACGAATGATTAGAAATTGATATCAGTGATACACAGTTTGGGTTTAAAAAATACACAAAGGTACAAAGAGGAAAATGCTGATATTCATTTGTGTTTTATTCACTTAGAGAAAGCTTTCGACAAACTCAATCATGAAAAAATGATGTCAACTCTGAAGTACAAAAATGTAGATGGAAAAGATCTAAGAATAATTGAAAATTTGTACTGGAACTAAATAGCAGTAGTTAATACGCTATTTAGTTAACAGTAGTTATATACAAAGAGTACATAATTAACATAAATATTTGCAATATAAAATATATCATTTTCAGCAACAACATCAACTCAAATGACAGAATAAAACTGAACAGCAAGCTAATAGAAAAGTCGACAAAATTAAGTATTTGGGTACAACTATAGACAGTAGGGGCAGAGATCAACACAAGAATCGAACAAGCAAGATCGACGTTTAGAAACATGATCAATGTATTCTGCAAGGGCGACGAGAATTTAATGTTTAAAATCAATCTGTTAAAATGCAATATCTGGTCGATTCTGCTTTATGGAGTTGAAACTTGGACAAACCACACCACATTAGAAAAATTTAAGCGTTTGAGTTGTGGATTTACCGAAGAATTCACATTACGAATTTTGAATTATTAAATAAAATGGGTACGTCGAAACAATTAATAAGAAATATTAGAGAAGGGAAGTTAAGATTTTTGAGATATATTATACGTAATGATAAATACTGATTACTTCTAGTATTAATCCAAGATAAAATATCTGGTCAACGATGCATAGAAAGAAGAATAATTTATTGGATGAAAAATCTAGAAATGTGGTATAATATGTCAGCAAAGAATTTGTTAAGGGCTGTTAAAGAGAGAGCTGTACTAGTAGAAATGGTCACCAACATCCGTAACCGTAACATTTTAATGATAAGTATTAATTTTTAAAAAAGAAGTTCACAGAAAAATTATTCTTAAAAATTAAGAAGATTTGTACAAATGAAAAATGCAATGCAAATGTTATATTGTTCTGATAATTAAGAAACAAGTGAAATTATACAACAAAGAGAAAATTTAAGACCTTGTTAACACTTTTATTTTATTTAGTAGGACATTGTTAAATACCCCCTCCACCAATAGGGAAGTACCAATCACAGATTCTTTAAAAAGAATGGTTTTTTGTATGGTGTGAACTAGTTATTTTTAATGTGTATAGGTGTGCTATTAAATCAATAATAGCACTATACCGCAAAGGAATCGGATAGCAAAATCGTTATCTTTAAAACTTCCCTATCGGTAACTTTAGCTAAGTTTCTCTGATTTGGAAAGCTGAAATTTGTATTCAGGGTCTTTGAGAATTTGCGTCACATCCTATTACCAGTTATTTATTGTTTTGTTGTACAATTTTATCAACTGCTTCGAAATCAATCAATGGTGAGTTGTACCACGGTTAGTTGTACTGTACTGCAGATACACTGATGCAAATATGGTCCAATAAATTATCGCCGTAAAACAGATGTAATGGATATGTACCCCTAGGATATCCTCGGCAGACATAAATGCTTCTAATGCCACCCGATCCGCAACCCTGGTGATACAGTCAATGACCCCTGATAACACGAGCATATCAGTGGTCGTATCTGTTTTCGGATACTGGTTTTGTTGGTTGGATTTTTTCTACCGAATTCGTTTAATTCCGGTTGCGCCGAACCGAAGACGGTTGGTTTGATCGGGTCGACATGTTCATGATCGCACTTACCGCATCCGAGGTGCAGTTTCTGAAGTGTTCCCCTTTTAGGTGTTTTAAGTTTATCAACTAGACTCGACTAAACACGCTCTTCGCCAAACCTTCTATCCGTTTCTGTCGTTGGGTCCGTTTTTACTATTTCTACCCCAAAAATCCCTTGACCTGCTGTCTGATTGTTGACGTTAGTCCCGTCCAACCCGACCATAGCTAAATGTCTCTTGTGGTGTTGACCGCCTGAGATTTTCCTACCAAAATAATGGAAATTCCTTCACCAGTTCCCTTGTTAAGTTATTGGTGCCCGAAATTAAAACTGGTTTTACTTCTACTACTTCTCTTGCTTCTGGTAAGCACCAGCTGCTGGAGCAACAGCTAAGCCATCGCCGAGAGCAGTAGCCTCTCTCGACACTTGTGGTAATATCCTACCACGATTTTTATTCAGTCTACACATATTTAACATGAAGGTGGTTCACTTAGTTGACCTTACTAAGCATGGTTGAACCCAGCGTTGCCAGGTGGTTCAGTTTATTCAAATACCTTGTTATTTTCATTAAAAAAAACTTGTTGGTGGATATTGTACAAAACAATATCCACTATGCAACTACATCTAAAAAAGTTATGATACCTTTTCAATTATCTTGTCAAATTCAAGCGAAGTCGCAGGCCAAACAAACTTAAGTTTGGTATCTAGTTCGCCGTGAAGTGAAATTTTCATACAAATTTAAAAATATCAAATTATAGAAGTGAAAAATTAAGAATGTCAAATTAGAGAAGTGGAAAAAGTGGATATATAATTTCTACGAAAATTTAATTTTACAGCGAACTCAATACTAAGCCTACGGATTTAAAAGAATTGACCTACGCATTTAAAAAAACTAGTTTTATCTGTCGAAAATTTCGTTAAAGGTATATGCCCTTCTAATTTTCTTATTCGTTTATAATTATTGTGGTTTTATATATCCATTTTATATTTATTTTAAATTAAAGTTGTTTTAAAATATTACTATTAAATGTTATTTTTTTTACGTACATTTAACTTTTGCTAGTAATTGTGTAACAGGATAATATCCTTATAATTCTGAATTTTCATTAGAATCGGATCATATATTCGAAATGTCGGACGAAACGATGAATCTAGCATAACTTGCTGGAAATTACCGGATTGTAATTATTTCACGGTTTGTGCTTTGTTGTCTAAATTATTTTTTCTTTTTTAATCATATATAAACACTTACACTTAACTTAGGTTAACTTAGACAGCTTGAATGCTGGTATGAAAATGAAGATTAATTAATTTATTATTCTATTGATATAATTAACAATCACCCCTATGATAGAAGTCGACTCGACTCTCGCCTCGCTAGTCGCCTCTCGACTCGCCTCTCGCCTCTCGCCTCGCCATTCGACTCGACCGACGACTAATTTGGTATGATTGAAGTCGCCTCGCTATTAGGCGAGTCGAATGTTAAAAAAAACGGCAACTCGTTGCTTATTATTTTGCTTCATTGGCAGCACAGCTGTTTTTGACATTAATTTTGAAGTTTTTATTTTAATTTTTTGAATTTTATTTTTATGGTGTAGAATTTAAATTTAAAGTAAAATAATTTTTATAAAAAAAACTGTGTTACAATAATATTATTGTTAAGAAATTTGTGTTCAACAAATATAAATTAAAAAAAATTTAAAATATGTATTAGTTTTCAAATTTTGTTGTATTTTGTTATTAAACAATAAAGTTTAAATATGAGCAGCATAGAATTATTCATATTCAATCTTATTTAAAATAAAATAATTTGAAAATTTTAAAAATATATTTTTTTATATAAATATTGCATATTATATAAATATTTTTATGTATTTTTTATAATTACACTTACATATTTCAAAATTTAATATTTAACAAAAAAAAAATCTATAAAAAACTATAAAATCTCACTCAATAATTATTTAAAATTCAATATAAATTTTTTAAAATAACTTAAAAATCACTTTTAAAAAAATTTAAAAAATTTTTGATATAAATTTGTACTAGTCGTCCAAAAATTTCTGGTCGAGTAAAACGGCGACTGTAGTCGCCATAAAGCGAGTCGAGAGCGACTTCCATCATACCGAATATTCGCTAAAACTCTCGCTGGCGAGTGTTTGGGCGACTTCTATAATACCAAATTGTCAAAGTCGAGACGAGGCGAGAGTCGAGTCGACTTCTATCATAGGGGTAAATATAATTATTAATATATGGTATTATTATTTCTAACAATAATAATATTGTTATTAATATTAATGCTATAACTATAAAATTGTTATTGTTATTGCTCTTGTTAACGTATAGTATCCTGTAATTTAGAGGTCCTTTTAAGTAATTAGGTAACTTAAACGAATTATTAGTAAGTAGCAGTAATACAAATTTATGTTTTGTTTTTTAATAAACTAATATTTTTCAAATTACTTTTATATCAAATTCAATTTAATTCTTTGTATTTATTATAGGCCACCATTTGAAACTCTAGAAGTTTGGCTTGAAAATCTAGCTATGAACATTGGACTTGGTCATTCACTACCATCAGATTTAATTTTCGACATAGAACATTACAAAGGTACACAAAGTAGTTTAAGTTCAACACCTGATGGTATATTAACACCAAAATCAAATCTAAGTCGTGATAATCTTGTTGATTGTGGATTAAGTCCAAACAAAGTCATTACTGGCGATCAACATGACATTAAAAAAGCTCCAATGGAATTTAAAAATGTTGATAATGAAAAAGTTTTAAATTCTGATCCCAATTATTTTATCCGAGAAATACCTAAATCACCACATTTAAGTAAAGATTTTTCACCGAGCGGTGATCGTATTCGAGATAGTATTAGAGCTCGACGGCAACAACGTTTAGCGTTACTCAAAGCACAATCAGAATCTCAACAAAAAGAATCACAAAAATCTGATTTAGATTGTTTTGAAAAAGAAGATGATTCATTATTAAATTCAAATGACAAGACAGCAACACCTTCCGAACCGACTAGTTTAACAGAAATTGTTAAAAAACCTGATATTACCGAACAGGTATTGCAAGCTGTCAAAATTACTTTAGAAAATGATCTAAGGGAACGAAATAAAGAAGACAGAGAAAAAGATCGTATAGAACGACCTTATGGTAAAAAAGGTTTTATTATTAATTACAATCGTGATGGTAACCTGTCATTGAATAATGTTAAAGATTTAGAAAATTGCT
This sequence comes from Rhamphomyia laevipes, assembly GCA_963920725.1. Taxonomy (NCBI): domain Eukaryota; kingdom Metazoa; phylum Arthropoda; class Insecta; order Diptera; family Empididae; genus Rhamphomyia; species Rhamphomyia laevipes. Next base: position 24,664,987 of record OY987256.1, on the reverse strand, counting down.
CAGATTTTGATTCCAGCTGTGATACAAGCTTAAATTATATTGAAGCAAATCATGATAATACTTTGTTCCAACGTAATTTAGAAAAATGTAATAAAATTCAAAAATTTCCGGCATCTCGAATGTCTTCATTAGATAGCTGTTCATCGGCAGATCGAAATCCTGACAATCCTAAAATAAAAGGAAGAACTTTAAACATGAAAAATAATCATCCGAAAAAATCAGAGATTCAGACAAATACATCTATTAGCAGAAAATCGTCACAAGAAAGTTTACAATCTAATGAAAATAAACCTTTAATTACACCATCAAAACGATATCCGAAAATTTTTGTTAGAAAGTCTAGTCCTAGTCCATCGAATAGACCACCAATTTCTAGAAAAACTTCAATTGAAAGTGATTTAAATACAGTACCAATAGTTAAACCAAGAGTTGGTTTATCACGTAATTTAGAAAGAAACTTAAAAGATCGTAATCCAAGTCCACGAAAATCATCACCAAATAAAATGGAAGCAAATCGAAATTCTGTTTTTTCATCACCAACTAGAACACCTAATAATAGAAGAAAATTTTCTATTGAAAGTGGTTCGGATGAAAGTATAAAATCTCAAAAATCAATTAAATCGAATTCAAGTAAACCTAAAAATACTTTGGCTCCAAAATCACCAACTTCTCCAATCTTACGTGTACAAGAATCTATTGCTCAAAAATCGTATAAAACTGCTTTAGATGATATTCGAACAAAATTAAATTTATGTAAATCAAAATTTGAAAATTTGGATGAAGCTAGTAAACAAAATTTAACAAATTCTCAAAATTCTATGAAAAATTATTTCAATGTCAGTCCAACTGATCGAGAAGCAATAAAAATGTATTCAACACGAACTACAAGTACAAATGACACCGATGAAGAAATTAATTCCAATAAATTAAGTAATAATATTGATTATCCAGTACAAACAATAAATAATGGTGTTTATCGTATTAACGTTACACCAATATTCGAAAGACGAAATTTTCGAAATTTTTCTTTTTTCAAGCGAAGTGATTCGGATGAAAATTTATCTGTATCAGAACCAAAATCTAATATATATCGAACGAAAAATACAATAAATGAAAATGATATTAATAATATAACAAAATTAAATACTAAACAAATGAAATTTAGAGTACAGTCACCAGCTGAAAACACATTTAGTTTTAAGCAAAAAGTTTCACCAACTTCAGATTTAAAACCAACATCTGGTTTTATTGGTTTAAAGGCACGTAGTACATCACCAATTAAATTTTTAACAAATTTACAATTAAAAAATAATAATAGTAGTAAAAATTCTACTCCATCTACAACTGCAAATAGTAAAGAAAATTTAAAATCAAATAAATCAATAATATTTAATAATAATTTTTTTAATTTAAATAAATCAAGTTTTTTAAATGGTAAAAAAACAATTTCTGATAATAAACAAATAAATAATAGAAAATTGGAAGAACCTGAAAAATTAGTAAACTTACCACCACAAAATATATCGACAAAAACTAGTAATTATGATACAAAAAAATTCCAAAACTCCCAACGTAGTACAACAAAGTCAGATTCGCCAATACAACCGAATAATCGTATCACAAATTCTTTATATAGTAATAGTCAAAATAATAGTAATAAAATAGCCATTTTAACACCGGAAAGTGTTCATCGACTAAATGCCCGTTTACAGCAACAAAAATTATTTACAGCTCGTTGTAAAAGTCCTTTACTACCAACACAGACAGCACAATATGAATTCAAGAATAAAATATCTAATAGAACAGAAAAACCGTCTATAAATATAGACAGTAATAATTTAAGTTTAGGTAAACAACATAATAGCAATACAAATTTAACCCAAAATAATCTACAATTATCGGCTAAATATTCAACTAGAAGATATGAAAATTTATCGAATCCTGACCGTACGGTTAATTTAAATTCAAATACAAAATTAAATTATCCAACTTTTGAATCAACTGCTTTATAAAAACAAATATAAAATATTGGAGTTAGCGGGTTATGTTGCCTTATAAAAAATGTTTGCCTAAAAATGATCCACCCACATATAAATAACAAATATTATTACTATATTAGAGATAAATATATAACAATAATTTAAATAAATAATGAAATAAAAAAGTTGTTCAATAAAATTTCACCTCTTATGAAATATAAAATTTTCATATTGTCGACAATTTTCAAGATTCTATAAATACTTTCTTTTGTTGTAAAATAAAAACTATGTACAATCAAGCATAACATAAAATAAAATAAATAATAATAATAAATACTTAGGTGCCATTAGCTAATAAGACTTGAAAATTTCAAAAATTATATTAATAATTTGAAAAAAAATTATAAATAATTTTATTAAAACTCTTAATATTCTTCTTGTTAATGTTATATTGTTGATGTTATTGGAAATTATTGAATCTTAAAATAATGAGTTATAATGTTTATAAACTTTTCCCAGTTATATTCTGAATGTTCAGATCTAAGTTTTATTTTTTGCATAAAATTTTAAAATAATTAAAATTAAAACTTAATAAAATAAGAGTTTAATAAAATAATTTTCCTTGCTCAATAAATTTAATAAAAAAATTAAAAAAAAAGAACATTTTGAGAGACTTTAAAATTATATTTAAAAAAAAATCTAAAAGACTATATAAATGTTAATATTTTTGAAAAGAGTCCATTAAATTTTAAAATCTTGCCGTAGTGGTTGTTTATTTAAATTTATTATTCCAACATAAATTAAATATGTGTTAGATATAAATATTAGAGACAATTAAAAGACAAATTATAATATTTTCGAAAAACCAAAATTGTAATTTTTATTCTATATGTATATGTATAATAATTTGTGTTTTAAAAAATAATCAAAACAACAACACAATTTACTATAATTGTTTTCTATATATGTTTTGAGATTAAATTTACTAAATAGAAAACACATTCCATATTTTATGTTGTACATTATTTTGTGAATTGTTTTTAAAATAATTTTGTATTTTTGTAATATTTTAATTTTTAAGAAGTTTAATTATAATTTAAAATTTTTTCTCATTCATAATAATGTTTTGTTGTAAAAAATGATAAATATTTCACAGAAAGTATTTTCATCAATTTAATTTAATGTTGATTTAAATTTTAGAACTAAATGTAAGATTTTTTTCTCGAACATTCTCAAAACGTTTTTGTAATATTATTAAATTTTGTTTTGTATGCAATCACTAGAATTAGGAGAGTTATAGTTTTTTATATTTTATAATATAGTTAATTTTTAAACTTATACATGAAAACTAACAAAATATGTACTTTTATCACATACACTGGCAATTTTATACACCATCTATTGATTAGTAGCATAAACATATTGCCATATATTTTATAGAATATCTACTAAAAATATCAATTTGATTATGATTATAAAATTTTTTTTTTTGCTATTTTAATTAATTATTTTAACTTTAATTTTCAAAAACAAATAAACATTTTTTTTTTTGAAAATAATTTATTAACAATTTAATAATACTAATTGAATTTAAATTCTAACTCAAAATAATAATAAAATTAATAATAAGAACTAACAAATCTGTGATATAATTAATAAAGTATTTAATTTAAAAACATTTATTTGTTAAGTTCAAATAAAATGGAACACGGGTAAAGGTTTTAAAATAAATTATGATTTAAGAAATTGAAGACAAAAATTAAAATCCTAGTAGTATTGTAAAACGAAAAGTATTAACAAACTTATTATTAATTATATTAACAAATAATTAACTAACGTTATTTAAAGTAATCTCTTATCAACCAAAATTAATCTAACTAATAATAAAATTATTTTAACAAAAATGTTTAATAAAAAATTATACTTAATGAAGAAATGATTGTCGATTTTAATCATTTATCAGAAAAATGTATAATTATTTGTTAAATAATTGTTAACAAATAAATTTTATTCCTTTATGAATTAAGAAAAAGAAAAAAGAAAAGACAAATAGCTTGTTATTGAGCTTTTAAATATAAATGTTATTTGCTGAAGAATGACGAAAAATGTATTTAAGTTAAATTTTGTGGCCATAATAAATTGAATTCGAAACAGTTTTAAATGAGAAATTTAAATTATACAAAAATATATTTATTTACAAAAAATCCATTCCATTTTTTGTATATATTAATTATTAATAAATAACATTCGAATATAATTTTATAATTCCTTATAAAGTTTATAAGAAAATTTCAATTAATATATTACACTACGTTTCCAACCAACAATTGCAAACTATTTATACACGTAAAAAAACAAAGAAATCAAATTAAAAAAAAACATTCTACATACATTATAAATTTAATAAATATACATTATAAATTTAATAAACAAAAACGATAATATTGTATTTAAAAGGAACAAAATAAATATTTAAAGAAATTAAATAATTATTGTTTGTTTTTGTTTTAGGATTGAAATATTGATTGAAATTTCATTCAAATGTTTGTCATTTATTAGTGTACGGAGATAAGAGATGTATTAAAGGTAGTTTAATACTCCTCGTCCTCGCATAAGATAAACAAATTATAAATAATAATAAGTATATCGGCTTACTTGAAAAATATTTGCTAGAAGGATATCATTATATCCTTTGAAAAAACTATATAAATAAAAGAAGTGATTTTAAATAATTTTGTATTCGAAAATTAATTTGTTCATATGTTTAGTATACAACTAAATTAAGTCAAAAATCGGCAAAGCATCTAATTTATGGATAGGATTTTTTTTCAAAGGGCATTTTGACGACCTCAACCAATTTTTTTCAAAAACTTTATATGTAGAATTGTCGAATTGTGTTACTACAAACTTATATATAGGTACATACATTTTTTCTTAAAAAATACAAATTCATGTACAGATTTAATTACAAATTCATAATGTTATGTATACCATTTTCGTTTTAAGTCGTTTTTCGAAATATTTTAAACATTTTTCAAATTGATTTACTATATTGATTAAACTTTTAACAAAAATAAAATTGTATGCATTTCAGGTGAAAGTGAAACTATCACTATCAGCAATGCGCTTAAAAGTTTAAATAAATTTAATTTTTTTAATAAATATTTTTGTGAAATTAATAAAGGTTTAATCAATATAGTAAATAAATATGATTTCACGTTTATTCAAATAAAATTTTAATATTTCAAATTGAATTGGTCGTTTTTCAAAATATTTTAATCCTTTTTCAAATTTTTTGAATCGTTTTCCAAATAGAATTAATCGGTGTTAAAATAGAAATACTTTGAAAACTTATTAAAAATATTTGAAAACTATTTAATTTTATTTGAAAAATTATTAATTCTATTTGAAAAATGATTAAAATTTTTTGAAAAATGATAATTTTAATTAATAAAATTACTAATTTAATCTGAATAATATTTAATTCAATCTGAAAATGGTACATACAAATAAAGTTTGTTATAAAACAGAATTTATATACATTTTCCCCAAACACCGGAAATTTTTATTATAATATCTTGTTACTATAATTTTTTCAATAATTTTTAAAATCTTGAATTCAGTAATTTCTTTTGTAATTAGAGAAAACACTACAAATTTAATTTTAATGCAATCATCATCACTTATTATATTATATAATATCATCATCACTTATTGTATTATGGTACTAACCGAAAGTATTTTATTGATTTTTTTCAAAATATACCAACGAAATAAAACTATACATAGGAAAATCATTAATATTTCACTATTTATGATCACTATTTGGGTGATTATAAATATATATTGTATTTGTATCTAATTAAAATTTGTGTAATCATTAATTTTCAAAACATAACTTTATCTATAATTCAATTTTTTTTTTTTTTAATTTTCACTCAATGGTAGACAGTAGACTGTATATTTAACCCACACATATTCAGGACAATTTTTTATGGTTGTGTTTATTTATATTATAATTATATTATTTTAATAAGCGTTCTTTTCTATTGTCAGGTAAGTTTATTTGACAGAATACTGAAATTATACAAATAAAATTTTGGTTATCGGCTTGCGTTTTTTATTTTGTGTTCATACAACAATATCAAATTTCAAATTTACTATTTTAATATGTATTTAGCAAAACCGGCTAACTTCAAATAAAAATTCTTATAAAGTTTATTAATATTCTTTTTATGCAAATTGATTGCCGTCAACATCCGTGCTATATGTATAGACAAATCTTCGAAGTCTTATTTCTGATCCTTTAAGATGTTTAATAAGCATTATTCTTAGTGGCTGTTTCCGGTATAGTGAATGTGAAGAAATCTTTTAGATAGTGTTTATTCTAATTGTTTTTATAAATTTACCTTTTGAAATCAAAATGTAGAAGAATATAAAGTATAAAAGAGTATAAAGCCTGAAAAATTAATTATATGTATTATTATTATTAGTTATACTTTTTAGTTAGAAAGAATTTTTTATAATTAGCTGAAAAGAGTTGTTTTTTTAATGTGTTTGTTCAAAAACTATGAATATATATGTAAATAGCTAATTTTTATCAAGTTATGTTATACAGAACAGAAGAGTAAAATGAAAGTGGATTAGTCTTAGATGAAATAATTTACTTTAAGGGATTAGTATTAGAGGTCGGGATTCAGGATCCCGGAATTCCGGGAATATATCAATCCCGAAATCCCGGGATTCAGGATCCCAAATCCCAATCCCGGAAAAACCATTCTAATTATTAACTAATTTCTAAAAAAAAAAATGAAAAAACCATTTACTTTGTAGATTTTTAAACATTTTGAATTTTGGCCGTTTTCTATTTAAATAATATATTTACTTATTATTAACTTAAATCTAGTTTTAAAAAGAGATATGGCACTTTATAAAAGTGGAGGTGACCTCGGTGTTAATTTAAATATGGTGTATAATTTTTTGTTAACCATTCCACCTACAAGTGTAGATTCGGAGCGAGCTTTTTCAGCTGCCGAAATTTTATGTACTAAGTTTCGTTCACGTTTAAATGACGATACTGTCGATTTATTGTGTTTCCTTGGAGGATTTTTTCACCAACAGTCAAAAAGAAACTAATTTATAATAAACATTTTATAAGTCAGTTAAAAATATATTTTTTTCTTACCATATTTTCTATATCTATAATATAATAATAATAAATAATGAATTTTGTGAATTTACTATATGTAATGTTTTCTTTTCCTTTTTTTCTAAATAAAAAAAAATCTTTTATAATTAAATTTTGTACAATGTTTTCAGTTTTTCCAAATAAATAATAACAAAATTCTACTAGGTTAACCAATCCCGAAATCCCGGGATTGAAAAAAGGCTCCGGGATTGCGATCCCTAAAGTACATAAATTTGAATATATTTATAACAACCTCTTAATTTGTTTCATAAATTCGTTTAAACTTGTGTTACTATCAAATGAACTTGTTGGAATTAAAGAGTATTGAGATAAGAACTATTTAGTTAACCGAAATAGTTGAATATGTCATCGTTTTTATAAATTATATTATGACAGGGTGATTGGTATTTAGTATATATAACATACTTTAGAATTTAGTTTAGATGCACACACTATACTTTAAATTTTATATACATGATTATTATGTAATAAAATTTAGATTTGATTTTTAAGATTTCCTTTGGTTGGTTTATAAATAATAATTCAGTAAAAAAATTAACTAAAAAAAAGGACAATTATATTTTTTTTTTCCAATATAATTCGTTGTAATGTTAAAAAGCTTAATAAGAAGTAGACTTAAAGTCTAAATAGTTCTTAGAATATAAGTTACACAATATTTTATCCTAAAAACAACAACTGATGGTTCTTGGGTGCAGGTGACAATCTCGGTCAATTCTTATAAAATAGCATTTAATATATACATAATCTAAAATAAATATATAGTATATTATTAAAATAATGTATTGAATTATTTAAAACAATTAATTCTTTATCGAAATTTCCAAAAACCAAATACTTCAATAAATATGATATAGTCTTTGCTATAGCAAAAGTAGTATTATATTTAATATCCAATTGTGTAAAAATGCATATCAAATTTGAAGTCTATGGTGTCAAAAATGTCGACAAAAAATGATAGATAAAGGATCTAGAGAAATTAATTCCAGGTTGAGCAAATGCTTTGTGGTTTATGGTTTATAGTTTAACAGAACATTGCTTATATAATTCTATATTACAATTTAATAATTTTTAAATGTTTATTAGAATTAGTTCTCCAATAGGCTATAATTACTAAAATTGGTAAATTGAAATTACTTTAAAAATTATTCGTTTTTTTTCAAACCAGCTGAAATAAAATAAAGACAAAACTAGTTTAAAAATAAATAAAGTAAAAATATTTCAAATTGATATTACTAAGACGCCACTTGTACTTGTAAATGCTGTCTTCAAGGTTTTCAAATTTTTTCAATATTATTTCCAACTTGTACTTTATTCATCAGAATAGAATATTATATTTTGTATATACATTTTTCTTTAGTACTACGTTTTGATTTGTGTGTTTAATCCCATATAAAAAGTAAACGCATTTAACGTCATTATCGTCGTCAAGTATTTCAAACCACAAGAAAAAAACCGTGAAATAAATTTGAATGTGCACAAGTAGAAAAAAAAAGAAGTTTACAGCGCAAAAATAAGCGCCACCACTTGGCGCCATTTCTTACAGATCTTCAATTATCTTACATATAAATATAACATTTTGTCTGTTCAAATATTATATGGTAAAAAGTTTTCAGTATTCGAATTTATTATATCTCCTCTTAAACTTACAAAATTAAAATAATTCCATTCCAAGTATTTAGTACCATTTTGAATCACAGATTTCAGTTGTTCAAAGAAAGCGTTTTATTTATCTGCATAAAGAATATATTATTTTTAATGTAGTAAGTAGTAGTATCAAAAAGAAATTGTTGGCAATATATCATAATGAAATTACCGTCATATTACTGATTACTCTGAATTTGTGCTAATAATAATAAGAAATAAACTATGTATTGGTACTGTTAGCATAGTCACCATCACCACATATTAGTTTTCTTAATAATGGAAAATGTACATTATTAATTAATTATGAATATGATGGTAAAAAGATAATACATAATACTATACGAAATTTCAGCTGTTAAAAGTTATTTAAAATTATACAAGTTAATTATTCAAATTGTCATGTCATAAAACAAATAAAACCTCAAACTTGGTTATATTATAAGATATAAGCACTTCCTAAAACAATTTTTGCATGTCCATTTCTAAATCATTATCAGATATTTATGATTAATGCTATAAAAACTCAACTTTAATGAACTAAACTATTATGTACCAATTTTAAAATAACTTAAATTTTAAACTAAACTTTTGGAAATTACTTCTAAGTATAATTATATTTATGAATACCAACTTTAATACTATGATTGCAATTGTTAGCTAAAGTTCAACAAAAATAGTTTTCTTATCAAAATTGTTAGAAGTAATTAAAATCACGAGTGTCATTTATTTTGTTAGGTGTGTTTTACAATTTTTTAATTGAAGATCTTTTAATGTTATAATGAAATTCTGATTGACAGATTGACTATGTATGATTATAGACACAAATAATACAAAACATATTAAAAATTGGATTAACCCTTTCGACCCGGATGGTACATATAAAAGTTTAAACATCCCTGAAGGTATTATATTATACCACTTCGGTTCTAAAGGATTTCTTATAAATATTATGTTTTTTTTTTCTCTTTTGTCTCTTTTGGTGGACCTATATATATACCGGCAGGGTATATATATGTAGGGATCTGTAACTGCTGGTACACCCTTTTACCACTTAACATCCCGAATGGTACAATTTTGTACCACCACCACCCGATAACCCCCTTTTGATTACAACGTTTTTTTAGCACAGAAAATTTCTATGAGAATACGCTTGACGTATAACGGTATGACACATGCATTCAATTTTAATTAGCAAATTTGGAACGTGATGATTTAGTATTTTATTAAATAATTTCGTTTTCGAACCGCCTACGAATTCAATTCTTCATGTAAGCTTTCTTTTTCGTTACGCCTTTTACGAACTTTAAACGTACCATAAACGTATATGTTAGAATCAGAAGAGTAAAAAAAAATTAAGAGGTTTGTATGTATTAGTTTAGTACTACACCTAGAGCTCGCTATAAAAATGGTGTAAAAACGTAACGCAAAAACTGGTGCTTTTCTGTACCGTCATTTTCGTAAGGAATACGAACTAATTATATACAAAGAATATTTTTATTTTTATTTTGTGTAACAAAGATAAATATATATAATAACAATAATTTAATATAATGTTTAATTCATTACATATTTTAATTTTAAGGATTAATAATAAAATACAAGTGTCGACTACAGCACTGTTAATATAATTTTAAATTAAGCGTTTTTTTACGTTTTGGTCGTAAACAGCGAATTCGTATTTTTTTCTTAAACAGTCAAAATCAAATCCTCGACCGAATTCTGAAAAGCCCCATATGCCGTTTTAAGAGATAGCTTAAATTAAATTAATTTATATAACATTGTGATGAAAAATATAGTATTTCTTCTTTTCATTAAAGTCGTATTTATGCCCGCACATGGGCACAGGCATCGATTTCTTTACTTAATGCTTTACTTAAGCTTAAAGCATCGATTTCTTCTTAATAACTTTGAAAATTATTGTAACGAACATTTGTTAGGTAGGCTTTTTAAGTTAAAGCATAGTACATAATAGTAAAAAAAAATTCTATGTTTCATTTTCATTGAGATTTATAATCAGCAAGTTTATGTATCAGTTCTCTAAAATCGGAGGTTTCTCTTAATATTTGTTTAAGTTTTTCGACGATATCATTGCTCAATATTTTTAAACATATAAATTTTGGATATATTAGGTTTTGGTAGCTTTTGAATATATTTTATTCAAACTTTTTATGAACTTTTCAAGTTCTAGTTTATCAATATCGTTGATAATATTAGAGTCAACAGGAATATTTGTAGCAAATATTTTTGTATATTGTAATTATTTTGATCAGTTTTTGATAACAAATCTTATATCATAATACTATCCATTCCACATGTTGTTTCACATATTTTCGTTATTCTATTGATGTTTACATGTTTCACTCACTTGTACAAGACGTAATTTATAATTTTCATTTCGATCTCGTTGATATAGGAAAACTACATCATCGAATTTTTCAGCTACTTCCAATTCCGTACCTTAAGAAAATGAAAAACATGTCTTTTCTTTTGCTCGCCATAAAAACAACATAAAAAAATGTAATTTTAATTACTTAAAAATATTTTATGTTTCCTTTCCTAAAAATAAAAATTAGACAAATGTAATTTTATATCACCTATATCTTTTGCATCTGTTGATCGTGTTGATCCATCAATCCACTGTACAAACTATACTATGAATTTTAATAAAATAAAAATCAGAATCAAACTGTATTACTAAGCCAATTTAACTCTATGGATATTTAAACAGTACTTAATTATTATACTGATGAATAACATCTAAATTTATAATAATTAAAGCTTAAAGTCATTTATCGAATAATTGTTAAGAATAATATGTACTATCTGCTAAATGATTATCGTTGAAAATCCAATAAAAAGCACATTAACATAAAATCAAGTTGCTTATAGTTATACAACATAATTGTGATCGCAAAATTATGGCAACATCGCCGATGCTTTTAAAAATTACTGATAAAATTAAATTGATAAGATATAAATATATATATAAATAATACAAACTAAACTTTACTTAACGCACCCCTTATATCAGTCATAGACAATGTGTATCTGCGGCCCGGCCCGCTCAAAAAAGGTAAAATATTTTCATTTATTGCCTCAAAAGTTTGTAGATTAAACTTTGCCTATCAAACATATATCTAACTCCTAGTGGAATCTAAAGGATTCAATAAGACTACAAAAATAAAAATAGAGTGTATTCCAAAATAATACAAAATTTATTTTCAAAAAAAAATATTTACAAATTTAATTAATTTTCTTAATTTAGCAATAACTTTAATTTAATTAATAATATATAACCAAAACTCATCTACATATAGATAGTTCAATCGTATGGCGAACTGAACCGAAACGTTTTTGAATAAAAAAATAATAAGAAAAGAAAGTTGAGGTTTTTCCACTAATAATTTGAATTCATTATATCTAGTATTTCTGTCAGTTTTAAAACCAGCTCTTTAATTTGACAAATTGTATTTTACTGGAAAGCGATTTGTAACTGCAGACTATCAAAATGGCAAATGTTACTTATGTTCATACAATTAAACTAAAGAAAAATGTTAAGATTTTAACATAATCACGCTTTTAGGTAAGCAATAGAGTTAATGGAAATATATAGTTTTTATTTGATTTATTGTAAAATCTTGTGTGACATAATGCTCAGAAATCTGATATCAAAATAAATTCATCTACCGCGTCGTGTTAGTTACAATACTGATTATAAAATCCTTCTTTTTATAAACAAATTGATGTGGTAATTGATAACAATAATAATATTAATAAATATAAATGTTTTGTTAAGTATTTTTAATTAAATTATTTACGATATTTTGTCAAATCATCAAAAGTAAAACTAAATTCCTATTTCCTGTTAGCCAAATATAAAAACTAATTTGCTGAAGTTTACCTTTGTTGAAGTAATTAAATTTATACAATCTGGAGAACTATTAATTTTTATAATGAATTATAAATTAGCCACTTCCTGTAAGAAATCCTTTGAAATGTGCAGGTATAATCCTTTAAGTAATAATAAAATAAGACTTTAAAATGAAAAATTTAACGTATTCTGCATTTGTTTGGAAAATATTATTACAAATAAATATGTATAATAAAAGTAAAGGACTTTGTTTTGTAAATTAAATAATTGTATGCTTAATTCAGTAATTTATATTAATTCAATTTTGGACTGTAAAAATGAGATGTGCGTTATATTGGAAATCTAAAACACTTCCTATTTTTATTCCCTCATTTTTTATGTGACTTTATTTCAATAATTCAGGGTTATCGCTTGTAGTACAGGAAATTTACAATAAAATTTAGAAATAGATACAAATAAAACAATTACAATATACATACGTAAAAATAGGAATAATGAGGAATTTAATAACTAGATATCTAAAACCAACTATCTAAAGTGCCTAATCTATAGTATAAAACTCAGCTGAGGGGGGAGATCTCATTATAGCATTAAATATGGATACACATTATTTGCGGAAGCAATCAGCGCAGTAATTTTAGGTAAATCAATCAAAATATTTCTAATGTAGACCTATAGATAATTTGTTATTTAATTTGGCCCACTTAAGAAAATTATGAAAATCATATAGCTTCAAGAATGTAGCTTCAATTATAATAAATTATTGAAATATTTATATTAATTTATATATGTTTTGATAAAAGTTTAAACAAAATTAAAATAAAATAAATAAGTATATTTTTGTAGAATTGCAAAAACTTTTTTCTCTTAATATGAAAAATATTCTAAACGCGTTCAATTTACTTTTCAGATTAAAAATTAGGAAAACAAAAAAAAAATATTTTATATTATATTCAAGTCCATAAATCTAAAAGTAAACTCTGTATAATAAAATTAATGTATAGATAAATTTTATATTTGAAATTGATATGGGGTATAATATTATAAACCAAAAATTAAGGATAATTTTATTTTGTTTAAACAAGTATCTTTTTTGTTGTTGTATATGTACGATATTATTTGTTGGTGTTTGAAATAAATGAGATTTTTTTTATTGTGTTTTTGCTTTGAACCAGAAAAACAAAATAAAAACAAATCCTAAACAAAAATTATTTATACTAGGTGATGAGTTGCTAGAAGGATACTCAAATCATCACTAATTTCAATCAAGAACAATTGAATTTCTGCTTTTTATATATACCATAAATAAACATTTTTTTTGTTGATATAATTTTCACTGAAAAAAATTTATGGATAAAATTTTTGTGATTGTAACCAGTACCAGCTTCGTCAGGATAAAAATCAAATGGTGAGTAATTAAAGAGAGGTCATAAATGCTATTGACAATTTATTGACATTAAAAATGTTAGGTTAGATTTATTGGTCAAGCTTATAAAGTACCAAAGATTCGTAGCTTATATACTATATAGAATACCAGGAATGCGTGGACCAAACTTTGGCGGCATTTAGAGACTTTTAGTTTTAGAATGGCTTTGAAGTAGCTATCTGGGAAAAAGGTACTTATAAATCTCCAACCGAATAAAAGTCAACTCGTTTAACCAATGTTGATTTCTGAGTAAGGAATTTACGTAAATGCATCATACTTGAAATATTTCATTAATTTGTAGAAAAATGAACGAAAGACGGATTAAGAGACTATTACTTGATTCAAAATCTTAACCGTGCTGCCTTTTTATACAACCATCAATAACTTTCATTATTCATTTTCGTTGGTTCACCCCCAAAGTATTAGTTGCTTTTAAAGCAAATCTAATCTAAAACTTCATATCAAGAAAGTTTAGGTTCATATTTGTATAAGTATGTAATTATTGTACAGTTTGAATTTGGTTTCCCAACTAGCTTTCGTGTAACTAAAATATAGATCTGGATTTTGTAATGGCTGCAATACGAGTTTTCGAAAATAGTAAATGGGGTGAAAAAATATTATATTGTTTTTATTAATCCACGTTACTTGATTAGATTATATTTTATAATTGGTGCACATTTTGAGCCGTTCGTTCAATATAAAATAAAATATAATTTTGAATTATTGAATATTTTATTAGTTGTGTTGTTTTTTATAGATGATTTAATGTTTTTGGAAGCAGAAAACGAAGAACAATTAAATACAGACTTTAATTTTACATTTACAATAAATTTATGAATTTATAATAAAAATATAAATAATTACAACTTGTTGCACTACACAATTTCGAGTAAATTGTTTTCCTAATTTAGTACAGAATTGACACTTATCGAAATTTCGGAACTTCACTTAAAAACTATAACAATAATTGTTATTCAAATTATTTTATTTTTTCAGTGTAAATATTTTTGACGTTTATTTTGCTAAGTTATCATTATTGCCTTAACATAAACAATACCAGAAAATAATAATATAGAATATAGTATATCTTTTAATTTTATTATATATTATTGCTGGTATATATAAAAATATTTTCTTGAGTATATATTTACCAAAAATTTAGAAATTACCAAAATTTCATATGAAATCCTTATACTATTTGAAGTTTTTATTATTCAAGTCCTCAATATCATCATCATTATTATTTTTAAAAGGGAGATAAAGTTTTTTTTTACTTTTTTTCATAAGAAATATACTGGTATCATACCCAGTATTTAATTCTGTAATATTGTATTTGTATATCCTTAGTAAAAACATTCATTAGAAATCATGATATCAATATATAATTCTTTTTTTTTAGTTTTGAGCTATATGAAAGAGAAAATCAGAATTAAAAAATAATAAATCTGTAAAATATCGGAGTTGGTTGGAAGTGGAATAGGTTAAAAAGAATATATTAAATATTTATGCAATATATTCTAAGTATTACTATTTATTTCTTATAAGTGTTGACTTTTATAATATTAATAATCAAGACAGTTGTTTTATTTAAGTACTTCCTAAAGAATTACTAAACCAACAAAACCAAAAATCAGTTTCTTTAATTATGTTCTATTCAACATTATTAATACTATAATTGAGTTGATTTAAATTTCGGAAAAAGGGTCATACTCAAATTCTGTTTCCAATTAAATCAAAAATCAAATATTTCTTTTTCGTTAGAGGCAGAATAGTGAAATTTTCTTCTTTTCACTTGAGGCTATTGTAGTTAATTCAAGATTTGATGGATTTTGCGGTTAATTACATTAAGTAAAGTCGATTTATTGATTAAAAAAATAAGTAATATATTGAAAACAGAGTATAGTATAGTCATATGTATAGAGTAATATTTAATTTGGCATTATAATACTACAAATCTTTTTTGGTCTTGGGTAAACTTGGACATTGATTTCTAGTTTTTTATTAACCATATAATATGTTAAAATTAAAATTATTTCATACTACTGTAAAATGTGACATGTAATCAAAAGTTACTAATTTAGTAAACTCATATACGATTTCTTAGTTACCAATACCCATTCTTATAGCTTTATTTAATTTGGTATTTACTTACGAATGTTTAAAATATTTCTTTATATGATTTTTTATGAAAAAATTACATTTACCAAAAAACATTTCCTCATATTAGTTTTTTATTTCATTTAAGATACTTAATGTCTATGTTGCTCACGATGATTGTAAGGATGGTAAAATATTTATTTATTTTTTGTTCATTTAAATTGTAAACTATTTTTATTTAAGGTATAAAAACATTGATTCCTAATTTGTGGTAAAATTATTTTGTAAATTGTGGTCAATTTTTTTTTTCTGTGTATGTGGTTTAATATTTTTTCTGTGTATTTTAAAATATATAAATACATATAGGATTTAAATTTAAGTATTTCGTTAGTGGTTTTTATAGACACTATTTTAATTATTTAAGAATATATAAATACAGTTGATTTATTTAAGGAATACACTACAAAAACTTATTATTTCTTATAAGAAACAAAATATTTTCAATTCAATTTATTTATATTTAATTTGAAAGAATTTTTTGTCCGCAATTAATAAAAATTATATAAATTTAATATAATTATATGTAATGATACCCTATACAAATTTAAAAATATCCTATTTCTATATGCACTAATGTGGACTTTTTTTATATCAGTACATCAGAGATTCTGTACACTTCGAATTAAAACTAAATAATTTAAAACTGAGTCTAAAAAACTTATGTCAATAGTCATGATTGCATTGATTACGGTCACAAGAGAAGACCCTTATAGTCCAATTTTTAATACAGTTTTGGTCAAAAGTTGAAATGAATGTAAATTTAAATATACTAAGATATCTGAAAGATTCCTATAAACTAATGCTTCTAATTGCGCTCTATATATCCCTTATAATTAAAGATTCATAAGTCATAACTAGTTAAATTAGGCCGATAGAAATTATGAATTTAATTAATTTATTTATTAATATTATCGTAATACCGTATACGCAAATGATATGATATTAGATGTTCTCATGACAAATTAATTTTTAAACAGCATTTTTATACTCTATCATTAATAAAGCAAACTCTATGTTGGTCTAAAGAATTTCATGATCCGTACATCCTAAAGTACTTGTTCGCTTCTCCTGTTTGACCAATCCTAGAATAATTTTGGCCAAGATAGTCGCCTTACTTCCGTAATCATAGTGATAGAACTGAAGCTATTTAAAAAAATTACCAAGTTAGCGTTGCACAACTTACCATGGACGAATTCAACAATAATACTATTTTTAAGTAATAGGTATCGACTACAACCTTTGGGAATTAAAATTTATAGAATCTGGAAGAGTGGTTGCGCACATTATTTTAAATTAAACATTTCTATGACAATTGCATATCAACGTACTAATTATTGGAAATATGCATTTTGAAATACAATTTTGATGGTTGCAGTTGCAAGCTGCCTTTAAAAAAAGCCAATTTAAGAAAATGATTTTATTACAAATAACATAACATTGAAGATAACTAATAATTAAGTTACGTTATTATTGCATTTGTAAAATTTGTAATAAAATAAACAATTAATTTTTACGTACCTAAAAAAATTATTCTTTTATTAGAAATAATTTATATTATATGGAAACTCCATAAAATATGTATTAGTAATATAAATATTCTTTTTTAATATTCAATTTTAAATAGGTTTTTTGAACTTGAAAATGCTTAAATTTAAACTTGAAGATCCTTCTACGAAATCAAATAATAAAACTCATATATATATTGCATTAATAATATTGAACTTGAATGTTATATATTTTCAAAATGACATTATGAATATTTTATTAAGTATCAAGTTTGTCACTACGTTTAATTGTCAGTTTACTTAGTTCATCATGTTGGTTTTCAGTGACTGTAGGTCTTTAGGTTCGTGTGAAAAAAATTATATTTCATCATATTTGTAATAACTTCGAAACATTATTTTTCTCTCACATCTAATCTGCGAATCGGTATACTTAAAATACTTAAAAATATTATAACTAATTATACTGTAAAATAAACTTTTAGTGTAAAATTCCAACTAATAAAAATTATAATAAAAACAAATTTATGATAAAAATATATCATTTCAAATAATCTCATAATAATTAATCACAAAATTCTGCTCCACTATTAAGAAAAACTTTATATTGCAAGCATGCAACTCTACAACCAATTGGAATTGAACAAAGAAAAGGTAAATGGGCGGGATTTTTGGTTCTGGTTTTATAATGGATGTCGTAAATTCATTACCTTCGTTTAGATATCGTTCCTTTTTCAACTTTAAAACACAAATATAAAATTTATTTAACACACTATTACAGTACAGTATATGGTGGAACTTATTTTTATCCATCTATTAATATTTTCGCGCTTATTAATACCACTACAATTATTCTGCATAAGTAATTTTTTATACTGCTGGATAAGTATTTCGGTATATATTGCACCATTATAATACGAAACAACAATTTACCATATTTGCATTTTATGAATTTACGACATTTTACATATTTTATGGGGTTTCCATAAGAAAATTTTAGAACTTAATATTGTGGTTGAAGTGGCTAAAATTAAAGTTTATTAATATTTTTTTTTTGATCAATTATAAATCCATGGTGCAGCAAGTTACAAAAAAAAGTATTGATTATTATTAGGTTGTGAGCTGATAATTAAGTAGTGTCTGTAAATAAAACACCTTATTAATTATGATTTAAAATAGTTTATTTTATTTACTTTATAACTTTCTGAATTGCTTGCTATATTTACCATGTATTAATGAGATTAGTTCTTTTCTGATGTTATAGACTTATAGAGTATGTTATTATTTCTAGTGTGATTATATTAACAATGTGGCACAAAGATTGGGACACAAAGATGCAGGATATTATAATAGAGGCTCTACCGGTTTGCGAAAAAAATAATCTTCATCGAGCCTTAGAAGTATAAGCCAACAATATAGCGCCTATAGGAAATTCTCCAATGTTAAATAAATTGTTAAAGTCAGTTTAGTTACAGTTATCTTAATTCTTAAATTTACTATATTCTATTATATTTTTTAATTTAATTTAAAACTATGAAAATCGGATCAATATTTTCAATTTGTATAACATTGTATATTTACGACAATTACCTGTCGAATAAAAAAAAATTAAAAATCTTGATTAAATTTTGCGAAATTTTTCCATTTATGTAAAACTATAAAAATTTTTTTTAATAAAAATTAATTACCCTGTATCTCGGTAACGGTGCATTTTAGAGGCCCCTGTGGAACGATTTTTTTCGTTTTTCGTCATTCCCAATCACCTCCAGAAATTAACGCACAAATAGGGCGGTTACCCTGTATAAATGAAAAGGGACTCATAATTCATTAAATAATAGAATACCTTTCTTTGATAATCCCCAAAACAATATTCGCTATTACTTTTGAATATTGATTAACAAAGTGTTAAATATTTTCGACTTCCTCAAGGTTGTAATAGTTGCATATAAATAGCATCAGTACTTCTTTTGAAGGATCTAGCATTAATTTTTTAGCAGACCCTTCGCATCTTTAATATCATCTTTTAGAAGGTATTTGTCTTAGAAATAATTTAGTCCCCCAAGCAGGTATTTCAAGTTGCAGTATTTATCATCATAAATGATTAACGTGAGCATACCCATTTAGCTGTTTCTGACTTTTCATACTTGTCTGCTTATAATCTTCCATATACTATATATGGAATATATACTTCCTCCTGAATCGTGGGGTAGCCTATTAGAAGTATAATCAATATTTTAACATTCCATAGCCATGCCTGCTTTACATTCAACTGACTGGACTCTGACCGTTTCATAATATAATATTCATAATTAAATAAATAATATGTGATTCTAAATTATACTATCTAGCAAACTAATATATATTCTTCAAACTCTAAATCCACAATCAGTTTCGTTGTAGTT
This sequence comes from Rhamphomyia laevipes, assembly GCA_963920725.1. Classification (NCBI taxonomy): domain Eukaryota; kingdom Metazoa; phylum Arthropoda; class Insecta; order Diptera; family Empididae; genus Rhamphomyia; species Rhamphomyia laevipes. The sequence continues at coordinate 24,644,797 of OY987256.1, read as the reverse complement.
TTATTTAAGTGCGCTCTAAAGTTTTAATAGTTTATTTGTACATAATTCACAAAAATAAAAAAATAAATAAAAACAATTCAAATTAGCATGAAGTATAACATAAACAAAAATTAGTTAAATAAAAATAAATATTATGTATCTTATATAGGAATTTTAGATAATATTGTAACAGCAAAATGCTTCGGGTCGTTTTTCATTCACAAATTTTGTATCATTTTATAAATGGAGTAAAAAGGATGTGTCAAGTATTTGGGTAAATATGACACAATATATTCACGCTTTTCCTATTATTATTATCATCAAGGCAATTAAGATTTTTTTATGTTTATATGTTTTATCTTGTAGTGAAATCAATGTACAACAAAAAAAGTTATGACTACAATGTCTTTTTTTATAAAGTACAAAGACACAAAGATAAGTAAACATATGTGCAGAAAAAAAAATGTATATTTACCTAGCCTGATTATGTTCGCCATGCAATTTTCAACCCTTCCTTGTTATCTGTTTCTATTTTATCTTATTTGTATTTAGATTTGTTTGTATAAGTTAAAAATTTAAATTGCATATTTAAAATTGCATCATAGAATTTTTTTTTGTAGAGATTTATCTTTGTAAAACGAAAATGTTTAAATGGTGTTTATTTGATTTTTTTTGACATATAGGTACATTTTATAGGTATAATTATATTATGTTATTTTGAAATATTGAAATTCAGTGACCTGGGAGAGAGAATGAATTATGACAAGTTAAAAAATTCTGTGAAAACAATAGCAATTTTTTGCAATGGGTGAATGAATTTAACAATTCTTAAAACTAAGCTGCCAGAATTATTAAAAAATCCTTACAAACCTTGGTTTTATGATAGAAACAAATTAATATTAATAAAATTAAATTATTTGTTTAACAAATTTTAATTATTTATTTATTTTATTTATAAAGAAATTTTATAAATAATTTTTTAATAATTGAATTAGACTTTCTGTAATATTTAAATATTATTAGAAAATATTTAAATTTTTGTTAAATTTTCGATACCCTAATACCGGAGTACAATCGATACCTTAAGCGAAATCCTATTACCAGAGCACATCTGAGCAATATATTATAGATTAGTTAATAAATTAACAGTGTATACTGTAAATTATAGTTATTTTGTCATCAACCAATTGTTTTTGTCAATTAGCATGGGTCTTCCTTTTGACATCTCCATATTACTCGATGTACTGCTGCTGTTTTGTGTAAGACTATATTTTCATATAGTTTTTTGAGTATATCTTTTTTGAATACATTTTTAACATGTAAAGATTTTTGATATTTTTATTGCACTTCGGATTATCAATTGAATATAATTTCTACTAAAATATCTCATTTCTACTAAAGTGAACTAATTGACTAGCGGAATAGATAATCAATGTGATCATTAATATTCAAATGTCAAATATATTTTTTTAATTTACATTTAATTAATACTTAAAAATCAACAATTTTTAGAGGAGATTCTTTCTAAAATTTACTTAAAAACAATTTCAGTTAAAGGGTAAATTGACGTAACATATAATTAAATATTATTAAAACTATAATGAAATGAAATTATTTCGGAACAGGAAATAGAAAGGTTACCAGAACATATTTAATAACTGCAATAAAACCACAAAAAATTATATTTTCCAAATTTGACCAAAAAATTATTTAACATTAATGCATTAACTAAAATTATTAATAATAATGCATAATAATTTCTTAAATAGCGTGAATGTTTCAGTTCATTTTTATGGTTACCTTCTGTTTAATCACATAATTACATATTAGGTAAAGAAAATTTAAGGAAGAATAAAAATAAAGGAAGAAAACTTAATAATTTTATATTGGTGAGATTGAAACAGGTGGAAAATAATTCAATTATCAAGCAGTCAGCAGCTTTCGTATATTATTGAATAATTATAATTAATATATGCATAGTAATGAAACTAAAAGTACATAATTAAATAATATGCGCAATAGTAAAATTTAGAATTTCATCCTCATGTAGTTTCCTACGAGAATGATATCTAACAATTTTCAATGTAAAAACCATTTCGACTATCAATATATTTTGAAAAGATTATTAATGTCTGTTACATTTATTTAATATCATTGTAATTTAAATCACTTTTAATTTACACAATTGTGAATTGTGGTGCAAAAAAGTTATGTAATATTTTATTAGATATATTATTATACTTGTAAGTTTAGCTAATGATATTTAGATTATGACAATTCACAATTGTTTTTAGATATATCACACTAACCTTTGCTAGAAAGTATTTATTTAGTTATAATTATAATATATAATTATAGCCGCTAAAGCATACAACATTAATACGTATTGTATTGCTTGATCGAGATAGAAATTATGAATGATTTTATTTTTATTACATATAATTCATTGTATTATGATTTTTAAAATATATATTTAATTAATTTAAATGTAAAAGAATGATTATCTTCCTTTAGACAAACAATTTTAAAATTGATTTATTTTATACAATAGTTGAGCATTTTCTTCTCTATAAAGTAATTCCTAAACTTTATTTTCTTATTATTTTTTCTCGAAAAGGTTTCGCAGTTCACCAATCGATTGAACTATCTATACTTAATTGATTTTTGATATAACACATTGTAAGAATGAAGGTATTTAAAAATAAATATTACAATAGTCCTCAGAATAGACAGGCATATACAAATTGACCAAATTCAATATGATTTAATTTGAAATATTATTAAATGTTGCTAAAAGTTTTTACTCGGTACGTATATTTTCATTACATATTATATACAAAGTTCGGATTTGGCTATCAATTGTAGGTTTCAGATATTTATTCATCACCTTTTGCATATTTCTATTAACAAGGGTTCCATTATACATTTTTAATACCGATTACTAGTTATAATAAGTTATAAAATCTGTATTGTAATTTTTACCATATTTGTTATCACAAACATTTGGTACGTTTCCACTTTTTAAAGATTTTTATAATATTATAATATATTTCAGAATCTTTAGCAAATGCCATTTGGAAAAATGATATGCAAATATTTCAAAAAGGTTGATTGATAAGTAATTCAATTGCATCTCTAAACAAAATAGAATTACATAATAATTAAAATTATTATGAAAAAACTCAAATACTTTTCAGAATAGCCAAACATAAAATTAGAGTTTTTGCAATATGTACTTTTATTATTGCTTTCTTTTTATTTTATTGTCCAACAAACTTATTTACATAAACAGTTTGTTCACTAATATTCAGCTTCTGAAATATCATTTGCAATCAAAATGTTTTGAGATGACAAAATGCGGAATATAAATTTAGACATTCAATATTGTTTAAATTGCAACTATATAATTAATTATATAATCAGACATTTTGTATATTAATGAATAACAATAAATTGAATGCAAAATTAATTACATGCTAAATACTTAACATTTACACTAAAAGTATATTATGTAAAAACTGCTTAGTACTGCAAAATCTATTTTGTCTCGGAAATTTTAGCTTTTGATTAGACCACAAAAAATAGTGTTATTTACGCAAAACCAATCAACAACAATAGTCGAGATAATTATACACTTAACAATATAATAATAGACATAAAGAGTTTAAATTGTAATGCAATTATATTTTTGCATCAATATAATTTTTTAAAAAAAAATATTTATGGGTTTAAAAAATATGTTTTTAATGCAAGGCTTTAATTTTTTTTTAGTGTGTGATTTCATGTTTAACATTAGTTTTGTTGCGGATATTTTAGCCACAAATTGACGACGACGACTAATGATATTTTGTAACAAAAATCGTGAATAAAAATTTTATGTATCTTTTTTTCTTGTTTCATTGTAATTACATTTTTTTTTGTTGAATTATTGTTAAACAAATTAATTTTATTCGTCCTTGATTAAGATGTGTATATGACATCTAATAAACATGTGATATGGAAAAATATAGATTGAATATCGCATGTAAAAATCGTAATTAACTGTAGAGATCGAAAAATTAGATGGTCTTAAAAATTACATGTTCGCCCAAATTAGTACATATAACAATCTTTTTTATCCTGTTTTAGCTTATTCTATCGGAATGAAAATGATAACACCTTATTGGTAATTGGTATTTCTTATGGGAATTTAATAAATGCGAAAGAAAAGTAAAATCATTTGTCATAGAATAGATAATTATTCTGATCAACAAATATTATAATATTATAGAAATATTTAAAAATGTTATTTAAAAATGTTAGAGTTAAGGGAAAATTTATGTTCGATTTATTGTTTTTTTTTTGTAAAAATAATAGTTCATAAATTTTGGATTTAGAATAATTAATTTAATTTAATTACTATTTCAATATTTAGTAGCAGTAGTTAAATAAAGTAATTAAAATAATTTAAGAGCCATTTTCTTATGGTATAATTTACTTTTTTTTCATTAATTTATAGTTTTCATTAATTTTTAACTGTTTCGAAACTGTTTGAACTACACAAATTAACATGTTTTAGGTTCCTTAAAGAAAATTCTGATTGTAAAAGTAAATATGGATTTATATAAATTAATGTTCAAATTTCTTTAGTTATATAAAATTAATATAAAATAATTGGATTAAATTATTTCAAATAATATGATTTTAAATAGCTTTTACTAATTATAAATAATTTTTGAAAAAAAGTATAATGTTTAAAATTTATTCCAGCCATGATTTCATAATTAGTTAGTCTACATATAAATAATAGAATGTTATATATATACAGAAATGTCAATACGTAAAGTGATGTAGTCAACCTGATAATATGATCTAAGTCACACAAAATTGATTATTATTTATGATTTTGAAGCATATTGTTAAGATAGCCAATAACTGGCCTTAAAATCCTTGGATAATATATTAATATACTCAAAACTAGTAAATACAGTATAAAACTAATCATAACCTAATATCAAACCTTAACAATGTTAAATTTCGTTAGTCACCCCTCACCCGGTTATTGTATGATCGAAGATAATGAGAAAGCAGATGAACTATCACCAAAAGATGCAATTGTTTAAAAGAGAAGAACTATAAAAAAATTGGATATGCAATTGTAATACCGGTTCAAATCTCATATATCTTGATATGGTGAGATACTGGATGAAATTGAAAAAATCATATAGTTAAAATTAATTTAACTGTTTTTCCCAGAAAATTATACTATAAAGTAAAGTTTTTTTTTATCGATATTTTACAAAATATTACTAAAAAAAGATGAATTCTAAAATTATTCGATATTTTCTGTAAAACGCTGAAAAATATTGTTTTCTTTTTGTAAAAAACTGAAAAAACTTCATATGGCAATATATAATAAAATGTGGAGTTATGGAACTTTGTTATTGTGACGATATTGGAACTTTGTTAAAGTTCCATAACGTATTATGGAGATTTGTACTGGCATTACTCCGAAAACTATATTTTTTATAAATCTGACATCCTTTCTTGCTATATGGCAATACTATACAACAATAAGCAAATATTATTTGCAAGTATCTATTTCTTATAAGAGTTCTATAGATTTTGTTCCATTTACATTACAAAATGAAATATTGAGAGATACACATTCATATCTTAAAAAAATCATTGTAGTTTATTCAAAATATACAAAATTGCTTTTCTTAGAGCTATGAGTCAAAATATATATTCTTCCTACACTTTTATATTTCGTTCGTCTTATTTTATTTTGAATTATTGTAATATAACGAAATCTTATAAAACCACATACAACATTTAAACAAATCAAATATCATTGCGACTTAAACTACACTTTTTAAACTAGTGCATTTTATTAACGAAAAATGAATTTCATTATAACATAAATAAATATATATATTTAAATTAATTACCATATAAAATTAACCGATACCTGGTGGCGATCGTACAAGGTGAGATGATCATCTGTTATATTTGATACAAATTAAAAATAAATATACAAACATTAAAAAAAACCGCAAATTCTTTGTCCTGGGATAACATTAGTGCCATAACAAGAAAAGAGGTTAGGAAATATTATCTAACAAAATTGATATTTCAGTATTAATATATAATAATACGTCGTATTTAACCAGCTGGTGTTATTTTAATATGGCTTGAATTGAAAATATTATTAAAAATAATATCTGCGATTTTGTTATTTTGTAGTTTATACTAACTTCAAATAAAAATATATTATAGTTTTGAAATATTTAATTCAGAATTTTTGAATATATAGTATTTTTAATTCGAATGCGATTTCTTATTTTGAACTTATTTCCAGTTCCTCTAAACTCTACCAGTTTTTATTTGGATGACTACACAAAAATATGATAGTCATGGTCTGTTCTATAAATTATAAAGGATTGGGAAATCGAACTAATTTTGAATTTGGTTTTTATATCAAACTATGATATCAGCTTCCTTAAACAACCTTAAAGACTTCATGTAAAAGGTATTCCCATTTCAAAATTCTTCATCTAAAACCTGTTCCCAATTCTAATTTCTACCACCAAATCTAATAATTTAGCTGTTATAGTATTATTAATAATGGGTGATATAACTATCTTAATAAGTAATACCTAATTATGATACAAAATTTCAAAGCCGTAGCTGAATTATATTCGAAATAGAGATATGCTGGATACGATTCCAAAATTATTTTAACAAACTTTATCATAACAATTACCTTTTTAAGCTTTTTAATTTGTCTGGTACACAATTAATATTACCTAAAAAAATTGAATTTAACTAATGACTCTATGTTTTTTTTATTTATTCTAATTTGCTGGGAAATAATATCCTTATAAATTGATTTAAATATCTGCCGTTGAAAAATGTCCACTTGAAAAATAATGATCGTTATCTGGATTATATATATGAAATGCAAAATCACTATATATACGTTATTGCAAATTTATCATGCTCAATATAATGATAAATACTAATTATCACATCAATCTCTTCATACCTATATATACAACATCAATTAATAGGAATCACACCGAAACTTATGCTGTCTACACTATATCCACGAAAATTATCTTTTCATTTTATCTTTTGTATTTTTTTTAATTTTTTTTTTTTATTTGTGTCTTGTTAAATAATTTTTTTTTTCTTCCAATGCTCCTTTCTTTAAAATTTATAAATTTTATACTGTTGGCGGTATTAATTGGAAATAATTTTGTTTTCTAATCAAAAAAAAAAAAAATAATACCTGTTGAAAAAAAAGAGGTACATGATGAGATGAACATCAGTCGAACCGATTATCGGTCAGTTAAAAGCAATTTATTTTACAAATGCCGCACATATTAATATCATTTTGCAAAACGGATCACAGAGATAAATTGCATTTGGATATAGTCAGCGTTAACATATCGTAAGGCAAACTTTGTATATATATTTTAGTATACGACACGGATGTTTAATGTATATATGAATTGTTCTACGGGAAATAAATTGTCGAATTAAAATAAAAAAAAAATGCTGCTAACCTAAGGGGAGGAGATAACTCGGAGTATATTCAACAGGGATTTGTATGTAACAAACAGTATATTTTATGATATAATAATTATAAAAATTATTTGATAACTTGAATTCAAAATTATTAACTTAACGACCTCAAAATTATCAATTATCAACTAAATGGCGGAACAAAACTTTGCAATGGCATTGGAATATTATATTCCTTTAAGACACCAATTTAATTCGGATAGTTTGACAAGGATTCTTTGAAGTAACATACCTCATATTCGTCTGGCAGAAACTAGTGATCGGTACGAAGCAACATGTAGAAAATACGTCAAAAAATTACACTGGTCTATCAATTATTGTTATATAGGTTAAGTTTTAACTAATTTTAAGCTTTAGGTAGGTTAAGTTTTGTTCCAGTTTTCTTTAATCTTAAAAATATAGAACAAAATTCAATTTATTGAGCCTTTTTCCCGTGTCGATACTTCGTAGCTATAAATATAACTTATCGTAAAATTGAGCGAAGATATTAAAAAAAGGAAATAGAAAACTCAAGTTAAACATTAATGGATTGTAAATATTGTTGAAAAAAGTAAATTTATTAAGACGAGTTTAAGATTAATCGATTGGACACAAAATGATTTTTAGATTAATACTGAATTATCAGCGCACACTATACTCTAACGCTAACCAATGGGAAAGCGTTTTCTGTAGATAATCTGTCAAGTCGCATGTGATATGATAAAACACAGTGAAGAAGATCAATTTGAATTTTTTTATTTTTATATTATTATGTTACAATTAATAATAAAAATATTATCAATATTCCACAGAATATATTAATTAGTCAATAAATTGACAAGTTGTCCGATTTTATTAAGAAAAAAATATTAACAGCTATTAGAAATATTAGTTAATTTATATTTATATCTCTTTAATGTATGAACACAGCAAGTTTGTAAATAACATTGAATTTGCTTTAGGGTTTTGTTACTTCTACCTTTCCTATGGTATTTAAAATACATTCCACCGCGATATAAGCCGGAAAAAAAATCATGGCCCTTAAAATAAACTAACAATTTAGTAGGAAGTAAAATAGGACGATTTTTTATATAAACTATAATTATGCAATATAAAAACATAACTTTATTATTGAATTTAATGCATTAAAATTTAATCACCTTCATCATAAATTTATTCTCGCGAATAAATTTAAAATAAATAAATATAAAAAAAAAACCTTTGTACATAGCTGTTTCCCTCGGCGTCGTTATTTTTTTGTTTGATATTTTTCACAATTGCACGTCAGTCAATAGAGTCTAAAAAAAGCTAATATGGACGAAAAAATATATCAACGACATTAAAGTCGTCTAGTATACGTCAAATTTTTAATTCATAAATCATAAAAGCATAAATGTATATACATATCCATCCATCCGTAAAAGTGGGCAGAATATTTTCTAAGTACCTTTTGTGTAGATTTGTTTAAAAATATGCAAAGATTATTACCGAGTGCAATATGGAATTAGTTAGTACATAAAAAAATATTTTTTTTTTATATATATAGCCAGGTTATGAAAGTATATAACAAAATATATACTATGCCTATATATATATATATTTAATAGTATTATATTTATAGTCATATTTCAAATTTATAACCTGGTGATATTTATATAAGGCTTATTATAATTAGCCAAGTTTGAAATATATTAATCTCGCACATTGCTAAAAGTTAGAAGCGTTAATTATTTCATAAATTCGGTATGATAAATTCAAAATAAAATATTTTTTATTAGTATTTTAGAAAGTATATTAGAAGTATATAATATCAAAATAGAAGAACCTTCAGAAATAAAAATAATCATGTAACGAACAAACTAACATAAATTTGTAACTTTCAAATATTTAAATTTTTATCCTAGTTTCTTTTGGGGCATTATATTTTATATTGATTAACATGCCGTTTTTGAAAATTTTACAATTCAAGTTTTGTATAGTTAATACGTAATAATAAATCTGAAGTATTTTGTGAATCAACTAGAATAGCTCGTCAAATATTAATGAAATTTGGCACACAAGTCATTGAGGCTTTTTCTTGACGCCCAACAATATTGAAAACCGAGTTGTATGAAAAAAATCAAAGACATTATTTAATATGAGATTTGGATGAAATTTGGTACACAGATTACTTTTATGATTATATGTATATAGTTCGTTTAAAATGTTGCTGTAATGTTGCTATGAAATTTCAAATAAATTTGGTACACGCATATTAGCTTTTTAATTTAGTTAGCACCTATAAAATTTGTGGTCGGCAGTTTTAATACGTTCGTATCAAAATTTCATTATTGGTTTCTTAAAAGATGTGAACTTTTAACATAATCGGGTATTTTACAAAAGCATCGGTAGATACATATTATTATTAATTCCATTTTTTTTTAAACATAAGTTACTATTGAACCTAACTACGAGTTATCTGCTTTTCCTAGTTAGAAGTTTGTTATTCTTTGAAAATTATATAAATTATGACATAATTAAATCCATTAATTGAAATTGAAATTCAGAAACTTTTAAAATTAATTATAAAATAACAAGAATAAAATGATAAATATAATTTTTTAATGAAGCTTAAATAATTAATCAAGTTTAATAGTCAAATCCATTGAAAGTTAATTACCTCTACAGAATTTATCATTAGATAATTAAACTCTCTATAGAGTGTGTCTGTTCTATGTAATCCGAATTACAAAATATGTAACACTCATAATAATAATACAAAAGTAAGCAAATGTCTATCTATTGATCACTAAATTATATTATCTTTTTTTAATTTTGTATCTTTCAGACGGGCATTTTTTTCTTATTCATGTTGTTTAAACAATAATCATGTTTTTTTTTTGTTGTCTGATTTTAGTGGTTAGGATCGTTAAGATAATGAACCTTAAATTCATTTTTATTATCTATATTTAAGTATTTCGACAACTCCAGTAGGTCTATAAAAATGTTTGACGGGTTGCATGTTTAAATGATTTTACGAAATAGTTTATTTTCTTATACCTTCGGGTTCAATTTATACTGATTAGTTTTGTTTTAAAAAGAAGTTGGTGTCTCTGCCATAAAAAAATCTACTGTTAATGTCTACATTTTTTTTTTTTTTATTTTTAAAATTATTGTTGAAAATATTTGATTTAATTTAAGGTTTTTTTTCGATTAAATTTAGTAATTGGATAATATTGGAATGTAATTTTCAGTCATACACAGGTTAAATTATGTAATTAATTTGTTCAGAAAAAACGGTAAAAACAAATATTATTATATCTTCAGTTTGTCAGTAAGTCATATGCATATCATCATCATTTTGATATAACTTTTTTATTTTATTCCTAATAATTTGATCAAGATTTATTGTTTATCTTTAATGAATAACATTTAATTTTTTAAAATGTCATTATTGACATTAGTCTGTTAAGATGATTATCATATATTAATCGATTATCATATATTAATTGATGAATATGTAATCAGTTGTTAGTTTACTTGGTAGGAAGAAAGAACCAATATATTTAAAATATATTAAGTATAAAAGAGAATCATAAGCAGAATACTATATCATAACCTTATTATAATTTCTGTATAGTATTCTGTGTAGTTACCTCATTTACTAAAGCAACAGAGAACAGATTAATATTCGACCACCCAATTTATACACCCCCTTAATTTTTCATCAATGAATATAATTAATTAATAATTTACGGTTATAAAATATATTAAGGTATAGCGAACCTTTTTCTTCTGCAAAAAGAAAAAAAAAACTAATTTAAAAATATTTGAATTAAAATTTCTACACTTTATAATAAACACTCGAACGAGCATCAGTCACTTTTTTTTGGGACGATAATAAAAGCTTTTCAGCCAAACAAGAAATTTTCGACCACCAAGTAGCTCTAACGACTACAAAATAATGTTTTTTTTTGTGCTTGCAGGTCTAAATACTTTTATAAAATAAATTACATATCAGTGCCGGATTAGGGAATATCAGCTCTGTTTACATAGCGAACAAATTATTATTTTTTGCTATATGTATCTATACATTAATACATTAAAAGAATTAATTGAGCCCAATAAAGTCATATATACCAGCTATATACGTATCGCATGTTGAATAGACTTGATTGACTACAACATAACGACACCCAAAATAAATATTGTATTTTTTTTTGTAACTTTTAAATTATATAGTATTCCAAAGGAAGAGAAATGATAAACACCAACTAAAATAATTATGTTGGCGCCCATCAGGTATGATTATGATACACGATTCTCTATTTAAGATGAAGCAAAAAAATAAAATATAAAATAGTATCCAAAAGGCAAATATTGTAAATGTTCAGAGATGCGCGAGCCAACAATTTTAAAATTAATGAAGTTTTTTTTTGTTGTGGTACAAACAGTTTGATTTTTAAAGTGTGTTTACAACAAAAACATAGCTTTTAAGCAGTTCTACAAAAATATTTTTCAGGGGGTTGGTTATATTCTTATGAAGCAGAATTTAATTTTATGTTTACTACAAATTTATATGCTAAAGATAAAATGGTATAGTGATTTTGTAATTGCGAGATAGCAATAGTAGCTATTTTGGTCTCAGCTTTATACCTAAATTAAAGATTTTTAATTTAAAGAAGATTTCCATTATAAGGTAATAAATCTTGCAATTATTTTAAGTTCTTAAAAATTATTTTATATATTAGAAATCACTTGAACTTGTGAATTACAATTTAATATCAATCTGGTGTAAAACTACCTTAAATATTCTACCGTAAGAATTATATGTATATTAATTCATCTTATATATGAATACCAAAATTTTACCACGACCTATCATAAATTATATTGTTAAATTCACAGTATACGGCTGTCTACATGAACCCTAAGATTACATGCAATAATCAATAATAACTCCATAGTTATTTAAACTGACCAACAAAGTCGTCGTGATGAAAACGTAATAAAGTTTTTATTTAAATATTACCTTGTTAGTTTATTCTTGATTGAGAAAATTATTAAGACAAGGCGCCTTTCAGAGTTAGTTGAATGAAATTTTCAATAAAATGAAACCAAAAAAACAAAATATGCCAGTGACGTGCTAAAATCAATAAACTTAATAATTAAAATGTAGGACATAAGAAAATAATTGAATTATCATACTAAAGTTAAGAAAAGTTTAGGAAAGCCATTCGTAATATTTAACAATGTGCTGGTTTTTAATAATTAAAAATTAAAGGTTGTTCATGAAGGTAACTTCGATACTTTCATTCGTGATATATACAAATAGCTATTACATTCCCAAACAACAATAGAGCGAACTCGATTTAACAAAAGGTGGAAGAAATTATTGTTCCCGGAAAGCTAACCAACTAAATGTGAAAGTTCAATAGGACCAAAAATATTTTAATATTAACACCGCATAATATAATATTGAAAATTTAAATTAAGGTCTCTACTCATACCACTGGTTTCAATACTATTTTTTGCAGAAATATTTGAAAAACTAATAAATAACTATTTTTTATACTCAAACTAATCATTAAAAATATTATATAAACAAAATATATATCATAATTTTTATGAAATGAGGAAACAGAAAATAAATATAAAAAAAAAATATATATATAGTCTGGATGGTTAGTTTATAAACCCATAATTTTCACAATTTTTAGTATCACCACACACTCGGGGGTCTTTTCTCACTGTGTGTCTGCATATCTAATCAGCAAAACTTGATGATTTGTGGTGCCTTTCAATAATCTACGTTAACAAGATAAAACTTAATATTAGTTCTTGTTTATTTTGTATGTATAGTTACTTTAAGACAATCATCACTCTTCCATATCTATAATTATTATTATCCTTATTTGTATTATTTTGTTTGTTTCAGGTAGAGTTTGTTTGTTTTTGACGTGCGAAACTTTAATAATTTCCTGAACTTAATATGATTATTATTGATGTATTCTGAAAGAATTATGCTGGATACTATTAAGAAATTTAAATAAATTTTGCAACTACGATACTTGTATATGTATTTATAAGATTTTCTTTTATTTTCTATTTTGGTTCCATTTAATTTGGAAATATCGAAACTTTTACATTTTAATGTATAAAAAATTTCGGTGATATGTAATTGTTCAGTACTTAGTTAACTTATTATTAATAATAATATACAATATCAGCTTTTAATTGTTGGATCACTTCTGTTATCTAACTTCTCAGTTTTCATTTACTTACTACACCTTTTACAAGTGTAATTCCGAAAGCATAAATTATAATTCAGATTAGTCAATTTCAATTCAGAAAGTATCAAATGTAATTCAGAGAGCCTTAATGGTATTCAAAGATTGACGCTTACTGAATTAAAACTGATTAATCTTAATTACAATTGACGCTATCTGAACTAAAATTCGAATTACAATTGACGCTTTTAGAATTAAAATTGACTAATAAGAATTACAATTGATACTTTCTGGAATTACACTTGGAAAAGGTGTAGTAGTTACAAAAATCAAATGCCTTTTATTGAAATAAATATTAAAATTAAAAATTGTAAATTTAAGTCACTTCATTAAATATGCATACCTAATTAAATTTGTATTTATATAAATGAAATCACAATTTTTTTTTAATAAATCATCATTTTTATATTATTAAAATAAGATTAAGACTAAGGTCTATATGTAATTTACTTGAAACATATACATATAATCTATTTTTAAATTGGACATTGTTAATTACGGTACAATAATATTCACAATACTAATTAACTATGTTCTTATCCATTCAAAATCCGTGGTTTAGATATTTGAATAAAAACCATTCAATAGTGATCGAATAGCTCCTTTGTGTAAAAGCACATCCTGGTTTTTAATGAAGAAAATACAAAATTAGCTCTGTGTCATTTTTGACATTTGTTAATATTGTTTTAAGACATTTTAAGGATCTCGATTTGTTTTCAGGATTTCATAGTATTTAATTTTTATATTGCTCTGTAGGAAGTGGATTAATAATAAAATAAATAATTTTACTCCTGGTAAACTTTTGGATATAGAATGAAATGAAACGGAAACAGATAGCATAAAATATCTTAATAATTAGAAAAGATCACACCCGAATTTATCAAAATGCATTATTATCTTAAAATTACCTGCTTTTGTGTATGTATCATAATATAGATATTTATTTTACCAATTTTACTAACGATAACCAAAATAAATATTGTACAACTATAAATATTACACATATTTTAAGCCTTTACTATTTTTTTTTAATTGCTTGAGCTCTTAGCATTCAAAATATGTAAATTTAATTATACGTTCTGGGCCATCCACTTGAATTAGCAAGTAAATATGAATACAAAATTCCTTAATCTCACTTTGCTCTGTTGGCAGTTGGTAATTACGTATTTTAAGGCACACATTTCTGACCACTAAACAATTGCATAAATTCTGTACTTTATTAACAAACAATTCATATTCATAGAAGCAACTTGATAATTATTTTCAGTTGAAGAATTTTCATCCTTTTGCATTAAAATATAAACTATATAAATGTTTTCAAAAATATTGTTTTTTTAGTTAGCAACTAAATGATTCGCGAAAAGGATATATTTAAAACATCACATACAAGATATAGCTATAGTTATGTAGCAAATAAGTTGTTATATGAATTGGTATAGACAAATTTTCCAATATCGCTTGAGGCAGCTATATGCAGCAGTGTAACTATGACCAAATTTTGCAATATCGCTTGAGTATATAATGTAGTAAAATTGCAATAAAATAGTGAAGGATTTATTAATGTTTTTATTCTAGCTTACATCAAATGGTATAATAAATAATAGTAGTCGTGTCGTTCTAATTTGAAAATTACATTTGTTTATAATAATATAATTATCTATAAATTTTATTTCTATCAAGCGCTTTTTTATAAAAGTAAATATTACAATATTGTTTTATGATATTCGTTAGCATTAATTAATCAGTGGCGTATCGCAAATTTTACGATTTTATACAATTTATTTTGTGGGCTGTATTTAATTTAATTTAAAAATAAAGTAAAATGATATAAGGTTATTAATTAAAGCTATTACCTGACAATTATTAGTTAAATTTGGTATACGGGCTGTTTCATTATCTAGTTTGAATTTATAAAATTTGAAGTAGTTATTTATTAGTCCATGGTCAACTTTTCAATTTTTATTTCATGTGATCTAGAGTAATTATTATCCGATTTGAATGGAATTCAGTATACACTAGTTTGTTATATGCAGAATATTTTGCGGGCACCTTAACATGTTACTGCAACATTTTGTAAGTTACTGCAATATTTTGTGAGTAACTTGTTACATTAACAAGTTGCTAAGAAATTGGTGGGTTAGTTAGATGAAATTTTTAGCAAAGCTGTAAAAACTACTAAAGTACTGCTATTACAAAGGTACCGTTAATTATAAATTATTGTTGGACACAACTACGGATTATCTGTTTACCCATAGGTTATCAGCCTTTTTTTTAATATTTACATTTACAATTACAAGAACCAACAACGACCGTATATGACAGATATTATCAAAAAAAAATTATTGTATATAAAAAATTCTACATAATTTTTGTTTTACAAACAGAATAATAAAAAAAAATCAAGTGGAATGAATTCCGGCCAAAAGAAATTGTAGTGTATACACATTTAAAAAAGGATCTCTATAACATAAATGTATTAGGTAATATCTAATTAGCAGTATTAAAAGAAACTATATTTTTTTTACCTTGCTAATGAATTTCAAGTGGGGTTGGGACGAACTGGTGATAGTAATAATCTACATATAATCTCAATATTTTGATTAGAATATGAAATTGAACTTCCTTATTCATAATTCTCTATCAATATTAAAAAACTATATTTGAAAAGTTAAATTCAAAAAGTCTTATCGGCCATTAAAATTATTTTAATTTATCTTTATATCAAAGATTGGGAATTAATCCTGAAAACTAGCTGCGACTCCTATCAACTGCTTTGGTAATTTTTGATGGAGTACATTTATTATGATGGAATATTTTTCAATCCATATTGTTTGAAAATATTTAAATATTTATTTTCTTTTCTTTTTGTAAATTCATTTTTTTTTTTGAACAGACATAGAGCAAGCTAAATCTGTGTGGTCATTATTATTTTTTTTTTGGTTTCTAAATCCAAAAATGACATAAATGGTTTCTTGTAAATATATTAAAAAATATAAATTGATGAAAAATGAATAAAATCGTTGTAAAAACGGCTGTTTAAGGAACAAGAATATTGATGATTGCAGTCAACCAATTCAACATCTCTTCAACCACATCACAAAATTATACGGATAAAACAATTCGAAAAGGCAGGTGCTCGTAAAACTCATAATTCGTCCATCGATGTTTTGATAATGATGATGATATAGATATGATGGTCCAAATATTATATATATATAGTATTTTTGATGTTCAAATATTTTATAGGGCCACCATGATATCCGCTCTTTATATAAAATAAATTTTTCTGGAATACTTAAACATCATCAATCATACGTCATTCTTTGCAAAATTACTTTATTATTTATACTTTATTAAGTCTCCAATAAAACCAATAATTTGACTTACGAGATGAAAATTCAAAAAAAAAAAAAAAAAAAATAATATATTCAACTGCAAGACGAAAAAAATCATTAAAATTTTGAGTATTTAGTTATAATAAAATATTATTTTATTGAAAACTTTCAGCTGGGCTATTGTACCACTGACAAGTTCCGGTATAATGATTTGGTTTGGAACTTCAAACTTATTAAGTCTTTATATAAATATATTAAGAAAGTTCCTTTTTAATCGCCGATGCCGTAAATCCTCTTCTTTTTAATTTGCTAAAAAAGAAAAAAAATATTTAACTTTTATAAAAATTTATGGGAAAATATAAATCTTCTGACGAATTGATGATTCTATAATCGGATGTCTGGTAATAAAAATATGTTTTTGATAATCTTTTTTGATGTAAAAATACAGGAAATTGTAAAAAGTATGTATAGTGATGATATGATTTTTATTTTAAAAATTGAACTTTTTTAGTATTATTTTCGTGGTTATTCTATTAAATAAAATCGCGTTTATAATATTTGGGAATACGGTATTAATTATAATAAAAATGAAATATTTATATAAAATTTGAATATTTCCCAAATAAAAGAAACATTCAAATTTAAACATTAAAAGTTTAAATCTTATCTATATTATTTTAAAATAATTTTATTCTTTACGATGGTAGTAAATTATTTAGTGTGGTGGAAGCATCATATTAATACATTCGAAGACAATTATTTTTATATTTAATTCAATGAAAAAAATGAATCCACAATTACAGAAATTTGCTTTCAAAAGTTTCTTCTTCATAAACATTGTAGCTACATAAAACTATAAAACTGAACTAGTCAAAATTTACTTAGATCCTTATTTTAATCTGTATTTGGACAAAAACAAAATTCTTATATTTGATATAATTACACACTTCATCTAGCAAATTTGAATACAATTTATAATAGCCTGTCCTTCAATTAAATGTTATGAAACTTTTTTGACATCTAATGCGGAAAATTATTATACACAATATAAATTAATAGTGTGACTTTTTAATTTGGTTTTATTTGAAAAGTTTTCTTAATAAGTTGAAGAAAGTAAATGGAAATCTATAGTTATATTCAAGAAAATTTCAAGTTTTATAATATTAACAAAGTTATTTAAACTTATACCCTACGGTGGTCATTAAAAGAAATTTTGATTCAGTCACAATAGTCTTAAGGATTCATTAACTCTTAAGTTATATTACACTCCCATAATTTAAATCGTTTTTAATGTTGAAGGATTTATTAATATAGCTTTTTAGAACTCTCCTATCAAATTGCTGAATTCCGCCAGTTTTGAATTAAATTTAATTCTTAAGTACTTTTTTATATGGTTTTGATTTTTTTAAAAAAAAAAATTGGTTTGGTTATGATTTTGGTTCGTCTAATTTCAGTGGTTACTGATTACGTTGGTTTTTTCGTTTGGTTCTAAACTGGTCCCCGTATCCATTGTACTTTATAAGCCGCCCTGCAAAAAGTCTCCAATATGTTTTTTGTGTATAATTAAAAAAAGGGATGTTAAACGAATAAACGAAATAATGAAGTTCAGGAAAAGAACGATAAAAATATATATAGAACAATAAATATGTCGTTCAGTAATAAAAATTATTCAAGAACGTTTGAAAATTTTGTTCAAAGAACTTTTCTTAAGAACAATATTTTGGGAAAATAGGAATGTGAACAGTGAGTGTTTGTTACAAGTGCATTTTTTACAACTAATTGATTATAATTTTAATATGAATACTAACACGTTGGAATATTTATTATTATTAATCGAGTTAGCTTCTTTACACAATCTGTTAACTTTCTTACATACACTATATAATGAAGATTAAATACGCCGGACTTAAATCCCTTTAAACGCTTTTATGACAATAAATAATAACGTTTTTAAATTATAAATCGCGGGAAAACGAATATCCTTAATGAGCTCTTCTACAATGTTGGACGCTTATCAGGCTCAACTAGCTTAATTATATCCAAACTTTTTGAATAAATTTGAATGAGTCATAAAGCCATATTCGGAAAAATCGAGATTATGGTTTTATGTATCATTTGAGTGAGACATAAACTCATTATGGCCTTATATCGTATGGCCTTATATCATGTCACCGATTTTTAATCAGATGTTTGTTAAATAAATACGTATGAGTTATGTGCTCCCGATGACACAAGTCATACATTGGAATAAACTCATATTCCAGTGCCACATGTTAAAATGTCAGGGGGAATTATAAAAGTACCCGGATTTGAGAATGCTCGCTAATCTAAACATTTATTTTTATTACAGAAGTAATTATAGTTTCTTTTTTACTTTTCTAGAATAATATTATAAAAAACTTATGTGAATTTATGTCAATGTATTAAATATAAAAATAATTGAATTAAATTGTAAATTAATTGAAGCCCAAATAATTAATTATTTATTTGAAGATTTGTTTATAAAACTGATTAAATTAGTCTTCAAATAAATTATATTAAAATTATATTTATTGAAGAAAACAAAAATAATCTATAATTTTAATTATATAAAAGTATTTTATATAAATTTTTTTAAAAACTTAACAAATTTTTTTAATATCTGTAAAGTAATAATTTATTATAATGACATATTTTTTGTTATAAATGGAAGTAATTACTTTTTAAGTTCATTTTAATTACTATCGTATAAATATAGTTTTTAACTATTCAGAAAAATAAAATTTTTGTGTCAATAAAATTAATTTTAACGATTTTTTTAACGAAAAACTTGTTCCAAAACAAAACTGTTTAATTTGACTACTTCTATTCGTAGATATCCACCCATAAAATGGATCATTTACTATAAGACTTTGCTCCGAAATGTTTCTATCATTTATGTATTTGTTTTCTTTGTGGAACTCCTTAGTTTGATGCAGTAAGTCCATACCGGTTTTAGTATCTGCTTATATATATTCATTTCCTTTTGTAACTCAGAATTATATCCTAGTAGCCAAGATTACATTATTGATAAAAAAGGAAAGAATAGCTAATTTCTTATTTTAATACGCTTGAGTTATATCCAACACCTTACTTTATTTACAGCAGTTTGCAATTTTTCTGTAGATTTTTTCTCCACACATTTATCGACTGCGAAGATTGTAGTATCATCCGAAAATGTTGCAATGTCATCATATTTCCATCAGTTCTGAATAACCTTTAATATACATCTGGCTGTTATGTATGATTTTATAATCCCAAAGTATTGTCTAGGTAGGTGTCTATGTAGTTTGTATTGTAGTCTTTCATGTCACACCTTATCAAACACCTAGGAAAAAGGCAGAAAAATTACGGAACATATTTTTTTCTCTTACACCTTACATCTATAGTACAGTGTTTGCTAGCATTATTTGATGGATGATGGATTGATGGATTGAAATTATTATTCTTTTTCAATTATACGAATTAATCTTTGCAAGAGCAGCTTTTCAAAAATCTTTTAGATGGCTGGCAGGAGAGAGGTTGGTCGGCACGATGCAACTTCTGCAGGGGTTTACCTTGTTTTGGAATTACCATTATTTCAGCGACTTTCCATTTTCGAGCTATATGCTTCAGTTAAAAACAGGCATTTATTAAAAGTTACTTCTGGCAAATATTTCCACATCTGTCCAGTGATAAGATCATATCCGGTTGCATTTTTATTACAGATTTTGTACTTGCCCATATTCTTCAATTCCCTTATGCTGATAAGAGGAATTTCGAATTCTTATAATATTTATTAGAGTTAGGTTATTATCATCTGTGTTTGGGGCTGATTTTTGAAAACTTTCGAAGGTATAACATGCGAAAAGTTTACCATCTGCTTTGGATTTCCAACCCATCCCCCATAGCCTATTATTTTTTGTTAATCTTGAAAATAATTTTAGCATTTAAATATTTAATGAAATCAAAAAAAAAAAATGTTGTAAACAAAAATTTTCATTTTACTTATAGTCGGAAATCCAATTATAATATAAAAATAAAAACTTTCATGTTAATTGCTCCAAATCCTATAATTCATTTGCACTGTATATTTATATATTTATGTGCAAGACAAACTTTTTTACAAATGGAAACATTTTATTGAAATATACCAACTTTTCGTTTAACCTCAGGGTGTACAAAATATGTTGATTTTTATTGCTTGTTGCATCTTTGTTCAAGTGAAAGGATATCTAATATTATATTTTCGTATTGTATTATTTGAATTAGAAAACTTTTTAAATAAACCAAATTTTACATTTTAACAATATTTTTTTTATAGATATTACTTTACCACAGATTAACCAACACGAAAACAGTTTATTAAAAAAGGATATAGCCCTTTCATAAAACAGAGTTTTTCTTAAATATTTCCGTATCCGTATCTAAATTTTTTTTTGCTGTTAAATATTTGTAAAACTTTTGCATATAAACAAGTAAAAGGTCAGGAAATCTATGTGATAGGTAATTTTAAATTGTTCTTGGAATATGTGATTAATATTTTGATTTATATTAATTTTAAGAAAAAAGTGCAAATATTCTTAAACCAATATTTTTTTAATAAAGATAAAAAAATAATTATGCAACCTGAATCAAAGAAATTAATGTTCTAATGATTTAATATTAGATTCATGGTTTTCGAATATTGAATAAAATCTAAAATTCGTGGTGTTTGAAAGAAGCATTTACCATAAATATAAATATTTTCATTGATTATTATGTTAATATTTTTTTGTCGACTTAATAAGTTTCATTAGCAAACCAACTATTGATTAGCAAACAAACTGAGCCAACTTTTTGTCATTTAATATCAAACTCATATAGAATTTATTATTGTTTTAAGTTTGTGATTAAATATTCAAATGACTAACTTTCTCTAGTTATTTTAATTACTGCATTGGGATGTAGGTGATACACGAGATAACGTGCTAATCGCTGATTAAAAATACTTAATCAGAAATTTGTTGTTTCATGAAACCTGACATAAATCTTTTAAATCAATTAAATATGTATTATATAAAAATTAAAAAAAAAACCAAAGATTTTTATAGGCAAAGTATTAGGTCAATTACAATTTGATGTATAATTAATTAAAACTTGAATTTTGAATTTGATTAAAAGTTATGTTTGATTAAAATTAAAGTGAAATAAATTTGTCACATATAAAGATATTCTTAAGATTTTAGTGAAGAATTTTAATTTTTTATGACTAATAAATATTTGATTATATTAACCTCAATATTAATATATTAATATGTGATTATATTATGGTACGATAAAGAAATATTTTAATGCCAGTTATAAGGGTCACAATTTCGAAGTATAAATTTACGATAACCCAAAGTATTATTATAATTATTAGTTTTTATCAAGGTAATATTTAATGTTAATTTATATATTAATTCTATTATGTATTTAAATTCAAATTCATTTGTATGTAATATATATAATTAATATTAGCAATTTCCTTTAATTGCTTATAGGACATAAGCCTCCCTCAATAACCTACAGAATTTTCTATCCACTGCTATTCTTTTCCAGGTTTCCATTAAATAACATTAGACCGTCTTTTCATAGCTTTTAACGCTTACTTTTCATATACCTTCCGTTGGATTTATTGCGTTAATAATTTAGTCCATCTTTCAATCTACCACTTGCTTCCTCTAGAAGAGTCTGTAACAAGTCCATTGATATTTCAATATTTTTCATTTTTCAACTTGATCTCTAAAATTTCTCGGTGTCCATAATGATTAGTTCGATATTTTTTATACATAAAATGGTTGATTTGAAAATAAAAAGTATGTACAATAAAAATATTATTAATAAATTTTTTGATATTATAAAACCCCACGAACTTTATATAAGATTGTCTCATTTTTAAGGCGGTTTGAGGATTTTATGATTTGCAATTCATTAATTTCATTTTCTCAAATATATTATAATTTAATAACATATATTATAATGAAATTATTAAATTTAAATTGATTATTTAAACTGATTATAAACCTGCATTAACAATTAAATTAATCATAAATTACCAATTACCAATTTAAAATCTGTATTATCTTAAGTCCGATATTTAATAAGATCCTATTTAGCTTTTACAAGAAAATTTTGTCTGGCAATATTTTCACAAAGTTTAATAAATGGATTTATTAAAAATACATTTGTTTTTCAACGGATGACATGGATCTGAAATCATTATATGATTTATGTGTATTTATTAACCGAAACTAACAACAGGAAGAAGTATTACAGGTAATATTAAGAGAGACAAAGAAGTTTTTGGTGGAAGACCTACCACAGAGTGTACCTAAAGCTGTATAACTATTATTTATTTTTTTAGATTTTTTTAGGTAACTATAAAGAAGTTATGGCAAAATTATTATATTTGTAAGATCGTCTTTAGAGCAGCTGAAAATTTCATAATAAACATAAACAATTTTTAGAAACTTGGTTGTTAAAAATCATCTATTCCATATTTTCCAAAGTCATAATTCGAAATTTATTATCGAGACTATATACATTTTTTTTAAAGTCAAGATTGTCTCAGTGAATGTATTAGAAAAGTTTTGGTTATACTTTCCGATAAAAATGTTTATCATCTTGCGCTTTAAGTTTAAAAGCAGTGGCTTTAATATATAATTTTTCATTAGTTTGGAACATCATAATCATCATGATCATCGGTCATAAGATAACGATTATCAAATTATGATATTTTCGTGCAGCTGTGTTTAGTATATATATAAATTTATATACATATTTTTTTTAAAGGTTTTATTTTTTATTTCTTCTTTTCTTTGGTTAGCCTGGAAAGATTTTGAATTGGTTGGCTGCAAGTCTCCAATATTATTTCCATTAAATCGCCGTTTGCATAATCAATTTTATCATATAATATTTATTTTTTCATGAATTAAGTTAACGAGTCATCATTAAGAGATTTTGATGATGTTCATATTGTTGACTACACAAAAGAGATATAGATTGACCACCCGGAATTGCTTTACAATAATATTACATTTCGATACATTTATTTAAAATTATGTCAGTTTTTGTTATTTATTTGTAATTTCAAAATGTTTTGTTTATCTAATTCACTTCCCAGTTTTAGTTTTCTTATGTAAGTTTTGTATATTATCAAAAGTTTTATTATGAGCTAATTTTGTTTAAACATTTTTGATACTGAGGACGTTGAATAAAATAATAAATAAAATATTGTTCCACTTTTTGAAATTTTATACCTTTATTATATCCTGAGATCAGTTTATTATTTCCTGATATGACTTTATTACTTCCTTGATTTATTAATTATTTTATAAGTTGGAATTGATTTTGCCTAATGAGTCAGAGTAGGACATCATTAGCTCAATTCACAGAATTCACAGATATTAATTTCCAATTAAATGATAAAATTTGTGAAGATCCAAATTTTCACCTTTGGACAGTAAATGTTAATTTCAAATTGCCGATATCATTTTGAAAGCGTTGCGTATTGTTGGGCGAAATTTATCAAATCTTTATTATTATGAACTGCATCCTGTTGAACATTTCATAATAAAGATGTTAAAACTGGTATGTATGCTTTAAAAGCAAAATTGAACATTTAGTCAACAAAAAGTTTCCAAATTTACTAATTTGTAAATTATATAAAAAAACTTTTTTTTTTAAAAAAAAAATTAGGTATTATAAATTTCAATCAGGACAAGCTTCTGTGAAATTTAGTGATGGAAATGAAATATATGATGTGATACAAACTTTTGATTGCATATTGTTTTGATGGTCGCAGACCTTATAAAATGTACTGATTACACTCATCTCCAACGATGGCAAGCGTGTAATAAAAATATTATGGGTGTTAAGTAGTCCACCAGTAAATACTTACAAAATAGCAAAACTCAGTGCTGAGGAATCATGCTTATACAACACGGCGTTCCGATATAAACATATGTAGAGGATGCGGAGATGAAAGAGACAACTAAACATTTTTTGTGTGATTGTCGCTGTCTCATGTAACTACGACTGAAATGCATTGGTTCTTACTATATGAACGAACTACATTAAGCGGGTGGTCTGGGTTATAAACCAATTCTAAAATTAGAATTAGTGCCTGGATCATCCAGTAACATGACGGATACGAGGTATACAATGGGCCTAATTCTGGGTTACGTACATGACCCCTAGCGGTTGTCCTGTTAAATCTAATCCAATCCAAATCATATATCACGACTAACATCTTCTAATACCTAATAAAGCTAAAACCATTTAAACCTTGTTAAATATGACAACAAACCATACAGTAATAATAAATATTAATCATCAAAAACATATTAAATTAAATTTCAGATTCAATGGACTCTTTACATTTATATTATATCCAATAATACTTAGTCATGTAAATGAAGATTGTTCTTAACCAACCATTAATTTTAATTATAATTAAATATATATATGTATATTAATGTATATTCCACGTCAATCAAATATATTTACTTTAAATTTTTCCTATTTTAGAAAATAATGTAATAATTCATACACCAAATTATAAAATTAAACTATCATATCATCTGTATTTTACTAAGCAATGATATCGCCCACCATGGTTAGCCTATCAACAAATTCTATTATATTAATAAAGCCCAGTAAACCTCCCATTATGATTATTTTATTATCTCTGATTGAATCAACATTCATTAAATTAAATTTACAAAATATACACGACAACTCATGATTTGGGTCCCAATCATCTTATTTTCTTTCGTCATCGTTATACACTCTATCCTCTATTGGGCACCTACGTTGAACCAGCATGCTTTTCATATAACAAAAAAAAACATTTTTTTTTTTAATCAAGGCGGTATTAAAATCATTTGGGAGTTCTGGAAATAGGTAATAATCAGTTCTATGTTAACGTGCAGCAATATAAATACTATCAACTACTGGGAAAGTTTTTAATCGCAGCTCATTTTCAAATCGAACAAACTAAAATAATAACGAATTCACATAGAATTATTTACATTCTAAAAATGTATTCCAAAGGAATTCAGAATATAACTTCATGGTTGCCTTACAATAGTTTCCCGATTACAAATTGATTTATAGGTCATAAATATATTCAACAATTGATAAGAATTACATTTAGTGAATTAATTTATATAATAATTTTAAGTGTTTTGTTGGAAATATTTGTATTACCTTTTTAGAATGCCATTTTATAAATTTGACTTAAAAAAAAGTTATTTAAGTCGTAATTATGTTGAATTTACTGCGGTTTCATTCGATTATATAAATTCCATGTTACGAGAGTCACTTATTTTAAAAAAATATTAACGAATATTTGAAATATTATTGAACACAAAATGACACATAATTCAAAATTGATTTGAAAATTTTAATGTATTTTTCTAATTTACAGGTACAGCAGAATTTAAATTAAAGAAATAATTATTTATAATTGGTTAATAGCTTAGGAATCTAAAATGATTCTTTTCTTAAAATAAATTGATTGATTTAGATTTTCGTATAATGATCACCTTATCCGTTTCTTCTTATAAGATGATAATTTACAACAGTCATAACACGTCTACACCATTTCAAAGATAAAGATATAAAAAATTATGGTATTTCTTATTCTGGTTAATCACTATTAAGTTTTTTTTATCTTTTAAACTACAGGCAATTATCATGTTTGCTTTAAACAATTCTGTTTATATATAAAATTGAATTTTGGTAGGATCGTTAAGTTAATGAACTTTAAATTCATTCTTTTCTCTTTTTTTGTTGTTCTTGTGTCAAATTTGTACAACTCTGTAGGTCCATTTATAAATTTTTTTTTGTATCTCGCCTGTTTAAATGAACCGTTGAGTATATTACATATAACATATATATTTTTTTTGGCTTCCAAAAAAGAAAATCTACTGTTCAGTTAATGTCTTTTTTTCGATTCTGATTTTGTTGGTCATCTAATTTTAGAAAACATAAAAAAAATGTTTTATGTTATCATCGATAAAAAGATGTTTTTTTTTTGAGTATCACTTTATTTCCGTTTATTTGGATTTTAGATATAATTAATTCGAAATGACAATTATGCTCGTAGATAAATCATAATTATAAGTATATAGGTTAATTTTGTAACCGCACAATTAAATTAATTATAAACTAATTAATTTAACATACATAATGTATGTTAAATAAATACTAATTCATGAATATCTAGATCGTAATAATATTGCAAATTTGCGAGGATCTCATATATTTTTAAATAGAGGATTTAATTAATTAATTACACTCTGTATTACTTAGTGTGAATAAATTTAGAAATTTAATATAATTTTGCAATTATACTTCTTATGATTATAATTCATGAATTTTTATTAATTAAGTGGTTTTCTGATTCTGACTATGCATGAATAGATAGAAAAAGGAAATGTGCAAATGACAATATACAATCAGTATATTGTACCACTAAAAACACATTTGTTAACCGAAATTAATCGAAATTGAGGATTGTGGATTCCACCGTAGAATTTCTGCCTCACATAACTCGTTTAAGAAATTGTAACCAAACCATTTATGAAGCACGATTGTATACAATGTGACAGGAAGTGCATGATTGTCTTTGTCTCCCGTTCTTCATCGCACATTTAAAAACCATGGATAACCATATTTTTAAATCGTAATCCCGTAGCATTGATTGGCATCTGCTGAGTAAAGGCGTCCAGTAAACCGAGCTTTTATACAAAAGCAAGTATTACAAATGAATACTTGCTTCACTTTATAGTTTTTTCCTTTATCAAAAGATAGCCATGGCATTGGAATGAGTTTCATCTCACTTTTCTCACTTTTGCTTTAAGGGAATGGTATAAGACAATGCAACCCCCAATTGTGGTTGAGATAGATATAGTATAATCAAATGAATAATATATGTAGATTACATAATTTGATGATACATACAAAAATATTAAAATTTGTACAAAATATAAAGTTTATTTATTGTATTTAATTTATATTTATAGTTTTTTAAATTTATAAAAATATTAAAATATTTTTTTAACAGATTTTTACTTCAACAACATAAATATATATATCAAAACTAGATTTTATATGAAAATAAATAATTTCATATGAAATATTAATAATTTTGTTAGTATTTTATCAATTTTTAGATAAATCTTAATGTCATTATTTTATAATTTCAAAAAGTTATTTTAATTTTATTAAGGATATTAATTCCATATATAATTTAATATGCTATCAAATTATTGAATAAAAATCGATAAAAAAAATCAATAAAATTGAAGATATAGTTCCAATTTATAAAATTTGATTGCTATTTAAAAAATTAAATTAAGATTATTTATATTTGCCAATATCCTTAGATTAAATATTTTTTTCTTTTCAGATCTTAATGTGGTTTGCTGGTCCCAAAATTAATAGTGTTCAAGAATTATTATATAATGCTGAGGAAAAATGTTTATGAATTTACGCCGGCTGTACTTCCGAATAACGGGCCCGAGCTTTTAAGATGCCGTCTTTACATAAATTTTGTTGAACTTACAAGTCAAGTATACAGAGTTTAAAACTGCTTCGAAAATCATTCTTTAAAATCTAGAATCTAATTAAAATGTGAAAATGATTCGTATAATAATAATATACACACTTTTATTCTCAATATAACACCTATAATAATACTTAATTCTTCCAGTATAACAACAATCATTTGGAACTATGTCTTCAAACTGTTTGCTATTGCAGAGGGAAGTAGTGACGTTCCTTTTATAACTGCGAAGCCTAAAGCTAGTGGTAACCTGTTAATTCCAGTGTTACTGTGACAGGAACTACATTTTCAGTTTTTCCTTAGCGAATATATGTTTATTTGCAGACAGCCGGTAGTACCTGTCATAATTTGTTTTTTACTACTTGAATTCAAAAACTTACATAATTGTTCAATTTCTAATGGCTTGAATAAACAGGTGGCGACGTACGTAGGGGTTAGGAATTCTTTTCAGGACTGTGAACTCTTCTGTTTGTAGTGGGCTCTTGGTTCAAGCTTTAATGTTTTGTTTTTCTAATTCTTATAGTTTTATTTTTATTTTACTGTTTGGATTAAGCAGTGGTGTCTAATTAACATTTGTCTGTGTTCGGTGATGGTAACATCAGAGGTTAATCCATTGCGGATATTATAATTTTTCTCAGCATGTGATAAAGTGCAAGAAATCAAGCTTATAGAGATAACAGATATTTTCCTTAATTATATGTTCCTTTCTAACATATATATAGCCTTACTAACAATATTTGTCCTTATACTTGATTTCGCTGATCCAAACAAATTGTCTATCTCTATCCCAGTTACTAATTTTTTTTGGTAACAGGAAGATGGGGTTTGTGTTTAGATTCTCGATTACTAATATTTATTACTAATATTACTAATTTATTTAAATTATTTTGACCGAATAAGTCTAATTTAATTATAAAACACAGAGCATACATTCGTCCAAATAGAAAGTGTAATTTACATCTACAGATTGAACTTTTAAATTTTTTATGTGATAACAATAAATAAGCTGTCAATATTATAAATACAATAACAATATTTCGGTAAGAGTTAATAGGTGAAGATTCTTCAATATAAAATAAATGGAAAAAAATTCACTAATATTTCACTAATATTGTAAACATTTTGGAACAAATCAAAATTTAAAATGATCAAATTTGGACTTATAGCATCTTTGATATAGTTCTTTAAAATAAAAGAAACTAACTAATTATCAGCTTTCATTATTAAATTTTGTATATTCATTTGTACTTTATGTAAGTGCATTTCTACAATAATTGACTTTTCAAATTTTGACATGTAACTAATGTATTTCCATAAATTTGATATATTAATATTTGTTTTTAATGTCTATATTTTCATAGGTTCAGAAACTGGTGAAGGCTATTTTTTTTATCAAGTATTAAACTAAAAAACTTGCTGAAACTATAAAATTCAAATAAAGTTTTTTTAGTTAGCTATTAATGTTTCAAAATTGATTAATCGTTGTTTTTAAATTCAGCACGAAAGACGACAGATTATGAAATTTTCATATTTTAAATTTTATAAAAAAATTTTGATTTAAATTTCATAAGAAATGAAAACATGGCGGCTATTTGACGGTTTTTTGAATTGTCATTTCAAGTATAATACTCTGTTGGTGTAATTTATGTTTATAATTGCAATATGGGTGGTAACATTAAGTTTTTTTTTTACCTTTTGTGTCTTTGAAAACATACAAAAAAATGCATTCTGGGCTGTTAAAACAATCATAAAAGAACAAAACTTTTGTTAACAAATCCAACATGGAAATTTATATGCACTAAAACATAAAAAGAAAAAAACAAGCTGGGTATTTCTTATATATGTGGTTTTATTATGTCAAGCAGAAAATATTCAATATGACATATATCTTAGCCATTTTACCTTTTCTGGAATATTTTAATATTACTGTACATTTACATATAATTTTGTTATTGATTTATTATTTTATTAAAGTCAATATGAATATAGATTACGTTCTTTTGTTTATAATTTAAATTATTTTGATATAGGATATATTTTAATAAAAATGGCCGAATTTATGATTTATTTACTATACAGAAATGGTTGCAATCTTACAATAACAAATGTTTTATTATATATTTAGATTAGAAATTCAGATATTATAGACTTAAATAATATTTTTTTTGGCACTTTCATTCCATTATCGATTTAGCTTGTTATCTACAAACACAATATAGAATAATGCCTTGTAGTGATTTTGAAATTTTGGAAAATGCTATTTTGTCTAATGATAGAAATAGGTTTAAGACTTTTCTGATTTTGATCAATTAAGAAATTTATTTGGAGTGTTTTATAAAATTAGTCTAGCACAATCATATTCAATGGTATATTTTTAAAAAAGCTATTTTTATATGGATTTCACCATATTTCACCTTTTAGACATAATGTAGTATGTAAATATAAATTCGGTTCTCCAATGATTACTCAACAATTTAGGGTTCACATTTGAAATGACAAAAAAATAAACTGAAAATATTTTACGTATTTTATGTATGAAAATATTTTACGATTTGTATGTACCAAGAAATAGAATAGGAAGGTTATAAGCGGTGAAGTGGTGAAGTGGTACTGTTCTATGTTGCTATGCTTTAGATCACGGGCTCAATAAGTTTAATCAGTTTAAAATGAGTACTAGTAACAAGAATTTACAATATTTAATTATAATTTTAAGAATGGAACTCTTCTAACTGGTGGACTATAAATGTCTGAACATTAAAAGTTATTAGCTTATTTGAATTAAAAGTTTCTTCACTATAAAGATGTTTATGGTAGGGAATCTACTTATGGTAACTTGGTAACACCAGAAGTTCTATTTATCTGCCAAAATTCGCTCTAATTTTTCCAAGCTATTAGCTGTAATAAAGATAAAATTTGGAAGTTTTTAAAATTATTTAAAAATAAAAATGTTTGAACTAAAATTTAACAAAAAATATTCAGTGATTTCTTTTTAATAAATATTGTTCTGAAATTACTCTCCATATTTATCAGAATTATCACACTATTTTGTACAAAGTAAAATCATTTGAAGTTGTAATAGCGTTATTATTAAATGGTATGCATCAATTCAAGTCTTCTTCTGAAAATCTGTTATTTATATGTATGTCTAATAGTTCAATAAATTGTAAATTGCATGCAGGATCTACATGAGAACTTTCATCATTCAGTTTTTAGTATTATATTATTATTGATTATTTTTATTAACTATTGCTTATGCTTGTATGCTTGTGTCTGAGATTCATGAGGATTAGATACTCGATTACTACCAATTATTGTCAACAAATTCCTCTGAAATATTTTACAAAGCGATACCAACACTTCTAGAAGTTCGTCTAAAATTGATTTTTCATTAGTTTTAGGCACTATTGCTCTGAGCAGTATAAGTATTCAATCAAGTATGCGAAATGTAATATTCAGAAAAGCATATAAAAATGTTGATTGGGCAAAAGGCAATTTATATGCGAGCTCCGCCCACTTGCCCAAGAGGGAACTTTGTTTACCTCCCTGTGACGGTAAAACTCCGTTTTATTAAAATTGACAATAATTTTGTTTTGTTGAAATAATTTTTTAATTAATGGAAAATGTCTAATATAAATTTCCTTTTCTATAACACCACATAATTGAGAACTACAGTTTTCGACAATAACTATTAACTTATATAACTATTAAATTATAATTTTGTTTTAACAAAACATTATCATAAAGAGTTACCCATTTCATTTTGTTGAGTAATAAATTAAAATTTTCCAAAATGGCGTTTTAATAACTTTTTGTTTTATTGTTTTATATAAGTTAATTCATTGAAAGTGGTATCGCATTGTACCAGTGTCGACAGTAAAACTTATGACCATTAATAATTTAAGCAATTGAAAAAGAGGAAACATAATATCCATTAATATACTCTAACGAAATATTTAGAGTCTATAAACACGAAACCTTTAGTTAATAAATTTAAAATTAATTTTAAATGTTTTACTATACTAAAAATTATTGTTTTAAATAAATAAAATATAATTTATTAAAATAAAATACAAATTACTCTAATTTAGAATTGGTTTGATTCGAATGTTGTATAATTTGATTATATATTTTATAGCTTCTTGTTTTATTTACCTATTTAAGTCAAAATTATCTAGCTGATATATTTTTATTGACTTTATGGGTGTAACTATATAGTAATAGTTACCCCAGTTTACGGTATAACATATTTATATAAACAATGAGCAAATAAATTATTTACATAATGTAATAATTATACATATATGAATGTATATATAAATATAAAGTAATATAAAATAGAAGTATATGTATATAAATTGTAGGAGGCAAACATGTAAAATTATAGCAAGTAAATTTCCCTGTAACTATGCACATAGTTTTTGCTGTTTTGAAAAACTTTCTTATAATTTTAACGCGTGTTAACGTTTTGTTTCCTCCATGTATAAAATATAAATTTATTTACATAGTTATTCAAATTTCTTTCGGAAAAATTTATACATTTATAA
The DNA here is from genome assembly GCA_963920725.1 of Rhamphomyia laevipes. NCBI lineage: Eukaryota > Metazoa > Arthropoda > Insecta > Diptera > Empididae > Rhamphomyia > Rhamphomyia laevipes. The sequence continues at coordinate 24,611,529 of OY987256.1, read as the reverse complement.
AAATTTCTAAACAATTTTATTAATTCAATATAAACATCAAGTTTCATAATTTTAAAATTTGTATAATTAATTTAATCAAAAAGATAGTATCCGTCATTGTAAAATAAAACTAGATTGCAGTAAACAATGTATACATGTAAATTTTTACATAAATGTAGAATTGTATAATTCGTTAGAGTAAGGTATGTCCATAGAGATGTAATTCGTAATCACTGCAACCATTTTTTTGGTTTTTATATCCCTTTTAATTATTCGTCACTGGCCAAATCCTTACTGTTGTCGAAATAGTACAGTTGCTTTATGAAAAAGCCACTTTTTGGAAGGTGTTCGTTTAGCCATCCAACGCCACAGAGAAACTTTTACTATATCTTTCGCCGTATCGTGGTTGACAGAACCTACACAGCTCGGCCGCTGATCATTGTTCTGGATTTCTTCCTATTATTTGAGAGAGGTCGGCTGCTAGCTTTTTTGATGGTCCAGGAATGAAGAGGTTCGAATGTATTAGCTCTTCACGCATGCTCCTTTTGCATCAGAGTCTTGAAGTAGTAGCTTAAGGCACCATAGAATGGTTCTAGTTCCATGTAATAAATCTCCAATGCAAAGTAAAATATGTATCTGCAAAATTATTTTATATTATGAAGTAACTCCCCAAACCAGAAATGGACCTAAAACCTCATTGTAATAACTTTAAAATTATACGTCCATATAAATTATATTTTCAAAGAAACTGGTTTTAATCATACTAGCATCTTACATTAGACAAGTTTTAATTACAGAATTTTCGAATTATATTTAAATAATTCAAATAAAATTTTAAAAAAATATTTGCTTTTATATTTTTCATTTTTATTGAATAAATTTAATTTTGAATTCATAACTTTTAATTATGCGGCAATCTAAATATGAGCGTTATCTTCTGCATTGAAAAATTTACAATTTCCGATTTTAAAAATAATTGATTCACAAAGAAATATTCCCTATATCATTTTAATTAATTTTTTCAATGAAAACACAATTTACATAATATTAAATATTTTCGGCAAAACATCAAATAAAAATTAATCGAACTGTAATATTGTCTTTATCAATTAAGCAACACGCCGCCGAATTATTAGAATACTGTTGTTCAAAATTGGAATGCTTATTGTATAGCTGTTCGTAACTATGATGATAGCTATAGTTTATATTAATTAATCGATTCTGTTGTTCTGTCGACCAATTATATTTCAATATTAACCAAATTCTTTTTAAAAATATGATACATATTATAGATTGACGTGTCGATCTCTAATTCGGGTACTTTAGTTTTTCTTTCAAATATTTAAACGAACATTACCTATGATTTTTTAAGTAGATCGGATTCTGATATAGTAGATCGGATTCTGGATGGATCAACTAGACACTTATAGTCTTCAAATGGGCTTAGTTTGAAGCTTCTACTTCTTCTATAGACCGGGAAATAAGTCATACAAATATGAACGCACTCGTATAACAAATATACTTAAATTATTATACAGAAAAAAAAATTGTTTCTATTCTACGTAATTTGGCTATAAATTGGGCTAGTCAGTTACGAAGCTTACTTCAGTTAGAATTACTATAGAGATACTAAGAAATAATCAATTATAATCATTATAATCATTAATTATAATTATTATACTCTATTTAAGAAAATTTATTTCGAGTTCACTGTACTAAATTTTATATACAAATAATGAAGTAATATTAAATTTGAAATTGATAAATTAATTCAGTAATGTAATCGTAATGAAAATGATTATAGTAAAAGTGCCGACACACGGATATAATACATTTAGTAAGTAATTAAAGTAATTTGGATATTGGGCGGTAATTAAATTCCATTAACGATATGACAATAAATAATTTTTAAATTTCAAATATAATTTTAATGAATCAATAATGTAACATTATTTTATATTTATATTAATTACGGGGTTATCACTTTCAATTTAAATGTCAACTATTTCCGTTTTGGAAAATTAAGTTCCGCTAAGATAGAGTTTCGTAAATTATATTTCTGTAATAGCAAAAATAAATAATGGAAATTATTCAATTTATTAATTCTACAATTTTTGTAATTATTAAATTTTATCTAAAATAATTTCAACCAGAGCAAATTGGAAATTGTACGTGCAGGATGATATTTATTGCATTTTGCAACCAATAATTTTGGTACTGTTTCATTTTTCTGTACTGGACATTTTATTTCTATACGTTATTATAGTCACGAATTATTTCTTTTTGTAGGAAAAATTAGACATTATTTCGCATTTTCTATATTTTCTTATACAAATACACCATAAAATTTATTTTATGCATTACACTTTCCTGAAAAGCCCGGATCACGTCTAAAGTAAAGTTCGTTGATGGATCGCGGTTTCATTTCCATCTTCGGCGTACTATAATATGCCGGCTTGTGTAATTGTTCTAAAGGAATGGGCTCTGCCAGAACATGGTGTATCATGTGGAAATAATTATTGATTTTACGAAATGTGCAAATTGGGGATTCGTTACGGGTTTAAAAATTTCCACCCACTTTTATTTATCTTTATTTTGCATTTCAAAAAAATATTTAATTGGTACGAAACTTGGTCCCAAAAAACTTATATAAATCAAAAAAATAATACATTAATTTATTGAAAAACGCCAAAGGTTTTTAACAATCATTTATCGAAGCTATTAAAAGTATAGCCACATACGTTGGAACGTTCATTTATGGTTGAAGACTAGGACAAAATCAACTACTCGCAAACAACGTTTGTCGGGCTTATGAGTCTCCAAAAAGAACTGTTGACACTAAAGATTTGATAAGCGAAGTATGTAGTTTCAAAGTTCGCAGAGAAGCTACATAAGTTACAATTATTAGTTAAGTACAATAATAAAAAAATGCTATTATTTTTTAAAAGGTGAGCATTTTTATCAAACAAAGGTAGTGCAGTTGCACCATATTTCCGGGCCCCATGGCTAAAGGTATCCCCATATGTAGTATTTCACCGATTGCGAAGATTAGCATTTACATATAGGTAAATAGTATATGTAACAATTATTATGGGCAAACATCCTGGTTTTTCAAATATTATCTACTGTTCATTTAAATATATTTTTATGAATTATTTCGGAAATAATTTCGCAAAATTAGAAAATGTAATATTTGAGAAGTTATGGTTAATTGAATTCGAACTTTTGATAGATGTAATTAATGAATCTGATACAATTGTGTTACTCAAAGGTTGTTGTAAAAATTTAAAATTATTCCCTGAATATACTTCTTAGAATACCAATTCAAAGTGAATAAAATTACCATCAGCTGTTCAAGAGAATCATTATCGATTAAGTTATTAAGTACTATTTGAATTTGGAGAACAAACCCTGTAACTAATAATTTTGTCTTTAAATCTGTCTAATAAGTTCTACCTTCCTTTTAAAATTTAAAGTGCGTGTACGTTTTAGAGAAATAAAATAAAATATTATTTCAAAATCAATTGTTTTATAATTTATCTAAAGAAGTAAAAAAAATAAAAAAAAAAAAAAACTTTGTATAATTATTAGGTATGAAAAAGAAAATATAATGATAAGTGTCCACCCATTTGTAATATAACAACGAAATGCACACTTAAGAGTATCTTTAAGATATACAATTTATTTCAATATTTTTTTTTTTTCAAATTTATTTTACTTACATATAAAAAAGAAAACATTTAATAAAATTAATTTTTGTTCATGCATGTAATTAAACGCACTAAATAGTAATTTTTCTATTATTTAATTTTTTCCTCATTATGTTGTATCGCATTCGTTTTTATGGTATGTAATTCTATGTTTTGTGTGACATAAAAGTATCTATAAGAATCAAGTAAATTTTATAATATATGTTTAGGGCGGATTATTTTGGTTTTTTAGTTGAAAATGTTGTCATAACTGTATATATTTATAAATAGTAATTATATATATTTAATTATTTGAATATATATATATATTTATATGGGTTATTGGCATTTTGGTAAAAGTATATTTTTTAATATAAACTATATTTAATTCGATTATTTTTAAATATTATATTTATTTAATTTTTCTTTTTATTTATATGATAAAAATTAATAGATTTCTTCTCATATTTTCTTATATATAATATGAACAAATTAAATCAAAACTAAGCTAATAAGTAATTGAAAATTAATCAAATATATGATCCATCTGCAAAAAATTAAGAGGATGCATCATTTCCATTTGTATGAATATTATCATGGTTTGCGCAGTTGGATTTCAATTGGTATAAATTTTCAACAATTTCATTTAGAACTGCCTGTTCTAGGACTGCTAACAAGGCAATTTTTATGGAAGATTGCATAATTTTATCATATTCTGAATACGTTTCTGAGATGGTACAAATTTTCGAATTGAACTAAATATTTCATTAAATTATTATTTATTTTACCTAAGTAAATTTAGAATTAAATTCTTTCATTACACAAAAAACAAGTTAATTAAAATTACAATGATAATTTTATTTTTTTAAAGTATAAGCTTGATAAGCTTCATTAATATTGAAATGCTTTATAAAAAAAAATAAAGGTCGATGTATTTATACTTCTTATTTTTAAATATACTTATTTTCTGGTATATAAGTTAATTTCCGATAGCTTATTAGAATCAGTCTGGCGCCAGACTATTTTTTTTTTGCATCTAGTAATAAATCAAGCTTGAAAATGGTTAATCCGTCATTATATTCATTGAACAATGACGAATTTAAAAATCGAATGCATTATTTGATGAATTCGAATTTCATTATACATTAGACCTTAGCCTTAGAGGACAAAATATGTATGAAAGGAAGATAAAAAATTAGTACGATACAATTTTTTGAAATTTGACCAAACATATAGCATGCAACTTATGTAGCTAGCTAGCACATGTTTGATATATTTTATATACACAATTAAATTTTAAAATTATGTTTTATTACTTTTGATTGCATAGACTAAAATTTTCGAATTTAAATGTTTTAAAGGTATTTAAAATACTTTATAATTTTTTTTTTAAAATAATTCTCATAGAAAAAATATTCAGTAAAATGGAAAAATATAATAATAATTGAAAAAAATAAAACAAAAGAATTATAAATTTATAGTCATAAACGAAATTTTAACGAAATATACAAAAATATGATTTATGTTTTTCTCTTTAGCATATTTTTTTTACCGCATCGTGAAGCATAAAAAGAGAAAACATAATAATTTGTTTATGTTTATTTTTGTGCTTTTCAAGGGCAACTAAACTATATAAAAAATATTTATTGTAAAAATCTGTAAACATAGCTCAGCAACACCAAATAATTGCAATGGAAAATATAATAATTTTTCTTCATCACATCATTTATATGTATACGTAGATCCATCATTCTCGTTCGTTACACGATGCCATTTTATTTTTGTAATTAAGTATATGAAAGAGTTAAAACAAATTCGATAAATAAGGTATATTTTCATCTGGCCCAGACCCAGGCAAATACCAGGCAAATAGTCAGGGACCAGGCAAATAGTCACTAATTTATTTGGGTTGCTGTGTCGTACTCGTACCTTTCTATAAATGATTCCAGGTTTGGTTTTCACAATTTTTTTCTCAATAATAATGTTCAAAATTGTTTATAGAAATAAAAGCAAGGTATTTAGAACAAAATAAGATAATATAAATTTATAAAATAATTAAAAATAATTCTATCAAACATATTAAATACATTTATTAAATCATTACAAGTTTTATATTTAAATTACTGATGGATAGGAAACTGTGTTGTTCTCGACCCCATAATTATTTGATTGTCATAATTATTTGATTTTACAAAACGTCATAATATTGGTTTGTATATATAATATTTTGTTTTTACTTTGATATTTTGTAACTAGTTGTCAAAGTAAAACTCTTCAACTATGCCATCATAAAGACGGTAAGACCACACCGAAGAATAACCTAAATTTGGATATTTATATACTGTATTTCATATTTATAGTCAATTTTGATGATAATAGTTTGAAACAAAATTACATGTCAAAGGAAAAATATTTATAGAAAATATTAGAATTTCTTTTTTATGACTTAGTAAACTCTTTCCTTTTCAGATTTTATTCGACTGACTCTTTAAATCTTTGAGAATCTATTAATATTCGAAAAGATCTTGGCGCCATCCAACAAAAGTGAAGAATATGTTAACTAGCGGCTGTGCGCTGTTACCTTAAAAGGAAAGCAAAATAAAATATTTTATTATTTATGAATAAAAAAAATAAATCAACAACAAAAGATTAAAATCAGTAAAACATAAATAAAATCTGTCTTATGTAGTATATATGTAAATTTATTTTAATTGCAATCATTTTGAAAATATTTTACCAATTCAAAGGATTACAGCAGGATTTATAAAATAAATAATAATAAAGGTTATATCTTAGACATAGCATAATTTTCGTTGAAACTTGAATTAAATTATTTCAAGGAAAACAATCAGTAAATTTTTTAAATATATAAAATTTCTATAATTTTTCCAATTTTCATGGAAAATTTAAAAATACCGATTCCAAAAACATCGACTCAAAAATGAAACTCCAAAAATACTAACATAATGTCAAACTTGTCAAAAAAATGCCGATTCGAATATATTTTTTGGACAAAATGCCGAACATCATATTTATAATTCTGATAAAAAACTAATTTCCAATATAAGTTTATATTTTATGGAGTCAATTTTGAGCTTACAGAGTTATAGGTAATACATATTGTTGGTGAATCCCCCAAAGGAAAAACGATCTTAAATAATAAATTTTTAAAAAATTATTAATTTTTGTTATTTAATTACTTTTTAAAAATATTAACTTTAAAAATTTCACATATAAAATTAGATCACTACAAAAAACCGACTGACATTATCGTAATATCTGATAATACTTTTATCATACAATGGTGTCGTGAATTAAAATTATATTTTCTTATATAATTTCTAACTACTTAAGACATTTAAAATTGTAATTTATCATTAAAATATACTAAATTTATTTAATGAAAATCGTAACGCAATTATTTAAAGGATTAAAGTTATCATCAAATGTAATTTAATATTTGTAAATCTTTTTACTCTTGTCTCTCGGTGTGAAATGAATCTATACTTATGGTGTAAATTAATATAAAATATAAATTTTAATTTCAAGTATTATGGCCGATTTCACAGTGCGAGCTTAAACCTTTGCTAGAGCTTAAAATTTGGTTGAACTTATTTTTTGGTTTCTCAGTTCAAGCATGAGAATAGGCTTTCCTTAAAGTGAGGTTTAACTTAAGCCGCAGATTAGTAGAGCTCTAGCTTAATTTTTGACACTTTTTATTCTTAGTTTATATATAAGTTAATAGTAAGATGTTATAAGAAAAAAGTGAAAATTAATATCTTCTTCCAATATCACATTAATTTTTATGGTACATTTTCAATCAAAATAACATTATTTTCAATTATCATTCACAATAATTCACATTTTTTTGGTTTAGCTAGGTTCAGGGCTAATATTGATTGAGAAACCAAGTGCGCTTAGCTGCAAGCTTAAAAAGTGCAAGTTTAGTTGAGCTTGAGTTTAAGTTCTCACTGTGAAATCGGTTATTATGGTTAAAAAATATAATTAATAATATACTTATTATAATGTAGTGAAATAATTCAAAATCTTCAATTACAAATCATGTTTTTTTTTTTAATTTGTATTCATAAATTCAACAAAAATTGGACTAAAATTTAACAAAAACTTGAAATTAATCATATAACGAAGTTTATAAAAAAAAATTGGTACTAAAATTCGAGGGTAAACATATTTATTTTGATGACCCATGGATATGGCCTATTAACCAAATCCATATCAAAATATTTTTCAAACTATATACCAATTTTTTTTAATTTAATTACGCATATAGAATGATGTTATCATTTCTTGGAGTACATAATAAATATATGTTTTTTTTGTGTGGTCCTATTAAAAAGAGTATTTTAAGGATGAATATTCGATTTAGGACATTATAATGTTTGTCAATTCCTTTCAAATTAAGGTTCAATGATAAATAAATTTATTATGATCTGTTTTTATATGCGATACAAATATTATGTATTGTAGGCGTCCTGTTTTTCAAAATGTTCCTTTAAAAAAAATCTTATTTATCATTTATTGGACAATTTTCGGTATTTGTTTAAAATGTTAGGGTTTATAAATTATCCGTAAAGTCGGATGATGATGATGAAATATAGTCATTAAGTAAATGTGCGTTTCTATTTCAACAATAGTACTTAACAAGAAGACTATAAAATATTTGATTCGCATAAAAGGTGAATTTCCTTTTTATTACAATTGTTGACCGCATTGCTCTGAAAGCAAATAAATAGTTATTTCGATGCATATACAGCAATAATTGTACACTTTCAAATATAATTCTGCATTAAAACATTATTTGAACTATATATAAATATAAGATAATGTAAACATAAAATTTGCCCAAAATAGTGTGTAGTGTGGGTGGGGTGTGTAATGTGTTTTTCATTATAGTATAAAAGGATTTTGAAAGGATATGATATACGATCTAATAAATATAAAGAATAATGATGACCGGTAAAGCGTCATTCATCCGGTACTTACTAGACATCAAATATAATATAGTCTTTATAAAAGAGATTATTAATGATATTTTCGATTTTGTCAAAAATACACAATATATTATATAGTATATATATATATACGGATATAACAACGCGATACGCACTGTTTAACTTAAAAAAAATAATAATAAAACTTTCAATATCACAGACATTTAATAAAATTATCTGTTTTTGTAAAATTGTTCAATACAAACACTTTCTGGGTTAAATTTATATTTATAACTGGCTGCATGTCTTTATCTGACTATGAAAAAGGATATTATAGATTAGTATATAATAGTTTGAAATTTGGTATTGCCACGAAATTTATCGGTATACTTATATATCTGTCATTATTGTAGTACGGGTTTGGTTTCATTGTAAGAAAAAAATTTTATAGCAGAAATATAATAATAATCTTTTGTTCTGAAAAAGGACATTGAATTTTTAGGCGATTTTACAAACAGAAAATTTACTATTATATACTCAAGCAATTGAGTAGGTAGAATATTTATATATACATATATTAATTGAAACGATCATAATAGATTTCGAATTTTGAAGGAACTAGAGAGTACAACACAAATGCTGTCCAAAATTTATTAAAAGGATATAAGTAGGGGTGTTGTTTGTCTGTAAACATTGAAATTCAATAGTTTAAAAGGATGAATGTGAATTTTTTTTTTGTTGGATATTATGACAATAATAGAAAATGTAGAGGGAATATTTGAAATTTATTATTTAAGTATACGATTTTCAATATAATTATAATTAATTAAGGTATAACATCAAACTAAACAGAATTAAAATATTTTTAATCAGTTTAATTAAATTCCGAATTAGAAGTTGATGAACAAACGAAACGATCTTCGAATAATCAGAATAACAATTGTTATTTTTTAAAGTTCTTATATTATTTAAGAAGCGAAGTGGTAGTGTGTTATGATGTGATGCATTAGGTTTCGGATGCAACTATAGACTGATGCATTAGGGTAGCTCTAAGTTGACTTAGAGTTAAATGAGTATCATATTAAATAAATATTTACAATATGTAAGACACAGAAAAATCGTTACACTATTAAAAGGCTTAATTTGTTGAGTTCTTATTAGAATTGTAAATCTCTTGGCTCAATCTCAACATTTGATTAATTAATTAAATGTTACCATATTGACATTTCTTTTAGTAAAATAATTTCTATAATGAAAGTATTTAAAAATAGTTTATTATAATTTAAGTTATAATATATTCTAAACCTTTTTGAAAAAAAGTTTCTTCATTGTAGAGTAATCTAAGGTTTGCAACACATACAACTATAATCTTTCAGAATGTTTGAGGCCAATAATTGGCAAGCCATTAATTAATTAAGAAAATTGATAGTTATATAAATTGTTTATTTACTGAACTTTGAGTAATAATATTAATTATGGTACGCAGTACATATTTCTCAAAAAACTTTAAAATAAAATATATTTCTAGTTTTATAAAATTGTGTATATTCTTTTCTTGAAGTCTGCGTAAAATTGTAAAGAAAATTGATTTTCTAATTTCATATATTATGTACTTCTGTTAATATTCACAATTTTTCATTTTTACATTTTCTTTTATTTATTTTCCTTCTACTATAAACAAGGATTTTGTTGTTTCCTTTCGAAAAATCGTGTCAAGAACCTCTCAAAATGGACACCCCATTTAAAATATTCAAGGATTTATGAACATTATTTATACAAAGATTATTATATATAGGCATGTTTATATTTATGTTGCCAGCTACATATTATTATTCAAATATATATCTAGAAATTTGTGTATCTGTCATGTCAGTATAATGTATACGATATAAAAAAATTAGCATTACGAGAGAGAAGACATTTTGTATTTGAATAATTCATGACACAAACAGAAAATTATATATATAAAAGTCCTTTAGATAATCGTTAAATGTAATATGAATATTTGTAATCTTGTCTATGATATATTGAAAATTTTATTATGAGTTTAGTTTATCCCATTATGTTGATATATTTTGTATATATGTTTAAGTAAAAAGATGAAAAGATATTTTACATGATTTAATAAAATTTTTGTCCAGTACTTAATTTCAATGTTTTATTTGAATCTTATAATATTTTACTTGTGCAATTTAAATTTATCAATGTTAAATTATTATTAGTTATTATAATTATATAAAGTACATTTTTCCGTAAAAATTAAAATTGTTTTATTATTTTAAATTTAAATGGTATTATTCTTTCGATATATTTCGTTTTGGTTAATTTGAAGAAAAAAAAAAAAAAAAACAGATTGTATTTGAGATTTTCTAGAGCATCAGGATTTTTTTTACTGGAGGCAATAAAATATTCTTATTTTTTAACTTATGTAATATATCGTTTTCGTATCAAACAAAAAACTTAAATAATTACTTTCAGATATATGGTGGAGTTATAAAATTCCATTATATGAATATATTTTCTAATAAACTAATAAAATTTGGAAAAATTAGTTGAATTATTACAAACAACGAATTAGAAAATATTACATACATGTGAAATGGAAGGAGGATTACTTCTCCATCTCTTTTTTAACGTCATGTAAGGCGCATTAATTTTTCCATCTCATTTGATATATATCAAATAAATTGTTGATGAATCCGACAAAAAGTATTCTCTTTTTTCAGCTCGCCGGACTGTCAAAGTGAAATCATCGACCGAATTCAAAAGTTTCATATGCCATTTCCACTTTTTTTCTTATTTTTTTAGAGAGGACTGTATGGATACATTAATTTTTGTATTAGATAAATGTTAATTATTACAATTAATTTTATTCGAAAACGAGTCAATTTCATTCATATGGATCTTTTCATAATTCTATTCTTCACTTAACTAGTTTTTATTAAAACATTTTTATGTTGTTATGCTAAACGGTTTCATATATTAAACTGTAAGTTTTTATGTTGTAGAGGTAATATTAGAATTTTTTCAAAAGTTTTGACATATAGTAAATACAAATAATTGCGTAATTTTGCGTAGAAATAACGAATTAAAGCACAAACCTAGTCCGTCTCTTATTACTAATTTACAAATTTTGACAGTTTGGTGAACTTAAGAGCGAGACAACTATGCCTATAGACAGGCTTCAATTTTTTAACTTTATCATTTAATTATTACCTGGAAGTTTTTAAAATATTTTTATATCGCGCGTGGTTTTAAATTTGTTTTTAAATCTGTTTTCATGCAGCTGATATTCAGTTTATAGCAACAACTGAATTTGTTGAAATTTATATTTTGTTGTATATTTGTCGACTAATATATTTTCCGTAGATTTCGGCAATTGACATTCATTTAAATTTTTTTTAAGTTGGGTGCAGTTTATTTTATTATCAATAAAATCAAAAGCAAAAACTATCGATTTGATATCTATCATCGATATTATAATGTATGTATGTAAACCTAAACACTACATATTTCAGAATACGCCTCACCAAATCCAATGAACAATATATACATTTTGGGACATTAGGGTCATAAAATTCTCTTGATTTTAATAAAGCCTAAAAATTTATCAAATTGTTATAAATAAATTTTAGTAATTATTTCAATATATAAATTATTTAATTGCACACAATTGATGATTTTATAGTTCATATCAACTGGAGTTTTATTTCTGTAAAATTTCATAGCTACATTTCTGAATATTAAATTTAAGATTATTTTTTGTACACAATTCATATTTTATCGAGATTGTTTTGTAGTATTTCACAATCTGTATAACTATTTGTATATCGTCCGGATATAAAAACAATATTTACAATTTATAAAATCAGTTGGTTTGATATAACGTTGTAATAATAGTGGGCCAAGATTGCTGATTTATAGCCTTAATTTTTCTTTACTTTTACCATCCAAAAACGATCTAACAAATATCCTTAATTTGCTAATTAATAGAAAATATGGTCTACCATATGGCTTTACCATTTTAGTTAACAGGAATATAATATTATCTGCCAAATTTGTCACAGTTGACCATGTTGATTTTTATCCAATATGTTTTTTATATTTTAGATGTAACAAAATTTTCAAACAATTTTGGTATTACAAAAAGACAAACTATATACCCCTGTAGATTTAAGTATTAATAGATTTTAGTAGAAAAGCGCATATATTTCAAGTTGCTTTTTCGAAAGTGAAATAAAGTTGAATCATTATCAATTACTCAATAGTGAATGTAGCGTTCTATTTATTATTGGGACATTTTTAATTTGGTATATTACACAAAAACCCGAACTTTCTTTAGAATTGTACTTCCTAAAATCGAAAATTTATAAATTTTATTATTTAAATGATCGATTTTCTAAGGGAAATAGTATTTATTTCGAAATTTTGTTCAAGAAATAAATTGTATAACTTTGTTTATTTATTTATTTATTTGCTTAGTTCAAACAGTTTACAATACATATATTTAATTACCTAATTACAATTAGTGTACCTAATTGTTAGAGTGACAGATTCATTTGGTAGTTTCTTTGGAACACCTCATATAATTATAATTCCAGTATTAAAAATAACAACATATGTATTTCCAATTGAAAAATGTGTTCTTAAAATTATCTTAATTTAATGATTTGCATAGACTATGTGTACATGCAGGCAGAAAATGTATTTACATATTTGCCGCCATTTAATATTTTTTACTATAAGTTTCTACTTTGTAATAAAAATAGTGATATTTTTGCAACCTATGTCAGCACTTTACCTTTTAAAACCACAAAAAAAAACAATATGAGAAATGTTTGTTGCAACCTTTTAACATCAACTTACAAAACCACGCGCGATATAAAAATATTTGTGCAATGCGACACTGCAGCTGTAATACACTGTAACAACAACAAAAATAGTCTTTATTTCTTTTTATGCCCACGTAAAGGTAAATGGAAGCTCTCTCTCGTCACACCACCTTAAAGAAAAAAAAAACATATACAGCGCAGTGAAATAAAACCACACATATTATTATAGTATGCCAAAAGACACGGTTAATAAATAATAATAATCAAAAAATGCAAAGCAAATATAGAGTGTTCCCCATTCCTCATATTCGTCTGTATATTCGGAGGGTGGAAAATGAAAGATTTTTATTATCAGGTATAAAATGTTCAGTGCAACTACAGCAGAAAATTTTAACAACTCCCGCCCATTTACTTCTTCTTTTTGGTCAATTTCAATTGGTTGTAGCTTGCGTGTTATAAATCATATTTTCATTACATAAAAATAAATAGTGGGAACATTTTTTTGCTTCGTCTTTTCTTGCATATTTTTAGAAATAAATTATAAAACAACTTAAAAAATTGCTAACCTAGGGATATATCAAAACTGGTAGTTTGTTAAAACATCAGCTATATATTTGATATATTCGGAAATTTGGTTTGAGCACATTGAAACAAACAAAGCAGAGACCTTAAACGGTAAGAATATAACTCTAGTTTTAAATATTTTATGGTCCGGTCCGGTTAATATTCCTGTTCAGTTCCGATAAAGTTATATGGTTAATAAGATTTTTAAAAATATGGTTCTGTCCCGGTTCATGTTCTCTGATACAAAGCCTAAATTTTAAAGATTTAAATTTACTAGATCAGGAAAAAAATATGTGACAAATTTAATTGACATTTTAATATCGGAGCCACTCAACTTATCGTACTCAAATTGTATTACTATATCACACAAATAATATGTGACAATTTTCATTAAAAATCGGATTATAAGTTTTACTTGTGATACATTACAGAAAGTTTCCAAAACTCTTCATTTTATTAATTCCATGCAACAGGAAACAAATATAAAGTATTTGATGATAATGAGCATTTAGGTGTTTTGGAAGTTTATTTTATAAAACGTATACCTGAAAGTCGTTGGCTCAATGAAGTGATATGATGGAGAGATTGTTTTAACAGAAACATTTATTTATATGATTACATAATCATAGTTAGAATTCGTATATTCCAGAGTATTTACATATTTTGCAGCATGTTATTAGGATTAGGCTAGTAAATTTGCTTATCCGACATTTTTTTGTTTTCGTATTATGATGTTAGCTGAATTGTAAGTGAAAGATTTTTCCACCATGGGAAACATAATATTTTTATCAATTTCTTTATTTTTTCTATCACAACAATCTTAATAATGGTGTATTTTATCATCACAACAACATTTTATTATTATATAGTTATTCTATAATTTGTAAAATAATAATTGAATAATTTAAAGTCATTAAGTTTCCAGTGGTCCTATTTTTTGTGATCTCGCAATTGAAAAAGATTTTTAACGAATTTATTATGCTTTTGAATTCAAAAATATTTCCCATTTCGTAAATCTTCAGATTACCAAAATAGGGACACCAGGAATTCATTAATATTCAACTTGAAATAATATTTGAATGTCATGAAATGTGCATGAATAAAAAATCAATAATCTACCCTCTGTTTCCAAAAAAAACATTAATAATGGTAAAAATTATAAAATAGTTTTAATTTTAAACATTTCTATGCTAGTTTCTCATATGGAATTATGACAAGATCGTATATCGTAACCATATTAAGCAAAAAATTTATTTTGAGATCATATGGACTACAATCAAAATTGTATGATAAATAAAATTTTATTATTAACTTTGATTTATATTATTCTTTTATAAATTAATCAAATTTTTAATTATAAATTCTTTCAAAACAAATTAATTCCAAACTCCAAATGCTAAAAAATTATGTTTAATTTCGATATTTCAGAACGTATTGTAAATAACAATATAAAATATACTTGATATACGATATTTAAAGTCATGATTCGGTGCCAGTTATAATCTTTGTTAATAGTAAGTGACATTCAAAATTTTGGACGAATATTGATTGTATTTAAAAATGCAATACTTTTGCAACCAATCTTTTATTTATTTAAATTTAACCATAAATATATTAATTATTATCATTCTTACTATCATTAATCGCCTTCTAAATTCAATTTACAATTTATTTATATCAATTATATATGTACATATAACATTTAGGTACTTTAATTTTACCATTAGATCTAAGTTGGATATATAAAGTCTCACCTAGTTATTCCTTTGTATAAATATGTCTGAACCATATTTTAATATAATCTTTGAGATCATCCCATTTTTATATGTAGATACAAGTAAAAGTGGTAGATATTTTCATAAAACATTTTTTTTTAAATTTTAGTAATTTATATTTGTATATTTGTTATATGTAGCTATCATACAAAAGCACAAAGATATACCTAAAAACAGTGTATTACAATTTGCATTTTATTATTCTATTACTATTATTATAAAATTTCTCAAAATTTAACTGCTCTAAAATTGTTATTGACGTTTACAACATATTATAAATTATCAAAAACAACAAAAACTATTTTCATTTATAATTTATTATTATATTAAATCTTACAATGATAGAAAAAATCTTCTTTTTAGATGGCGATGGTAATGCCACGACTTTATCGTTTGACAATCGCCTCTTGTGTTGGAAAAGTCATGCTTTTCATACCCCCAGCATGTTTTCAATAATATTTTCTTTGTTTTAATAGATATTTTTTTTCACATTTCTTTGTTTTTCAGTTATAGATTTACAAAAAAAACAAAAAAATACTTTGACAATATAGTAAAATTAACTGGCAGTGTTTACAAACACGACAAACATGAAAATTACATACCATTTTTCTGTTCATATTTCAGTATACCAGAGAAAATAATAGAGCAAAAAAAATTGTATATTAGTGGCGAGAAGATGCAACCTAAAACATGGACAGGTTGGTGGCCAAATGGCGACATTATGAAGACTATATATACAATATTAAAGTAGTCTGACTGTTACAATGAAAAATTATATCGGCAGCAAATATTCTATTTTCTTTAAATGGGATAAAAAATTTGTTATCATGATCATAGAAAGGTCATGTTAGAAGCAATTTTTAATTTTTTGTTATGATACTATTATTTTCAAATATATTTTCAGTGTATTTTATAAGTATTACAAATGTTTCTTTTAAATACCAGAAATTTGTTTTTTTTTTTTTTAATCTAAAAATATTGCACAACAGGAGACTTGCTATTATATTTTTTAAATTTAAAGGAATTTAAAATGTCAAAAGGTATGGTTTGGTATTGAAAGAATTTTATATTATATATTTTGTGCAATATGTTAATAAAAATTTCTTAAAATAAAATTATAAGCTTAAGGCCATAAAACTTGATGTCAATTTAATAAAGACATATACTTGGATAAATTTGGGTATAATTCATATCCTGGACGTTGGACCTGATGGTATTCCAGAAATCATTCTAAAAAAATGTTCTGGTTCATTAAATCTGGCTCTCACTTAATTGTTTTGTTATTCTTTATCTTTTGGTATTTTTCCTGGCATATGGAAGGAATCTTACATAGGACCAGTCCATAAGAAAGGTTCTAAAAAGGAAATAATTAATTACCGTCCAATAGTTAATCTATCCACTTTACCGAAACTATTTGAGTCCTACTACAAAGTGTGATTTTATTTAAACTTCTAAAATTAAGATTTCCTGCTTTTTTCATAAAATAGATTAAGTCCTATACTAAATAAATAGAACATACAGTATATTATTTACATCAGTAATATCTTCATCATTTGAAGCCACTATAGTGGATTGTTATCACACCAGGAAAGTTTTCTTGGTCCTGTTATTCATTATCTCTATTAATGAAGTTGTATATCTATTATGAAGTTGTAACTTCTTTGAATTATTCAATTTCTCTTCAAGAAGACTTAAATCGATTTTCTACCTGGTGCAATTTAAATTTTTTTAAACTTAATGTTAATAAATGTGATATTATGACGTTTACTAGACAAAAACTACTCGACAATAATGTACCAATTGTGAAATCTTTTAAGTTGCATTATAATTATATGATTAATAAAGCAAATTCAATGCTAGGTTTTATTAAAAGATGTTCAAAGGCATTTTCAGATCTTTATATTTTAAAATCACTATACTTGCCTTGTTCATCATAATCTGAAATACTATAGTCAAGTCTGGAATCTATACTTCGATGTTCATATTCGTCGCATTGAATATATCAAAAGAAATATTATAAAATTTGCTTTCCGTCTGTTTCCTTGGACTAATCCGTTAATCTTTAGAAATTTGATAACTGCTTAAATATAATTGAGATCCAAATTATTAATGTATAAATTTAAAAATATAATACATACTTTTGAAATAATATTTTTTTTTACATATTTAGCTAGTTAATTATTAAAATGTGATACTAATATTTTGTTATTACCAAGAAATTTGACGTAAATTCTAGGTACAAAGCATAAATGCAACATATTCCTGTAATTAGTATGATAAAACTGGTTTTTGCAAAATGTCACACCGTTTTATCTTTAGGACTATTGATTTAGTGGTTTAGTTGATTTAGTAGTAGATATGAATTTTTATAATATTTTTTATATTTATTTCTTTAATATTAATTTAAACACGATTTTGATATATATTTAACTTAGACGTTTTAAAGTTATGTACATTTGACATTTCTCATATGTATATTTCGCACTTAACAATAAAAATCTTTATTGTAAATTGTAATTACTTCACTTTTTCCTGTGTATAAAATGATTGTTGAGGAAAAATGGTAATAACAGCACTTAGAATAGTGCATGCAAGTTCATTAAAAGTTCAGTTACCTTGAATTTTAGTGTTACCTAATATTTGATTTAAGACAAAATAAAATTAAGTATTAAATATTAATTCAACTCATAAGTACTAAATTAATTTATTTGATTACATATAATAATTTTTACCATTTTAAGATTATAAGATTCGATAAAGTTATAATAAGTTTTTATTCATTTTCATTACTGACAATTTATTTGCGTTATTGTAAAAAAATCTAAAATTTAGCGTTATTTTAACATTATAGGCTTAGTTATTACATCACTGATTAAAACACAAATACAAAAATATATTTTGATTATTAAACATTTATGGCATCATAAAATCAGTATTAATATTGTTGTGGTAACCCTACTAATATTTAAATGTTAAGTTCAAATAAAGTTACTTAGCGAGAAAATTATACACTTTGATATGTGAAGTAGATGTACTAAAACCAATGGAATAAAATCAATTTTCTACATTGAAAAACTTTTATTTATTTTTAAGGACTTCAGTCGCGACGTAAAGTTATAAAATCACATCCGTGTTTGGCTTCTAACACTTTATGCTTTTTATAAATATGAAATATTTATTTCTTTTTTTCAACATATTTAAATAAATACAAACGATATTGGAAAAGTTCAATTGATGAGTAATTCATGCTTCGCGAGGAAATATATATATTAGCTAAATATAATATAAACAAAAATCAAGAAACAATTTTTAGACAAAAACATTTTCATATATAACCCATATATATCAATTGAGATACGTCAAATTTGAAAATTAAATCATTACCTAATAAATTTTGTTGTTGTGCGATTCATGGAACGATATACTTACTGCATCTGTTCGTAACGTATAGATAAATTAATATTTTCTCTGGTACCAAACAAATAGTCCACACGAATTTGATATCACAGTCAATGATGTAACATATAGTCAAAGTGTTAAGATGTAATGTCATAATATGTTAAAATTTTTCGTATAGCCCAATCAAAAATTTTCGAGGCTTAACTATATTTAGAACATATTATTAATAAAGGATTAATTGCCATAAGAAAAATATATTTGGTAATTTTTTGCACAACAATTTAAATGCATTTCTGCATCTCATTTATGTAAAAAATTATAATCAATTTCAAATATTTTAACAGAAATATACGATTTATATTTATTTCCTTAAATATTCTGCAATAATTCTTTAAAATTGAAAAAAAAAAAGATTTTTAAGTGCGTGGTTGATGGCTGTACAAAACACAATTCATAATTATAATTTTATGCCGCCAATACCAAAAGGATTAATTTTTTTTTTAATTAAATTACCCTTTAATAAGTTGAGTATAAAAGATTTTATATTTTTTGTTGTATTTAATGGAAATAAAAATTATGCCGCCAACACAAAATCTGAAAAGATTTTATTTTTCTTGTACCGACAAAGATTGAATTATAACTTAATAAATAAGGTACAAGATTTCATTTATTCGGTATTATTTTTATATTATATAACATGAAGTACTAAATCAAAAGTGCCGTATACACAAACTACAAAGATTACGCTTGACCATTCAGTAGTGGCTATTAAAATTGAAGAGTTGATATTTATTGTAATTTTAATCGCTTTTGTGTAGATGCTCAATGAGAAATTATTTAGAATTGAATTTATTTTCTTGTTATTTTTCTTTAAGATTTATTTTTTATTGTTGTATCATGAAAAATATATAAAAAATCACAAATTTATGCAATATTTGTCCAATTTACTATGGATAAATATTGAAATTCAGTTATTAACTGCTTGTGTTAAGCAGTTAGTGTTTAATTTACTAACATTTTTTATTCTCTTCTCGGATATGGTAACATCAATAAATTAAATTTATTATCCTTTACCTTATCATGTGGAGAAAGTGGTAATCCTAGCTTATCTCTAGCTTCTTGTATTTTGATTATAATTTTTTTTTTACAACACTACTTTGTTTTATTTAATCCTTCTTGAAGAATATTAATTTTTAATTTTTAAAGTTTATTAACAATATTTTTAAACAATTAAACTATATATATTTTTTTCTTTTTAAGTCACCGCTGTTCATAATATCAAAAAGTAGAAATCCTAGTTTAGATATATAATGTTTGCCTAAACTTTTTACTTCCTCAGAAAATGTAGATATTTTTATTCTTTATGAATCATGATGCTCCAGTTATTATTCGTAAAATTAAGTTATAATGGCTCAGTTATTTGTAATTTTTCGACGTTTCTTTTACCAGACTATATTAACAATTTAAAAATTACTTATTTATCTAATAAAACAAATTTTTTGTATAACTAAAACGAACGTAAAAAAAGATTTGTCCAAAAGAATAAATAACAAAATTAAAAATCTATATATTTTTGAAAATAAACTCCCTTTTCAGAAGAAAATATATATGAATAGTTAAATAGAATTATACAATTCGGTAAAGGTTCTATGAAGAGGAACAGAAATAAAAGGATTTGTGCGAAAGATCCTTAATGGTACATTCAGGTCAATTACATAACAAGTCAGCGCTCAATTAAACATAACAAGTCTTTAATTAATTAAGTCTAAACTTGCCTGTATTTGTCTCCGAAAAGCTTTGAAAATTCAAACCAATGTATTTTACCAGAAAAATATGTGATTCAATGTAACGGTATTGAAATTATATGGATTAGGACCGTTTTTGCTGAATACTGAATTGCAAGAAATCCCATACGAAGCGGTACAAATCCAACGATTGTTTGTTATTCAATTCGCTTGCTTTGACTAGTTGAATTCCCCTACCCAAGGTAAGGAGTAAAATAGAAAAACCAAATAAGAAAGAAAGATTCTGAACAAATTCCCCCTACCAGAGTCAGAGATAAGGAATTGTTCAGTTATAAGTAAAATTTTGTAAAGATATTTTTAAAAGTAACGTAGTGTAAAAGTAAATTATAAAAATAAAGAGTTTTATTATTATAACAGAACCATGTAATTAGGCGACGAAACTTAATGGCCAAATTCTAGGATACTTATTACAAGAGTTAAGTACAGGGTTTATAGAGTACCCATGATAATGTTTTTGGAATTCCATTATATAATGCCCACTTTGGAACAAATATAATCATAGTGACCCGAAAGATAACTTTACATCTAACATAATCCTAAGATCTTTGATCTATTCTACGCTCGAGAGAGTTGATAAACCAAGAAAATAATCAAAAATAATTTTATCTTTACAATGAAAGAAGGACATTAGTTGCTTGAATTTAGAAAAATTCAATGAAACCCCATGTTTAACACACCATTTAACTTACATATTAATATCCATCTATGGATTCAAGTACAAAATAAAAACGATGGAAAAGAGGGAGATCATTAGTCATGCATGACGATAGATAAATAGTAACGGACCCAGATGCTTTAAATATTGTCGATGTAAAATAATTTATCTTTACATATTGATATCTATTGTACAAATAAGATTTAATACAACACAGTAATGTAGAGTGGAACCTTAGAGCTTCAAGTTTACATATTAAAATTTTAATAGAAACTTTATCGAATGCTTTAGAGAAGAGAAGTCTGACTAATTTGTGTCTACTTGAAATACATTTTCTAGCAGTGTTGCATTGCAGGTTTATTTATATAAATAAGTAAATCTGTGTTGGTAAATCTACCAATCATAAAATCATGTTGCAAAGGATTTAAAAAAAAAAAAATCACTTTCTCATATATTTTATTTTTAACTATTGGTTCAAATATTTGAGAAATTACTAGTAATTTGACAATAACACGATAATTTTCAACTAAATGCTTATGTCCTGATTAATAGCAGATATTTTCCAAAATATTAATAATGTCTTTTCCAACATTATTTTGAAATATATCACGCCGAAACACCGAATAAAGGTTATCATCAAATATTTCATTTCATAAAATGTATGGTACAGAGCCAATTCTGAGAATTCACTAATTCTGATAATTTCAATTATTCAAGTTTGGAATTCATGTCATTAATATTTTGGTAATAGCCACTAGAATTATCATTCATCAATACGCTATAAAGAAGAAAAAGGGAAGGGAACGATCAGGAGCAGATTAAATATTAAAATTAGTTCAATATAACTTATTCGAATAATCGACAGACGGATTAATTTAGTAAGGAACAACTATCACACTCCGTTTCAAATTTTTTGACTAATTAAAACTTTTTCATATATGTAGTACTACTTCGTACAGACCAAGAAGATGAATTCAGAGTTTCAGTTAACCGATCAAATGATAAAATTTAGTGAAGCAGAATTTACACCAGGGAGTAGCATACGAAGGAGTTGTAATATTTATATGTAAAAGTCTAGTTTTGATTTTTTTTTTCAAAAACCAGTTCATGCTATTGCTTTTAGTCTATTTTGTGTAACTTATGTGTTCTTACCAGGTGAGACTTCAATGTAAATCTAAGTAAATTCTAGTTTACATTTTTATTTTTCGGGATGATTCGATGCAATATGTGTCAAATTTGCTGGATGAAATTTACTAATTGAAATCTTGAAATTCAATTATTAAATCTTAGTAAATTAAACACTAACTACTTAATAAAAACAGTTAATTATTAAAATATTCAGTTTAGGGTAAAATTGAACTGATTGTAATTATGTATAATACTTTTATGCAATTATCATAATCAATTATAATTGACTATTTTACGAGTACATACATTTTTCATGATATACTGATAATGATTAAAGAATTACTGTTAATTTACGGATGTCATTTCTTAGGAACAACTAAGCTTAATTTTAATATTAATTTTTATGGGAACCTAAGAAATTAAATTTTTTTCATATAAATATTTTGAAACCACAAAATCAAAAAAGGAAACCAATATTTTATTTAATGAATATTATCTGCTGGAATAATCATCTTAATTATTATGAAAATTTTAATTCTCACGGTACAACAAAAATTAACATAAAAAATAATGAATGTCGCGCTAATCGTAAGAATCTAACTGGCCATAATATTCTCACTAGGTGGGCTCCACTTTAAGGTATTAATTTTTAATATATTATGTGATTTACAAAATACTGAATCCAAATAGTTTTTTATTTATATTATTTAAATAAATTTTCATATTATCAAATGCATGGTAAAATCATAAAATGATTTTAAAAAATTTAATTAAAATCTGTCTGTCGATATTTTTTTATACTTCTATAAATATAAGTATTATATCAATATTAAATACATCCAAATACAGGAATAGTTGTCAAAGTATTCTTCAGGTCTCCAGTGTCTTAAAGGTCTACATTAAATTGAATTTAATGACTGCTCTGCGGTTTATGAAACTAGGTACTGAATCTGTGTGAAAAACAATATTTTACCTGGTGGAAAACAAGTATATAGTCAACAATTTCACATCGCAATCACTGAAGTAACATATAGTCAAAGTATATTAAGAGGTTATGTCAGTATCAGTATGTTATAATTTTATGTATAGCCAATTAAAAATTTAATTCAGAGTAAAACACTGAACATACCACAAATTGTTTGTGTCCTAAGGAATGATACTTTTAACTGCATATATATGTCTATAAATACAAAACCCTTCAAAGCAGAAATGGCAACATACATTAGCCAAAAAATTACATCTACCAACGGTTAAAAAAATTTGTATAAAAATAAAAACCATACTTTCCCATTTTATTCTATAATTTTTTCGTATTAATGATTCAATACAATAATTTATACAATATATTTTTTATAATTTAAAAATTCACATCACCAATTTTTACTTACGTATACAAAGTATTCAAAAATGAAACAGAACCGCAAACTTGAATTCAGTCTGTTTCTGGTTCCAATATGATAATTGCGTTATGCCTTGTCCATTATGCCAATATAGAAATATAAATCAAAAGAAATGCACAAAATCTCGCAATAAACCAAATACGGTTGTCCGTGTAGGTGTTGACTTTATGAATAAACCATTCGCGCTAATATTAAAAAGTGCATCCTTTTTTTTTAATATTAGGTTCACCGACAAGGTGAAAACATGTTAAAATGAAATCGATGTTATTATTATAATGTTATTATTATATGAATTTTTATTTTATATTTTGTAAATAAGGACCACCAACAATTTAATAAATCGTTTTTCGATTTGTAAAATTTTAATATTATGAATGAAAAGATATAAAGCATGTTTTATGCATTTTAACATTTCATTTAGCCTCCCACGAAGAGTATAAATTTGTATAGCTAGAAAGCTGGAAAAGTTAGAAATCATGAATATTTTCTATTACTTAATGTGATTCATTGCAAAATAATATAATCTATTATTTTTTAAGCTTAGGTTTAGGAACGTTGTAAAAGTGTTTAGTGCAAGATTTTCAGAATTTAGAACTCTTTTGGTTTGCCACTTACTTACAGTACTGACTATAAAATATTGGAAACTTTGGTAACCATTTTGAATCAAATAAGCTATATATATTATTATATTGATTATTTATTTTACTTCCTAGTTTATACAAAACCAATTATAGTTTTACTTTTTTACATATATACTGTTTTCATCTCCCAAAAGAAGTGTAAAAACACATAAATACGTTTTTTTCAATACAAATCTGCATTAAATAATTGATCTACTACAAACTGATATTCAAGCTTATAGTGAATGGTACCCAGTGTAACATTAATAAATTATACGTAGTCGAGACATAGACAACAAATTAACTATTTTATAAATTATATAGAATTTGGAAACTGCAGAATTTTTTGCGATTTAATAGTTTATTCGGAATTTGTTAACACAGCGCTATTTTAGAATTGTGTACAAAATTTATGTAAATTAGTAATATATTTTATTCATCAGGAATATATTTTATTTAATTCGGTTTTTTTCGAACTGGAATCTACATCCAGTGGATAAATTCGATTCATTTAATCAAACCAGAATTGGAGATATTCAGATATTGTAAATCTTTCGAATATTCACGAATTATCAATCCAATTTTTCAGATTTTATTTTATTCATAGCACCAGGTATTCTCATTATAATAGTATTGCCATAACCCGTAGTTGGCTAGTTATTTGGCCTGGTTACCTATTGTACCTATTGTAGTTTGTTTAAGAAAAACTACTTTGAAAAATGGAAAATTTTTGGAACACTTAAATTCGTATCGTGTTGCAACTAATACTTTTTAATAAATATATTTTAAAAATTATTATCATATTATGTTCAACAGATTTAATTCATTTTGGGCCAATCCCCTTCAATAACATATTTATATACAAAAAAAAAATACAAATTAATTTCTTTCAGTGCACACAAAATCTTTATAATATTAAATTTAAATAAATTTTATTTATTATTATATAAATATCTTTATTTATCGGATTTTCGTATTACATATAATGACTACTTCCAATGTTCGTACTAAATGTAAATTGTGATTTGAGGGTAAATAAAATACTGGTGTAAAGGTTCGATATATGTATATATAGATATTTAATTTCCATACACACACATACAGAAACACATAATTTATGTATAATTTATACAAATTTGTCATGCATATCATTATACGTGTCCCTGTGCAAACGTTGAACATCCTTAGATATCCTGAAATTGGATAAAACTTGATTTTATATGGTGTAAAAATACTGTGACAGTGCCTGTTGTATTTGTTTGATTAAATTTGGAAAGTCAAAAAGGATTTTCCACAAAAATATTATATATATATAGATATATATATGCGGCAGGAAAAACTGGAAAATTTGTGGTGACATGGCGTTACACCCTTATCGTGTTTTAATTTGTAGAAATGTGAGAGTAGAATCACTGTAAATGTAAATTAAAAAGGGAACAATTCGCGACTTTTCTATCTGTTTTTTTTGTTGAATCATCGTAGATAGAGTCATCAGTAACATCATCACCATAACGATTTTCACATTTTTCCATAAAAGAGTAAACTTTGTTTTTTAATATTGAAAAATTTAAAATTGGGTATTAATTTCTGATTCAATTATTTATACGTGGTTCGTGGTAGTTAATTTAGGGATGTTTTTTTTTTCGTGCTGTGTGCGAATAAAATTTATATTCATGTTAAATTTTAATGAACTTAAATAAATTTATTGAAATTCAATATTGTTGGGAAATGTTAATAGTTTAAAGCGAATATAAATAACTAATTAATTAATAAATAAATTTTGAAAATTAAAATTATTTCAGTTATTTACTGTAAGAACCACGCACCGTTGGTAGACTAAAATTTGTATGTTCTTAATATTTATATCTTCAAAATATACTGCTATTATATTAATAATTCCTATACTATTTATTTATCCAATTACAGGGCACTGGCAAATGAAGTGCACTATAGGACTATAGTCTCTTTCTCATGCGGTACTTTACAGCTTGCGGCATAATTGGTTAAATGGAATACCCAGTCTGGCCGCATGTTCACCGATTGGACAATGTCTCATATACACAGCTGTAATTTTAGCTATGTCCTTGCGGGGCAGCTTTAGAAGGTAGTTATTCTTTCTTTCTTCATAAGACGGTCATGTTTTTCTGACCGTTCTACACATGATTAGCTTTTTCAATCTTAGCTTGGCCAAGTAAAGGTGGATGTCTCTTTTTACGGTGTTTATTGGGGGTTCAATTTATATATAAGTATTATTTATAAATACGCAATGTCTATATACACTTTCGAACATCTTAAGTTTAAATTTGGTTTATAAATTTGGTCCTTAAAATACTGTAGAAATTCTTTATTTCGATTTTTAAACGTATTGTAGAAAATCTATAATTGTAAATCTAAAAGAAAATATGTCAGCAATAATAAATTGATCAAATTTGAAGCATTTTTTATTTCTTCCAAATTTCTGAACTTTATAAATTTACATATTCAATTTTATATTTATTATTATTATTGATGGTTCATATTTAATATAACGTATATTTTAAAAATTAAATTAAAGAAAAAACTTTTTCAAAATTACTTAATATTTCTTATAAAAATTTATATAGAATATTTTAATATTATTCATTTTTGTTGATATTTTTATTTTTCATAAAATTTGAAATCTTCAATTGCATATTTATATTTATCATTCATAAGCAAAAATAAAATATTATTTACATGATTCAAATAGTAATAAAAAATATATATTTTTTTATCTTTAAATCCATATACAAGGATTCAAGATCTTCTATTCAAAAATCTGTAATTTGTGTAAATTTGATATTTCTTATAATATTCCCAAGTTGCAAATTTATATAAATATCTTCTATCCATTCTATTTGAAGATTGAAATCATTGATATTTCGACCCTAAAGAACAGGGTAAATAAATTGATCAAAAATATATTTCCAATAAGTAAAAATCAAAATTTTATCCATGTTCAATAAAAAAAAAAAAAAATTATTTCAACATCAACAAAAATATTATGAATTTGTAAGTTAAATTTATATAAATTAAATGATGATAAAAATACAAGTATGTACACATTTTACATCGACCTCCAAGGGATAAATATATTTTTCTTGCTTAACAAGAGGGTTTTTTGCAGCGAAATATGAAAACCCAACACCCACCATTGTATATATGTAATCAAATTCCACAGGACATTGAATATGAATATTGTTTTGTAAAATCCTCTGAAGATATTCTTCCCTTTTTCATTTAAAATATATAAAATGTATTTTAATGTCAATCTTTCTGATTTTGTATTGTGGTCAACAATTTGAAGTCCTTTTTTTTGTTTATTTGACTGAATAAAACATTTATCTATACCAGAATAAAAATTACCCAAACCGATATTATTCATAATCATTTTTTTTCTGACGATGATAATATTATGGCATTTATACTCGTAGAATGAGTAAATTTGTATAAATATATAAAATATGCTTGACCTTTTATCATTTCAAAAAATCCCAGAATTTGGTTTGTTACTATACAAAAATTTAGATTTACAAGCGGCGATTACGTAAGTATTTACCATAATTTTGCCCAAAACAATGTATTGTAATATTGCAAGGATTGTATTGAAATTTGTTAAATCCGTGCCAAATTGTTGTGGTTTCCGTAATTTATTTTGATCTCGTTTTAATGCTTTTTTTTGTATAGTGCGTGTTGTAATATTATATTTTTAGCGTTAGAAATCTTCATTTCAGTTTTATTTATATAAAGATAAAATTTATTTTTTTATTATTAATATTTTTGGAAACATTGAGTTTGTCCGGAGTTTGTTTTTGGTTCTATATATCTCCGACTAAAATGAAAATCGTACTCATTCTATTTTTCAGGTGAAGTAAGTATCAGCGATATTCGTGATTTCATTTAACCAATATAATATTAAAACTTAAAAAACAAATACTCTAGAGAAGACAGAATTTCCAGAATCATGTCCAGTTTAAACTAATCTTTATATATATTTCAAATTAATAATCAACTACCAAAATTATCCAAATATTATAAGAATGTTATCATTATTAAAAAAAAAAAATATTATCAAAAATTTATAAATCCTGGGTGTTCCGTTTACATATATTTTATTTGTTCAAAATTGTATATTTAGGGACGAATTGTGATATTATTTATTTAAAATTCTGAAAGAACGTTTTGAGTTAACAATAAAACCACCATAACAAATTCCTTTCGTTCCGGTTGGTGAAAATTAAATTTTATTCTTATTACATTTTTGTTACACTTCTTCTACAGTATCCAAAAATGAATTTATACATAATTTTTTTATAATATTTTTATTAGACAATATTATACCACAATTTATAATCCGATGTGTTTGTTTGGATTTTGTTATTAATAAGTAGATCAAATTGAAATTTGTTTCGGTTGGTGACAAATAAGGGATGTTTTTATTGCGCCAATATTGAACTATATGTTTTTCTTTTTGATTTTTGTTTATTGTGAAGGGTGCAGGTGTAGAAAAATAAATAATATTTTATTAAATATAAAAATATTAATATTAAATAGATTTAAAATAGTATAAATATTTATAGTTTATTTATGTTTGACATTATTTATTTTCGACAGTGTTAAATATTTAAAATTCATTAAAATTTACAACGTCTTGTCCATGCCATCCTATAATTATCGTATAAGTGCAATCATTAAAATGTCTACAAAAAATTGATCTTTTTTAATTAATAAAATAATTTTATTAAAATTAGGAATTAATAAAAAATGTGTGATTTATATTATTACGAAAATGAAATTTGCAGGATAAAAAGACTGACACGCTCTTAACTTGCACTGAAAATCAAATAAATAATTAGTATATTATCAGTAATTATCTGTGTCATCAAGAATCATTTTCTAGTAGCTTCTGTCACTGGCTGCTGTATATTCTGTCAATTGCTCTCGCATATATCTCTTTCGAATCCGCTTCTCCAACGTAATTTTGCCCTTCCTGTTCTACTTTTTCTTTCTGGGATATTTGGGACTATTTTCTTTACAGTTCGATTGTGTGACATGCGACTGATATGTCCGGCATATTGTAGTTATTTCACGGGCCTATTGGCATTTAGACTATTAATACTTTAATTATTAATATTGTATCTACAAACTTTAACAATTTTAAAATATATTTATAAACACATTTCTTATATTAATATAGACATTTCTTTTCCATCCTTCTCCAATGTTCTAATAACTTTAGGTGTAATTCTTATATTAGTTGTTCATTTTGATGGTTATACCATTAATCCAGATCCAGCTGTTATTGTTTTGTCCACGAATGAATTACTTTAGTGTGTAATTTTTTAATATTTAAAAGTTTAAATTTAAAGTCTCGTGCCAATGCTAGAATTTGAGAAATACTATGTTAATATTGTAAATGATTTGTAATCACTGAAACTCCCACTTTGAATTTCGTAATTTCATAACGTGGAAATATTCTACATGTTTAAAAACCAATCAGGTTTTTATTAACCTTTAAACACCTAATGCTCTGGTACAATTTGTTTTTTTTTTTTTGCTGTCGATTCAAAATATTAAATTAATATTTCAAAATTTTGATTATGTTTTCAAAATTTTTTACCAGATTTTATCCTTACAGTGTAATTAAGTATAAAAAAAAATCCGTATAACAAAAATTTTTTTTTTTTTTAATAATTTATGTTTCCACGACACAGTACGCAATCATATTTTAGTTGGTGGTTCACGAAATATGCTTAACTCTTTGGTTCTCTTTTTTTATTTATATGTACCTTAGTTAACCACTAAAAAAAAACTGAATAAAAATATTTAAAAATTTTATTACCACAAAAAAGAAAAATGTTAAAAAAGGTACACAGAATAATAATAATAGTTTCTCTTGGGGATTTTTCAAAGGGTTAACATTTTTGTATTACACGATTTGTATTATGGCGACGAGATAGGCGGAACCTCTAAGAAATTGTGGGCAATTATCCATGGGAGGTCGATTGTTTGGCCGGTGATGTTTTTTTTACTAAGTATATATAGATTTTCTGCTATAAATTGATAGTGTACAAAATATTATGATTTTCGATGATATTTTTATGGTCAAATTGAGTGAAAATTGTGCAGTTCATAAAAATAATCATGATTTTTTGATCTTCATTTAATATTGCATTTTTTTTTGTAAATATAGAGCAGATACAAGTTTTTGAAATATGATTTTCGGTAATTTTTTTTATTAATGATGGTATTTGACAATAAAATTATATAGTTGATTAATCTTAAAACTATAATGGAGCGCGAGATTTTCGAACCCCCACAATTTGTTATTTACATTTAAAGCTGGAGATAGTTTTATCGCCGTAACGCCTTAAAGAGTTCGTCAAAATAGAAATCAATTCAATTGATTCCATATAATATTA
Organism: Rhamphomyia laevipes; assembly: GCA_963920725.1. NCBI lineage: Eukaryota > Metazoa > Arthropoda > Insecta > Diptera > Empididae > Rhamphomyia > Rhamphomyia laevipes. Next base: position 24,580,291 of record OY987256.1, on the reverse strand, counting down.
GAATAATTTAACTTTTCATATAAATTATGGTGATCGGATTAACTCCAGCAAAAAACACGCGGCGTAGTTTGAAAAAGGTAACGTAATAAATTCCGGAGTTTATTGTCAAATCTCAACTGCGCAAAATATTTCAGAAATGACAAATAAACTGTTTCAGTTAAACTCAATAATTTGCGTTTCAATATCCGATTAATATTTTATTACCTCATTATCATTATAAAACTTGTTTTTCAAAAATAATTATTTATTTAAAATAAAAAATAGCCAAAAATTGCACCCTAAAATTTCACCTGTTAAAAAAAATAATAATATGAAGATAAAAATGTGCAGATATTTCTGTGTTAATTAAGTGATAATTCAGATGGGACGTTCGTATTTTCCATTCTTTCTTTATATCATTAAATACTATTAAATTTTATATTATATTATTTTACCCTTTAGCTATGGGTTATTACAAAATTTTCAATATTATATTTTGTTTTTTTGGTTTATTGAAGTTTTAAATGCTTTGTTACTTTAATATTTACGATTTTGGTGGTCATGAATATAATTTTATACAACCTAAAAGGTAAAATTAAATTTAGAACATTTCCTTAGGGTAGTTGAATTTATAAAGATAATTTAATTAAACTTATATTACTCGGGCAACGTACTTTTGTATGCGAACTACACCAAACATAGAGATATAAAAGATTTAGTTTCTTCAAGAAATTTTAAAATATTTTTTCGAATGATAACTAGCTAAACGATAACTTTTCATTTATTATATATTGCTAAATTTTTTTAAATTATTTTACTGCTTTGTTTAGTTTAATATACTTTACAGAAGTTTTAATTTGCCATTTCACTGGATTAGTTCGTTGGTGCCTTTGGTGCTTTGAAAATTACCGAGTATTCTAATATTGGAAAGGTTATGAGTCTATAGGTGATGTTTGCATCAATGGAATTTGCATACAATTGAATTTTAAGATACATTCACTGAGTAAATTCAGTGGGTTCATGGGAAACTAACATATGATCAGTTTAGTTACCGAAAAATATGAATAGATTCAGTGGGTGTATGGTAATAAGTGGGATCATTTTAAAATATTCTATTATATTATATAATTTCGATGCTCTACTCTACATCATACAGTAATTGGTACATAATTTGAATTACATTTTACACACATGTCGATTTTGTTGAAAACACTGGTTGGTGTGGTGCTCCTAAAATTTTGTAATAACCATCAGTAACTTCAGTTTGAGTATGTTCGAAACTGATCAGTTTAGGTATATACATTCTTATTTGTTCTAGATTAGGGCAAGTAATTATTATCCGATTTCAGTGAAATTTGGTATACGTATGTAAGGTCGCTATCTAATTTCTATCTAGATTACCAATTTCTAGTTAGAAGTTTTTTTTAAAATGCTTATATTTTGAGTTTTCTGAGCTTATCCACTGTCCCACTTGTAAAACAATGACTTAATAGAAGCAAGCTGAAATAATTTTAAATGCTATGCCACACGTCGATAATGATTATATGTATTTATAGTATTTAAAAAATCATTATAAATCATGGATTAATTAATTTTCTAGTTATATTTGTCTTAATTTCGATACACACTAATATCGCCGATCCATTCTATAAATATTAATCATATGTAACCCGAGATTAGGATTCCTTAACTATAAATTCACTAGTATAAAAATTACTAGTTTTTAAAGGTACCAGAATAGTGCTATGAACAATTTATTCGCAGAATAGGAATTTGTTGTAGAATTGCAAGTTAAATATCACAAATTTAAGGTTAATTACATCAAATCTTATTACAGTGAATCTTCGATATAATCGACCGTATCTGAATCAATTATTTTATAAAAGTAGCTCTTAATGAAAATGGTCGCTATCAACGAAAAGCAATTAATCGAAAAAAAATTATAGATATGTATATGCTCCAAATACAAACAAAGATGTCCCTAATTAAATACTACAATGAATTTTCGATATAAACTACTTCAATAATAGCGACTTTTGATAATAGCGCTCTCGATTATTAGTAACCTTTTTTGAATGATGCGTTTTCGTTAAAAGTCACTTTAATGTAAATTTAAACTTAATTTTCATCTATATATTTTCAGTATGCTTTTCGGAAATTTAGTTTAAGTCTTCTAAATACGATAAATTTTCTGTCATACCCTGTAGCCAAATTCATCGTTAAAAAATTATTAAATTATGGGTGACTTAATAATGGAAAAATGAATTAAAAAAGGTTACTATAATCGAGAGTCGCTATTATCAGAAGTGGCTATTATCGAAGTAGCTTATATCGAAAAATTACTGTATATATAAAACTATAATCTCAAATCTAAAATGGACGAATAAATTATTTATCAAAATAGAAAAGTTGTATCAAAAGTCCATTACGAAAATTAAAAGAAATCAAATTAAATAACTAACACAAATCCATTTTATATAGAATTTAGAGGAACAAAAAAAAACACTTTTCCTCAAAGAGGCGTAAATACAAAATAATTAATAGGTTTTAGTTGAAATTGAAACAATTTTCCTGTAATTAAATTGGAATTTTTTATAGGATTTTTTTTTGATCAATTTCATGGTATCGAACTTTATAAATAAATAAATAGATTGATCTTATACAGAGTAAATATTTTTGTTGTATTATTTGTACAGAACTTATAAAGTTGTTTAGAGCTGGTTAAACTTCTTTTGATATCTGAGTTATATTAGATCGAATTACCGTGACCGATGAAATATTCTTTTAAATATCGTTAAAGACATAGTATCAATTTAAAAAAAATGTAAATTTTAAAATTATTTTTATACTGAGTAATTTTATAAATGAAAATAAATTTAAATTATTCTTCATCATGACAAGTTAAATATAAAACATAATAAATAAAATTAAAAAAATTAATGTGATATGACTTTTATTGTATATAGACAATTTCTTTAAATATATCCCGGGGATATTTTCAAGGTCAATTTCATTTCTACATATAGAATTCCCAGTAAACAACAAATCACAATATCTTGGATTCAATACAGAGTTTTAAGTAGGTGTTTAATGATACGATTATATAAAGACCTTGAAATTAACCTCACAAGATTGACTTGAAAACCAAATAATTTAAAAATTTCGTATAGTATTTATATTTTATCCCAATTTAAATGAACTTATCAACTGTGAAAATAAAATTTTAAATTTTAATCTTGACCTTTGTACTTTGTATGTAAAAAAATCATTTTGTAGAATTGTTTCAGTCTATATTCGAATCTTGCTCATTCGTCCGTCTACTAAAACTGATGATGAACGATATTTTATTAATAATAAATGGAAATTGCTAATTTACCTAATAGTAAAAAACGTAAAATTATTTGATTGTAAGTGAACCTTTGGTAAAAAATAAATTCCACAAAATCTCCATATCAAGATTGACTTCATTCTTGTCTAAATTTTCTCTGTACATACTTGCTAGTTTTAATCTTCTATTACATTTTGCATTGTTATGGCTGTTTTCTTGGTTATAAAATTTATATAAAAAAATCTTGAATAAGACAACAATTGAATGTCAACTGTCAAATGTAATTTTAGTTTATTTTATATATAACTGAAGAGTAAAGTTAGTTTTCTTTTTTTTATATATTTTAAGTTTCTGGCGCTATACTTTAAAATGAGACGTGCAAAAATATAATGCCACCAAGAATATAAATAAATTGAAGATTTTTTATATGATATTAAGCAAAACATGCTGTAGTGTGATGTGCAGTGTCAATAAAAGAGCAAAAAAGTTAAATATATTTTTTAACTTTTTTGATTCATAATTGAGTTCTATAGAAATGTCAAATTGACACAATTTTTAATTTATGGTTTAATTATTCTTAATTTTATTCATATTCATATCAGTTTAGTCGATTAGGAAGTCGATCTTCTCATCGATTATTAATTCGACAAATTTGAAATTTGTAAAATTTTAACTATAATATATTATAAAATAAATTCCATTAATATAATGTCCTTTCTCTTGAAATATCCTATAAATAGAAATAAATTATTTGATATTTTGTTTTCCTAAAAATCATTCCTTTTGTATTTGATTATATGACTTTCGAAATTGTCGCGTGTCTGATTTTATTCTATGACCAAAAAAATAAATATATTTATTTATTTAATTTTTCTCTGGTCGACCGACGTTATAGCATTTTAGAAGCACACACCATATACCAAAGATACTTCCGATTCGTATTTTGATTTTTTTTTCCTAAACTCAAATCGGAAGTAATATTGAATAACACCAAATAAAATAATTTGAAAAATTAGCCAAAAAGTCTTGATTCTCTATGGGGAAGTTTTACAAATGGAAATGGATTGAACAAAGTCAACAAAATTTTATTCATTTTTATATATATACATAATTTTTTTTGTAGATATTATTGTAATGTCAAAATTTTGGTAATTTTTACCCTCTTGTATACCATAAAACAGCAAAAAATAAAAAAAAAAATATTATTGTATCATTTTATGATGTAAATTTTTAGATGCAATAGTGGCAGACGTTCACAAGTTGGGAAATATTAACCGGAACTTGACAATTTTTCATTTCGCTCCAAAGGGTGTTAGATGACGCATTGAACTTATTGTTACAATTTTATTTGATTTATTTTGAGTAAAAGAAGTGAAAGTTTATAAAACTAAATTTATCGATTTCTGACATTAGAATGAACATACAAATTTTAATAAAAAAAAATATGATTGACGACACTATGAAGAAAAAAACACAACATTGAATTTTTATTTAAATAATTTATTCTAAGAGAAAGAGTATAGATAGAGAGTATAGATAGATCTAAGAGAGTATATCAGTTTAACCTAATTTACTAATTGCTTCTAATATTTTCGTATATAATAAAACAGAAACTTTCAGCTGAGGGTATAAAATCCATCAAAATTTGATAAAAATTGAAATTACTTGCAGACAATAAATTTTATTGGAATGCATTTGCAACATAAATTGACGAAAAATTTTAATTCTCAATAGTATCAGCCAGAATATTAGAATTATTGTAATAAATTCACTCTATACTAGACGTGTTCTCGAGGGTTGAAAAATCGCACTCACTTATCAATTTTTTTTCTTCTTCTTAGATTCACCCTCTTCAAATTTATAGCAATTAATGTTGTATTGTTGTTACATATAGAGTCTAACTTTTCGGCAAGTTTAACATTAACACTAAAAAAAAAATTATTTTTAATTTATAGCCATTTATAAGGGGTGTGCAGAGGATTTTACTAAGAGGGTCTCTAATCTTTTCTAGGCAATAAAGTCATTTCAATTCATATATCAATAAAAATTTCTAATTGAAATAGTAAAAATATTTTGACAAGTTAAATAATATTTTAAATTTAAATTATTGTTAAATAAGAAATTAAATTTTATAAAATTCCATCTAAAATTTATATAAAAAATAAATTAATATTGTTTCTAGTACTAACTAACCAGTTTTCTATAGTCAACGAAAAAGTACAAGTTAAATTATAACTTTGTAAAAAATAATGAATTACATAAAAATTTAAAAACATAAAATTTTATTAGTGAGTGCCAATTTGATGGCAAATTACCACCCAAACAGCTCAATTACTAACACAGTTGGGTCAATTTTTCAAATTCTGGTTTGTCCTGAAACTGGTATAACAAAAAAATTTTCTTCAAAGAATTTAATTTATTTTTCAAAAAAAAAAAAGAGAAAAAAAAAATAAGTTATTTCAATTAATTTTCTTCATGTATGTAACATAAATTTATTAAAACTTAAAGAAACATTTTTGCAAAAAAATAAATAACAAATTTTATATATTTTCCACCTCCTGCGGCTGTTGATATAAGCACACATTTGCCACTGCCATTGTCAATTTAATCATCATGATGACTAGCACACGAAGAATGTCTAGTAATTTATTTTTATTAGATTGGGTTTGGTAAAAAAAAAGAATCAATTTTGCTGATGAAAACTGAGTGTCAGCACAAAGACAATTCATTTGATGAACATTAACTGATGGTAATGATTGACCAGCCAGGGATATTCTAACAAAATATATAGAAAAAGAATATGTTAAAATTTTAGTAAATACAGATTCTTCAAATAATGCAGTCCGTTTATGACTTGGCTACTGCTACTGGTTGGTTTACATATGAAAATTTATTAAAACTCTATTCATTTTAGAATAATTTGTGTAGATCCACTAAATCTGTGTATGAATGAACTAAGAAACTTATTATTAATTTAGACAGAAAAGTTTATTTTTTTTGTTTTTCAACTTAATTTTTAGCTTTTAAATGGAAGTTATTTAAACGCTCTGTATATTTTATTTAAAAAACTTGATATAATACAATCGTTTGCTAATTAACTATATAATTATAATTTTTTTACAAGACCAAATTAGATTAAGCAAATATAAAATTCAAGTCAAACATAAAAAACTATATCTGAATCTATATGACTGTAATAAAACTGTCACACTCTCTTCAACAGAGTATTTATGTTTTCATATATATATATATATTCTTTATTACGACAAAAGAACCCTTTGCTATACGTAAATGTTTCATTCTTATATCCTTAAGGGACTGCAATATTATATACCCACTAAATAAACCATAGAAAATGTAATTGTTGGTATAATATTGCATAGACATAGAGTATAAAGTCGTCTTTTAGGCCACGTGAACAATTTAATCATACCGTAAATTATTTTGACATTATAATAGCTCTATTATTGATCTATCACCAGTGATGATGTAACTATTTATTATTTGTTCGAATATTATTTTCCTTTCTTTTTTTATTAATTGAAAATTAATTTATAAAATATTATTTTAATATGTTCTCATCCAATCGTCACAAAGAAGGTAAGTTATTTATAGAATAGACTAGACAATTAATCAATTTACATCTATGGAATATTTCGGATGACCGCATCTCAAAAACTCAATTTATTCTTGTAAATTTAAATATAATCTTCAAATGATTATTGGTGTTATATCACAGTAACTCCGGTATGCAAATTATGACCTTAACTAAAAATAAATTTGTTGTAAAAACTAAACAGATATCATCACAAAACTAATTTAAATATATTTCATCAATATTTTTTTTTTGGTTTAATGACAAAACAATTTATATTATAAAACATAACAAATATAACAACATTCAAATGGACACCTGATGCCAATTAAAAAGATAACTTATTCTTCTGATTAAGTAGAGATTGCCGATGCGTTACCTATATAACTCTAACAGAACAGGTGTGGCGCCATGCCATGCTACCATTATCATCTCTTTTCATTTTTATGTTTTGTTTTGTTTTTGTGAAGTTAAATTAAAAGAATCTAAATACGAATTTTCAGAATTTCATGTTATTTTTTCTCCTTCAAAATAATAAAAAAAAAAGATATCTAAAGATTTTGTTTAAAATTGTTGGATCTTCGTTGTCGTCGCCAAAAACCCTTTACCAAAAATGTCAAAGTCAAGAAAATATCAATGACCAACAAGGTAGATAAAACAATCAATATATGTCTAAATTGTTCAAAAAATTCATTCTTCTGTGTTTACCTGGAGTATATTACCTATATATAAATGAGCATTATAAATGGTTAACTATATCTGCCTTAAAGGTTACATATATATTTATTTTATAGCTTCTTAACAGTTCCAATTTAATTTTACTCCAAAAGATCGGAAATTCTCATAGAATTTTTGTAACATGAATTTTATTCAGAAATATTTTTTTTTTTTTTGGATAGACATTAAACAGTCCCCCAGACAGAATATTTCTGTAGAAATATTTTCGTTATATGTTTTACATAGCACCGCATGCTCTTTAAGAGTAACTACTAAAACGAACAGAGGCAATGAAAAAAAGGAAATATACAAAACTACTAAAGTATAAAACAATCGATTTTAATTATATTTCGATGGTCATCAAGATGTCCGGTTAGCTGTCTTAATGACTCTTCTTAAAATTGTCTGATGATGGTCGAGGGGAGTGGTTATATTTCAAATAAAATCGTTCATTCAGTGATTAAAAAGTTTTGTTGTAGGCTATTAGATTTACTAAATCGTTCTTCTTGTTTTGATTTTGCTGTTGTTGTTTTTTTTTTTTTTTAAATACGACTGTTAAAAAAAAAATTCTGATTGTTAAAGAATAACTGACGCCAATTTCATATTATCGCCCTAACGAAAAATCCCAGCCAAAGTCTTGTTAAAGATTTGGATTTCTTCTTTTTTTTTTTTTTTTATTGTTATATGAACAAAAAATCGATTAGCTCCTTAGGGAATTGTAGTTTTTACAAAAGAGATTTTATCGCCATTGTTATAATTATTGCACGATTCGTGTTTTGTCTGGTTTTATATATGTTTCAACATCATCAAAAACATTTTTAGGATCATGTCGCCAAAATATTTAAGATTAATTTATGCTAATGAAATTGATTTTGCGAAGGGAAAAGTATATAATTTGATTTGACCAGAAACTCCAGGTGATGAATGAGTAAACGGTTATAAAATTATAAAATTATTGTTTTGGCCAAACTGTAATGTCTTAATAATTCGATTAAGTTTTTTTTTGTGCTTTTAAATATTTTGTATTGTCATCTCATTTTTTAGTTCAGATATCTATTTTGGATGTGACTCTAAATTCTATGTATTAATTCAAATAAGGAAAAGATATGGTAAAAATTACACATAAGATAACAATTTGGAAAAATAATTGTACTTGTAATTAAATAACAGTTCCCAAACTGTTTTTGGATTTTGATTAAACCATGTAATACAATTCCGATATATAGTTTAGCTAAGGTTGAAGTCCTTTATGTGTCAAAATATCAATCATTTTGTATGATTTTTAATGAAATTTAAAAGGTTAACAATTTCTCAACTCTATCATTGGCACTGTTCAATATTTAAAACTTTGATTTAGACTGTTTTATTGAGAGCAACCCTGAAATAAAAATAGTCTATTTTATCAACAAATAATGTATTCACATAATCGAATATCGATATTGTTAAACCAATATATATAAACTTTAATCTAGCCACCAAATTAAAATTCACTCAAATTTATTTTATAAAGCTAAAAAAGTATGATGTCCCTGGATATTAAGATACAACACAATCAAACTTATAACTTAACCAATAAATATTATATTGTATATATTTAATTTATAATGTAAATCGATCGTCATTTTTTTAAAAGTTTACACAAAAACAAATCAGAAGAACATATAAAAAAAAATATGATCATGGAATCTTTACCGCCATCATGGTGGTATCATCAATTTCACAGAATATAATATAAGAAAATTTTATATTCCACAACTTGGTAAATCGTGCATGGTAGGTAAAGTTTGTGGAATATTTTGTATAACAATTTGAATGCTACTACATAGTAGATATCGCCGAGTAAAAAGGGAATAAATATGCGTGCCAAGATCAAAAAGATCAGTTAAAAAAACGTTGTGGTGGCGACATTGTATACTAGTTTTTTTTTCTCAAACAAAACTATCATTAATATTTATAATATTTATTTATTGTTTCGGAAATACTGTCGATTGTATTTTGGGAGTATAGAGGCAAGAAGTCTTAAGGACATATTTTTATTGTTTTACATTTTTTACTTTTATCTTTCTTGTCTTGTGTAAATTTTTGCAATACTTTAGTGAATCGAACACTTTAACTTAGCTCTAACTCAACATTTATAATGTGTGATGTTCTTCGAAGTATTATAGTATGTAGGAGCTGCCTTTTACTAGGTGGATATTTATCTGGTTCATAGTTCATGTCTGATGGTTCATAGTGTGATAACCCTTAATTAGTAAAAATCTTCACGAGTCTTATGTGTATTTTTACTTACTATACCGAAACAGTAAAGTATTAAACGTTTAGTTAATTTAAAATATCATAGGACAAACTTAATATTTATAAAAGTTTTCGAGCAATTAACTTTATACACAGCCGACTCTGAACATTTACATTTCTTGTTGCACGACAAAAGACAATTTTTGAAAATCAAAAATAAATAAAGCTTCCTTGTAGTTACCACGTTAAATATTCATACATAAATTAGAGCAAAAATATATGTATATATATATAAATACGATCCTAGCTAGATTTTGCCGCTAACCGTTTAGCGAGCGCGAAAAAAGAATGATACAACATCACCGATATACAATATAAACAAAATTTGAATTAAAAATTTATATATATATCTTTACATATATAATCACAACCCAGGTAAGAAATTATCATAAAAATTATTTGAACAGAATCAGAAAACGTTGCAAAACAGAAAAATATACAAGATTTCGGTCTTTTAGAACCTTTTTAATGTCTGCGCTATATTTATATAATATTTTAAAGATATATTTGCAAGGAAATGTGCAAAAATATCTGTCTTTTGCGCGCAATATATCACCCTGTCGTCGCCATTCGTTGCCACCACTAATACCACTATCTTTTTCGTCGTCGTTATCAACTTAATGAAATCGATGACTGGGTAACGATACTATAAGACATACATATATGTACCATAATATAAGCAAGCATAAATCGAATAAAACAATGGAATTGAGTGAAATGTATTGAATTTAAAATACAAGCGGTCTCCAAATATAAAATTTGTTTTATATAGTTATAGACATATATATATAAAAAGTTTTAATACATTAATGATATAGCATATAGGTATATATTGAAGGATAGGAATTTAATCAAGTGGCGCCGCCACTGGTGAATATAGTTTAAAGACCACCTGGAATGCGCACGATTTTTAAAATTTTTATATAAATTGCTGCTACATAAAATAAATATTATTATATATAAAATATATTGATAGCCTCCATATATATTCCAATTTTAACAAAAGAATTGATCGAATTTGTAGAAAATATTATTTGGCTAAATAAATAAAATAAAAATTACATTTTTTTTTTGTGTTAAAGAAGAGTTCCAATTTATTTTGTGATTCAGAAGATTTGAAATCTTTACATGTAAGATAATTCTATCCAGAAGAAAAAGCTATTAACTCAGCAAAAGAAACAATTTTAATTTAAGAAGCTACTTAAATTTTTTAAAACAAATATATTTATATAATAGTAGAAATGAAGTGAATTGTACCGAGTAATAATCTTATTTCTTGTTACAACAAAATGAAACAATTAAAAATATATTTACTGAATTTGTTTTATATATATACAGACTGAAGGATTAGCGAGCTAAGGTTTATTTAATGTATAAATGAAATTATTAAGGACTGAAATATGAATTTATCTTATGAAATATTTTATAAACTATACTTCTAAACTATACTTCTAACTATACTTCTAAAATAACTTTTCAAATGATTTCGAAATCAAAAGTAATAAAATTTTGGTTAAAAATTTTCATTATATTTTCAAACTATTTTGGGATGCATACTTTTTGATAGTTAACACTTTTTCCATAATCCAATATAAAATTATTCAATACTGAATGTATCACATATTTGTAAGTTTGTGGTGCTACTATATACTAAAAATAAGTTTCCATTGGATAAGTAAAAATAAATATTTTAAATAATTGAATCTATTAAATTTTGAAATATAAAAGTCCGATTTCTCAATGGTTACGTTAAATATGATTGATGTAAGTATTATCGATTAAGATTTTACTAACGTTTCAAATTTTCAAAGTAAACAAAACTACCTACTTTTTATTTGATATTATACTAGTAATAATTTTTTCCATTTTAAATTTTACATTACCATACTAATTAAATTTCGAAAAATATCAATGATTATAAAATTTTGGAAATATATTTTTAATATTGATTGCTGATTAACAACCTGAAAATTTCAATTGCTTTATTTACCTGTTTTGTTTATTAAATTCTGTACTATATATTAGGCGACTTGAAAACCTATCAACCAAGCCATACTTATTATGAAAACTAATTGTTTACTAACTATACCTATATAACCTCAATAACAGGATTAAATTTTCTGCTCAAATTCAACTGAGGATATTTATTTTTACATTATCCTGAAACAAGATTAATTTACCATCCAATATATTTTTTTCAAAATCCGTTCTAAAAAAACACAAACAAATAATATAGTTTAAGAAAATTCTTTAGACTTTTATAAAAATTGAACTAAATTCATTATCCTTATAAATATATCTAGGTATTTTTTATTTTTTCATTATTTTACTTTATGTTTTTCTAACTATGCCGACAAATATATTCGTTTTTCTAATAATAATCTCAAGCCACCGAACGATATAAAAATTTGTCTATTTTATGACAATAAATTTTGTCATCCATAATTTTCTTTAAGGATCTAATTGTGCATTATAAGTGGAAGGTTTTGTATTGAAATCAAATGAGAAAAAATAAAAATGTCACATATAATTTTGCAAAATAAAAACAACAAACAAATTAATATACCATCAGAGAGTATAGTGCAAATAAATACATCCTTTTTCATTGCAATTTATAAGTGGATTGTATATGTAGCTATAGTTTTGAAATAATTGACATATCATTGTTTGTAAAAGTCCTTATTTCAGGATAATATAGTTTAAAAAATTGTAAAAATGTTTTTAACGATTATTATATGAGACAATTATTTCGGTTCAGTTCAGTTTTTTTTTCTTTTTTGCTATTCAAGGATCGATTCTATTCTATTATATATACTAAAGAAATTTGCCATGCCCAAAGGATAATAACAAAAATATTTCCATTTCATAGTTTTTTTTTTAAATTTTAATAGTTTTATAACAAAAGGAATTACCTATTAAATTACTGCGTCTATTATCTATGAAATAGAGAAATGGATCCTTTTTAAAGAGCGGTTTTATGTGCAATTAACTACAGGATTATTGCAAATAATATTTTTTATAATTGTATTTTTGAAATATGTATTTTATCTATGTAACGCATCACCTGATGATGTATTGAAATATTTATCTCTATGAAGAAGAAAAATTTATAGATGAAGTTACAAATATTTTGTTGAACCTAAATAAAAGAAATTTCAAATCTATTCTATTTTAGAAATTTAATATCTTCAATAAAATATAATAAAATAAAATCCTTATTTAAAATATATTCTAGTCAATTTTTACACATTTTTTTACTTGCAACGTCATCTAGTGGTACACTTAAAATAATCTGTCGACTGCTTTGTCGTACGAATTATAATAAACAAAATCGATAACAAAATTTATAACATAGTATATTAAGTAAGTAGATTCGAAATCATGGAACACTTTTTTGGAGATTTTGGATTTTTCCGTTTTAGATATCAGCGTATCTAAGTCTGAAAAAAACGCTGTTTTTCAGTCTCCATTAGCTGCAAACTAAAAAATGCTAACATTTAGAAATAGTATAGTAAATAACTAAAGAAAGATTAGTTATTATATCTTAAAGTGGAAAATATAATAGCGTTCAGCAAACGGGACATAAGAACCTGACAGGATATAGTTCTTTGAACTACCACTTCAGTAAAATGAGCATGACTTATACAGACATCTGCAGCATCTGCCTAAATGACAAAGAGACGACGGAACACATCCTCTGCCACTGCGAGGCACTCGCAAGAAGCAGACTACATATCTTAGGCAAAGGTCTCCTTACCTCTGACGAACTGGGCAATATTGGTCCGTCAAACATACTAGGTTGCTTTTAATTTATTAAATGGTAAAAGCGATAGGGTCTTTAAACGCACAATAGATAATTAAGATCGCAGTGCTCTCTCGCGTTCCCCTTCACAACAAAAAAAATCTAGCGATTGGCCTTAAATTTGAGGGACAAGAATGGAACTTATTAGTTGGTGTCTTTTTTTAAATTATTTGAGAATACTTAAAAACTACGTCTAGACCTAGATTAAGTCGGTTTTAACGGCATGTCGTAGATATATTCACAAACGAGTCGAATCAATAAGAATTGTTTTAGAAATTACATTTTGCGGAATACAACAGCTTATCCATATACACCGTATTTTCAAACCCCTCCATTTGAGAATTACAAAATTATTAATATTTTCAATAAGATCAAGAATTTTTTTTTTAGGTAGGATGTTGTAACTTGGTATTTAGATATCATAGATTGAGGTCCTACGGAATGCTTCCGTTTTCTCTAGGAGATTCAGGTACGTAAAAGTATTGTCGAACATTTATAATTGCGTCAAAACTAAAATGTATCGGTAATTCAATTTTTTTTTTGGAAATATCTTTTTAGGAAAAGTAGACTTGATCGAAGTATTGACACGCACACCTGATTCATCGTAACATCATACCGATTTTATTTATGACTGATAGCTAAATGATTTAATTAAGTTTATGTAACAATTTGTTTCTTAAATATTCAACATTTATGTCCTTAGAACATTGAAATAGAATTTAACTCAACTAGAATTTAATTCAAATGTTTTTTGATTCTACGTGGTGTATAATATTATTTTCTGTGGTTCGTTATGAAATCAAAGCTGCTGGTGTAAAAATAACTAAATTATATAAAAACATACTAAAAACTTTCTCAAAGTCGCCATAGTTAATTACATTTTCGATGAACATTTTTTTTATTCTTGTACTCGAATTTCATTCAATTTCAGTTTGAGGACAAAAAAGTAAACCATTACGCTTCAAATATGAGGAATTATAATTATAATTTTTTCGTTGCTATGAAGTAGCATATAATACTTCACGAAATGATTGTGTCCTTAAATATTAGTTTAGTATGAATATGAACTTCTGAATGAATTTTACAAAAAAATGTTCTCTGAAAACTATAAATCTGTAGTTAATGTATAAAAATATTAGCGTTAAAAGAAACTAAAAAAAAATATTTTACCAAATTTTAAAATCCGAATATAATAGTTAAAGATACAAAATCTGTTAATAATTGTGGGATTTAAATGTGTACATATCTTACAAAATTACATCATACACTATTTTCAAATAAAAATTATGGATGGGGAGTTGCTAAGCAACCAAAAATATTATCCTTCTCTATGTCCACTTTTATAATTTATCAAGGATCATTGGGGAATTTTATGAATTTGTTCCTTTTTTATCATATTTTTCCACAAAAGACCATAGCTTAAAGCTAATTTGAAGGTATTTGTTGAACCTGGTTCTTTTTTTATATATGTATATACAGATTACTACGTAGCATTAGATATTCTAAAGAATTTTCGGTTTGTTTGGATTGATTACCTTTTATCCTGGCAAAATTTACTATTAAGTGTTTTATTTAAGCATTTAAGATGTGACTTTAATAACAATAAATGACATACTTTAAGATATCAAAAATTTTATATAGAAAACATAAAATATCTGTAAAGAATAAACTTTTTTTTTTTTTGATATTATTAAAGCTTAAAAGAAAATTTATAACTTTATTCTTTTGAAAACTGTTTTTTTTTTTATTTTATTTAATTCAGAAAAAGGACAAACTTTTTATGTAGTCTTTAATAAGTTCTTAACATAAAATATTATTATTTTTGAATTGAATTTATTTTTGTTAGATATTTTAAATTAATATGTAGATTTTTACTGATTTTTTTTTTTTATTATTATATTTATCTTGATTACGAACCTAATTTTCACTACAAAATGTTATCACTTTTTTTTATAGCCATAATAAATTTGTCACCAAATTAAATTGGTGTATATATAATAAAGTTATGTGTTCATTATTTCGGTCTCCATCTTTCAGACAACGCAATTAAAATGTCATAAAATTTCTTATAAAATTTTGTATTTTACTTTGGGAAAACTTGTTTCTATATAGTTAAATAAAAATGTTAATATTATTCGGAAGATATTAACTTCTTCTTAACAAATAAATATATATTAAAACTATGTCACTATTACAATTGTAATTTCTTTATGAGGCCTAATTATATAATTTTTCATTAATATTATACTAAATATAAATTTTCTTCATAAAATCTGACCAAAATTTTTATAGATTTTCTAATAAAATACTATAAAATTTAGTTTTTCTTGAAAACTTCTACAGTTTACAAATCATAAATTGCAATATATTTATGTATATCAATCTTACGATGATACAATTATTAATGAGATAAAATATGAATTTAATGTTTTATGTAATAAACGAAATACAAATGAAGCTTATCGGGCTGGCATTCAATATAAAATCGTATGATTCTGACGGAAATATTATTATCTAACAATATAAATTACAGATTCAGCAAATTTTACATCATGATTTTTACATCATGAGATTCCATTTCACGAGAACGCTATTTTGTCATATAGGAAATTATAAATGTTTTTGTGTCTGAAATGAATTCTTTTGAAACTAATTAGAGCAAATTATTGTGGCGTGATTATTTGTTGCGTCACATAAAAATTATTTGTTTAGGAGAATATGAAATTGGCGAAGAATTTTTGATATGATTTTGTAATAAAAATACCAAGATTTGATCATAAAAACAACTTCTGGCTTGTTATCTTGGAATTAGAAAATCACGCGTTCTCTGATAATCTTCGAAATAGAATATCACGCGTTCACATTGTTATCAAATTATAACAACTTCTTGTAAGAATGGAATAAAGGAAATGTGAATACTACGTAAAATATTGATTAAAAATATATTTCCTTGTTTGTTATAGAGTAAAAATGGATCCAAAAAATATGAATAAAATATTTTTTTTTAACTTCTATTTGTTGTCTTACATATAGAACAATTTATATTTTACTTATGATATATTTTCTTTCTGATGATTCACTGTCTACTGTTATAGATCAAGGAATATATTCCTGATAGTGACAGATAGTGTTCATTTACTCTGATTTTCGAGGTGCTAGCATTTACAGTACGTTTTAGAATTATGAATAACTTCAGAAATTCGGTAAGCGGCGGAAAATTAATGTAAATCTTAGGATACGTGTTACAAAAATGGTTGTGATCGAAAACTATGGATGTTACCTACATATAAAAAGAAATTATTGACCAAAGTTAACAATTATATAATGCGTTGAATAATTAATCCAAAAAATAATAAATAAAAAAACTAAGGTCAACAACTGGGAGCAATTATCCAACCACTAGTTTTTGTTTAAGGAAAATTCATTCTAGCAAACATTCTTCTAATTCATTAAAACTTTTGGAAGTTAATATATTTTCTTATGAATTAAAGAGAATAATAAAAAAATAAAATAGAAAAAAATTAAAATCTCAAAATATTCTATAATCTACTTTCGAACTACACTTCACTGTCGCCTCACGAATTATAATAAATACATAACTTATATATATCTACCAAATACAGCATAGAACTGTTCTGGAAATTTTCAAATATCTTATTTTCTTATGGTATTTTCATTTTTATATACATACCTAAACCCATCACGCATGCAACCATCACTAAGAATCATCAAGATTTTTTTTCTCAATGAACCACGAAAACTCGCGTTGCAAATATTATTCTTATATAGTGCGCGTAAGAAAAAAAAGAAGAAATTATTCATAGGGCCATCAAAAATAAGCGCCGGCGCCAGACGTCATCCTTCATCGATCTTCAATGTACAATTTTGTGGTGACGGGTAAAAAATGTATATAGAAATATTGTCTGGATTTTGGAGGATAATGTTGGGAAACAAAATATTGAGTTAAAAACTGCTCTTTTTTTCAGTTTTAATAAGAAAATGGTTAAATTCACGATATTATAAAAATTAATTTGCATACAAATATTTAGATAAATTATGTTTTGTATTAAGAAATTAATTTAGGATATTCTTGTAAATTTTGATTATTAAATAAAATTGTGAATACTATTTAGTCAAATTTGTATGATTGGATAGTCATAATTACAATTCGTTTAAAATATAGTAATTCATTTAGTAATTAAATTGAATATATTATAGAAAGTTATGTTTATGGTATGATTGCTGTAACTGTAACATAATAAATAGATTCGATTTTAAAAATTAACTTTGTTTAGATTGATAGAAATAAAATTATAAGTCCGTTGATGACAATATTTATCTAATTATAGTAAATGTTAATAAAGTTGGAACGTAATGAGTCCGTTTTTTTCAGGGATGACGAGAGCAAATTATCATCAAAATAGCAAAATATTATCGGTAATTTGGGATATTTTTATTTATATTTAGTTTTTCAAAAAAGTTATTTTCCATTCATTCCATAGTCATTAAAAAGTTATTTTCCATTCATTCCATAGTATTTGTTCAATTGCCATTACATTTTTTATTGGTGCTCATTAGATGGGAAAGAACTCATTATATTTGTTATTAAAAAGCTGTTGATATATGCAGTGATAAGAACTGTGCATTAACAGGCAATACAAAGTTCTTTTCACTGCTGTACACCTGATATATTATATTATTTCAACCGAACAAAATAATTAATTAATAAAAAATGCATTTAATTTATAGATTTAATTATGTATATTTAGATTATATAAAAATTAGGTTATATTAAAATTTCCCAACATATTTGACTTCTTAATGACTATTTTATATTACGCGCATCGTTTGTAATACAAAGTAAAAGAATAATTTTAACTTTAGGGCATTTAACTATAAATTTTTCCTTGTAAGTTAAATTTATGCTTTGTTTACACTTTTATTATGCTAATTTTCTCAAAAAAATATGTCTATCATATTGTAATTTGTTTTTAGCATATTATTAATAAAATTTAAAAAAAAAATGTGAATAATAATAATTGTCGTACTAAATAACAAAAGTTTCAAAAAATTAGTTTATCCAATCAACAACTCCAATTTATGGAAATCATTATAATATTCTAAGTAAGTTCTAAATAAAATTTCTAAATAAAGTCCTTAATAAATTATATAAAATAAATATGTAAATTAGCAGTTTTTGGTTAACCATAAAATTTTGCGTCAAACAAAATCCGAGATTTGTTAAAAAAATTTAAATTTTAAATCTTTTATCAGCATATTTTTTTTTATTCACTGATGAAAGCATATTATATCTAAGTATTTTCAATTGAATGTTATTAATACACTTACTGTTAGATGGTGGTAGTTAAGGATAAAGAGTCCTTATACATTTTCAATAACTGAACGATAATGTAATCGCTAAGAATTCTTGAAAATTTTGCTTGACGACCTTTATAAACTGTTTTAGTCAGCATAAAATTTCTCTTTGACTATAAAAGTAAAATGTAATTTATATATATCCACGACTGAATCCTTTCTTTTTTTTTTTTAAAAAAAAAAAAATATTTGATGTGAAACTTGTATGTAAGGAGGAGGATGACAGTTGGTACAATGTTTTCGGAATAAAAAACAAATAGATTTTGATAACAAATATAATCTATACATAGCAAAAATAGATTTTTTTTTATATGATAATATAATTCATTTTCAATCCTTAGTTTTAATCCTTATAAATTCTATTATCAGGATAAAAATATCATCATAGTTTTGAAATTAATTAAAAGTGATTTTTTTTGTTATAATTAAACAAAAATATTCAAAGAAATAAAAGCAAACAGAATTAAGAAAAAATTTGTTCCAGTTTTTTATAATTACCAAAATTAGATTATTTTGAAATTGTGTTATGCATACCAAAAAATTCGTTATATAAAATCTGTAGTGTATATGAAAATTGGCGTTGAGTAGGAAAAGATAATTGTGACCTAATTTATTTTTCACCATACTAAATATCCAGAGTTCCATTTTGTTGTGAAACGCATAAAAATGCAGCTTTCAATAAATACGTTTTGAAATCTGTTTCAAAATTGTATGAAAATGCTATCATATTGAGATTAACATTCTAAATATTTTAATCATATTAGCTGGCCCCATTTTAGTTTTGATAATTTTGTTAACTAAATAATAATATAACTATTCTCACGCTTTTATGCACATATATGCATCAAAGAAGAAAGACAGTCGGGTCATTTTTAGCTCTGTATTCTAATATTTTTAATATTGTATTGCCAAATTGTCTTAATTAACTATAGTAAAATTTCTTTCGAATATTAGTTATATATACTTTTAAAGTATAGATTTAATTATTCACAATATTCAGAATGTTCTTGAAATTTATTTGTACTTCTTATAGTGAAGCATATTTTGAACATCTAAATTTAAATAAATAATTAATTTAATAAAATCTGTTAAAAAATTTGAATTTTTTGCATGATAATCTTAAATGTATTAATTCTTATATCTTTTTAATTAAACTACTAAGTATTTTAAAATATGATATCGAATGAAATGTTTGAGAATCTTTTCAATCACTGTTAAACTGCTCAACTGCTAAATCTATATAGTATCCCAAATACATTTTTTTATTATGTGATCCACCTAAGATTTATTTTTAGTAATCTTTCTCTGCAATGGCAATGGTGCTACAGCCCCAATCGATTCTTGGCCTCCTCATTTTTAAGAATATTTACAATAGTATTTTATATACAAATGACAAAAGTACTCCGTCACTCCATAGTCCAAATTTGAGGTATATTTGAATTACCACAATGTACAAAACGTAATTCGTTACTTGCGTAGTGATAGTGTATTATTTGTACCGGTATACTGTCATGTCTTTCTGAGTTTACGAGCTTTAAATGAGTATACCATCAGTAATAAAATTTCCAATAATTATGATTTTAAGACTGGGAAAATCCTAAGGATTGAGACCATTTGTGAACAAATTAATGTGTTACTATTAAAAAAAGCCATTTGAAAATAAAAGCTTTTTTACTGAAACTTATAGTTCCGAGCATATAAAATTCAAGTTTCAAATTGCAATAAATTGTCACGAATATTTGAGACACTATGCTGCCGAGTGGAGATATAAAATAAACAACCTAACTTACAAGAATGTTTCTTAATAACTCTCAATTCTATGAAGAAATCTAGAAATCTAGATATCTTTATTTAGAAAATCTTAATTATCTCATCAAGTAGAAAATATAAATATATTGCAGAAAAAAAAAGTTAAAAACTATCTAACAGACCCAACTTTTATTTGATCATGATGGATATATGAATAAAAATAGTAATTCCAATTTGATAACAAAATCTTAGATATTTTTGTTAGATTTCTGAGATAAGTGACCATACTGACATACACTGAACAAATAATTAGATTAAGTTCCGAAAAATAGTTTTAAAAAAGTAAGTGCGAATTTACACAACGGAAATTTACCTAAAATTAGTTATTGTTGGTGATCTTGATATTAAATAATATCTCTAGCAAAGCAACTCTTTATTTGCTGGCAGTATATTTCATTAATTAACTGCTAGGTTGGAATTATAATTTAGTATTTTGTTGTAAAACCATTGTTGTTTAAAATATTAGGTTGCAATCTTTATTAGCCATTAGGTAATGTAAAAATTACCCTTTTTAATTTCAATGAAAATAGTTGATTATAGAGCAAGCATCATCACTACATCAAATATTATATTTAAACTTTTATGGTTTCTTAATAGATCGTTTGTTTTAGAAAAATTGTAGGCATAATTTATTAAAATTGGCTTATTTTTATGTAAAATATATGAAAAATAACGATACAAAGTTTCAACATTAAATAGCCACAGCTTTAATTATGTTGTGAAATCATGGCGCACATTCATTCATGTTTTTAACCTAATTTAATTAAATCATCATGTTCTCAAAATTAAATATTTACTGTGTAATACTATGAATGAAATGAATTACGATAACTTTTTTTAATACTAAAAGTAACTAAATTCTTCAGTGTTGCTAGGAAATTATGAATATTTTCCCAGAAATCTGTCATCATCATCTGACAGTAATATTATATATATAAAAAAACATATTTGCATTAATTTTTTTGTTTTTTGCAACCGACAAAAACTCTTCAGATAAAAAAAAAAAAAATTTTAATACATTTTTTTTTTAAAATCATGAAAATCTGGTTGCGAAAAATTCTTTACAAAGCGCCAACATTTTTATTTAATGTTCCAAGAAAAATGGAGCAATGAAATAAAAATATAAATAATATTTTGCGGTAAAATAAAAAGCAAATTATTGTTTAAGTGGGATTTTATTGAAGTTTTATTCGCGCGTTTCTTTGACACAGGACATTTAACACGGTAGCGCATAACGTGATGCGTTAATTTTAATGGCGGCAACGGCTGCTGTGCGGCAACTTATTAAAAGAGATTATCTATGGCGGCATAATTTCAATTTTAGGGTTTTTTCTTTCTTTTTGTTTTTCTTAAAAATTGAATTACAAATTTAGTTTTGCATTTTTTATTTTATAAATTATAATAATAATGTTTTTTGTTGAAAATTGAAAGCGCCGGCCAATTATAATTTTGAATTTCCGTGTAATTTTTTATAAAAGTAGAACATAAAATTGCTTGAGTCAAAATGTATGCACAAAATGTGGAATTTTCTTTCAGTAGCAACTATTCTAATTTTTAAGAAGGTTAGATTTACATATATTTCATCTGCTAATATATTTTTTTAAGTAATTTATGGTTTTTTAATAGATTTTTAATATAGGTAAAAAATAAAATTTTCAGTTTTATTATTTATACAATTATATTTAATTTTCCATTAGTAATTAAAACATTTTGCAGCTTTAAAACAAAGAGTATCTGAATTTAATGACAATATCCTATTTTTGGCAAACAGACCGACGGGTAACTCCAAATATAAACTAATATCAATTTTCATATTCTATGTTTCTTTACGAAATTCAGCATTTGAAAAATAAATTCTGACAATTTTCTAAAGGAATTTTATTGTAGACTATAATTTTATTATCTCTATCAACAATTTGATTTTTTATCATTGTAATTTAAAATCACTTAACTGCAAAAGTAAAAGTGAAGTGCAAAGTAAACGATTTAATTTAATTAATTTATCATTTCTTAATTTCTTAATTGAAAACAAATAAACCGAAAATGTGTTAATAAATAAATTCTTATTACTACATTTTCCAAACTTCTACAATCTAATATCTTTCAATTTCCACAATTTATCTATACGCAATGATTTAGTTCCTTGGCGCTTGGCGTCCTTTCATATCATTTAACTTATTTTTTTTTTTTTTACTGCCAAAAATTATTCCCATCACCGCCATTTAAATAAATTCAACAGCTATCAAATGTATATATAAATAGACATATCATGTGAATATAATTAAATTTAAACTCATGTGCGATCGTCCTTTTTAATATTTAAAAAAAAAAACTATATTTTTAAATATCTGCTAATAAAAATTTGAATTAAAATAAAATTTGAATTATGTTAACATAAAAAAAAGAAACCTTTTTATCTTAAGGTCGTTCAATTTGCATCACTCCTTTAAGATTCTCTTTTGTTGATAATATAAAGAATTAGCCATTCTTGCGGATGTTGGCGTCGATCATTTTTTGCCGAATTTAAATATAAAAACGTATAGAACAAAATTTAAACTCCATAACAATATATTCATTTAGCTTTATAGCATCTGAAATGAATAGAACCAAGTTGATTTTACGAAAAAAAATAAAAATAAAAAACAATTTGTAATCTGATATTATTGTACGATGCTCCGTAATTATCGATGGTGCCGACATTGTAAGGATTATTAATTTTGCCGAAAGTATATAGTAAAAGTGTAGATCCTGAAAATTTGAATAGAAAATACTTTTATTATATTTTTCGTCGGCTGGTCATAGACCTCTTAAGAAAAGATAATTAAATAGAAAACATAATTAGTATTGCAAGATAAGGAAATAATATAACAACACTACAATAATTATAACTAAAAACAAAGGACATTTCCGGCGGTAGATTTTAGGTATGTATTTTTAAGTTGCTATTGATGTAATCACCAGACACGGCATTTTTAAAACAAATTATCACACAAACAATTCAATTTCGAATTTGATACTGTCAATTATTTTTGCGAACCTACGATAAATTGAAACCGCATATAAATGACAACTTTTTTGTTTTGAATGTTGATTATTGATAAAGGATATTTTTTTGTAGTAGTTAAGTTTTTTAATATTTTTTTTTTATTTTATAAAAACTATTGTTAATAATCAACAAAAAATATTATTAAAATAAGTTTTATGGAACTTTGTAAGTTGTTCAACTAAAAAAACAGTGGGCGCAGTGCCCTACACACCTTAGCCTTAGAGAGTTCGCCACTGTTTCAACATGAGTGTTATTGTGAAAATTTATGAAATTTGGTTTACATTTCAGAATTAAAATTTTTGTATTCAGAAAATATAATAGGTTGGTTATAATTGGGCTACCACCACAACTACAAACACAACAAGTTATAATTGTGCTACAAAATCGCTAAAATGTAACTTTGAAGTGTCATTTTGATGTTGATAGAAGAATATTTGCAAATAAATCGAAAAAAATTATGTCGGTGAATAATATTTTAAAAAAAGCTATAACTGGATTTTTAGCTATGAAGGCATATAAAGAATTAAAGAAATTAAAAGAACCTAAAAAAAGGTAGGCGCAGATGGGGAGTCCGAGAACTGTACATAAGACCAAATAAAATATTTTAAAATATGTTACAAAGTTATAATTTTGATAATTTACTACTACACTTTACTGCAACTTCAAAATTAGCTACATTCGAAATTTTAGTAGCCCAATTATAACTCAAAGCATTGATTTCCATAAGAGTGCAGTTGGTAGTTGTGTTTGTAGTTGTGGTGGTAGCCCAATTATAACCAAGGCATAATCCTTCAGAAATGCGAAGTTAACAATATGTTAACAATCTCAAAAATAATGGTCATTTTATTTGTGAGAATATTTTAAGTGTTCGTTTTTGTTTTTTCGCAGGGTTATCGTTTGGTTTTATTCCATTCAATTTTCTTACCATTTATCTACTTACATAATTATTTGTGGTCAACTATCGACATAGATTTTTTGATATTTTCGCACCCTAAAAGTAAATTTTGTATTCATATTTCTATATTCTCATCGTAATAAATTTCTATAATATTGCATGCCATTAAATTTAAAGTTTCATAAGACTATTTTTTTTAAAGCAATCTGTTTGTTGGTCTGTCGTGTATGTGTTAAACCTATATAGGACCAAACGAAAATTAACACATATAAATAGTATCTTCTGTATGCAGAAAAGTGATATTTTGAAATAATATGATAAGGCTTAAAAATATCACTAATCACTACATATTCAATATCAAGATCAAGTATCAGAATAGTGACATTTTAACATCTTCAATACTGAAGTTATAAATTATTTAATAATATTTCATATGTCCTTTGAACAAATACACAGTTTTTATATCACATTTTTTTGCTTATTTTAATATCAAATTAAGGTCCTTGAACCTATTATTTATTTATATTGTTGTATCTATGTAACTATATATATATTTATTATAATTTGACTCATTCATTGAAAGGCGATGAACCAATTATGTTCGACGATCAACTGTAAACCACAATTTTCTTGAAATTTAATTTTAACTAAAATAATTATACTAGTCCACATATACACAGCATGGGTAATACTATAGTAATAATAATAATAATATGTCTAAATAGCTAGTACACTGGGGCAACAGTTGGCAGACAATAAAAATCGGTTTTTAACTGCCGTTCTGACGGTTGCAGTATTTTTTTTTTGTTATTGTTTATGGCTCCTGTTTCTGTTTGCACGCAGACACGCAAATCTGGAACAGGCCTTTTGTTAGTTAACCTTATATAATAATCAACCACAAAATAAATTATTCATTTTGTTGCTTAAGAAGGTTGATTTGTTGTAACTTCGATGGATATTACTTAAAAAGTTTCAATTTTAAAGATGTTTGAATCTTTATAGATCGTTTCAAACGTAAATCTAATATTGACCTAATTGATTAATTAAATCGTAAACACTTAATGTTCGCACTAAGTTTATAAGAAGTACTAAACATCTGATACTAGGCTATGTTTACACCATATAAAGCCATCGTAACACAAGAGCCTACTGAATATTTATTAAAAATAACAAAATATTTGATTTACCAGTGCCGAATTGAAACTAATGCGAGTCTTATTTCGGCACGATACATATTATCCATAAGTATATCGTAATTGATTATTACGCAATTATTTACAACTTGATGGACACCAAGCACTTCATATTGGTACTAAAGAATCGAGGTAAACAATGAGCAATTTACGGGTTTGCAGATCAGCTTAGGAATTTTTATTATTAATTAATTAAATGAGGATTCGATTCTCGACAGAGACTAGAGATTGTTCTATAAGTTGACTCAGTTTTAATTTAATTGAATTTTAAAACTTACACATATTTGTGATTTTTACTGTGTAGGAAAAATCCTATCGAGTAAGGCATTTGCTATATAAAAATATACAAAGAAAACTATCTATCAATATAACGAAGACGCCAATGGTCATATTTGCGCTGACCAGCCATTATTTAATTAAATTAAATTTTTGCAGTGCAATATTCTTTATTAATTATCGTCAAAATAGGATTTTAAACTTATATTATGCGTAGAATCTGTTGTTTTGAAATACACGGTTTTCTTAAATTAACACTAACTCCGACTCATAATTATTCTGCAGCGCTTTACAGATATAATACAGAACACAGAGCTTGGTTCTTATACAGTATTAATTATAATAATGTAATTAAAGTGTGTTAATCTGCTGCCAAAAAGAAAATAAAACAGCCTCTAAAACTTCAGTACATTATTTTCTATATTATAGTTAGTTCAATGAAACTTTATTGCATCATTTTAAATTATTTACTAAATTCTTTTTGATATTTTCTGTGTAATATAACCAATTAAATAAATAATAATTGCAAATATTGCGTTGTCTGGAATTTAATTATAGTTGTATGATATTTTATATTATAGGTTTTTAAATATATTATTAAATATTTCTTCCGTAAGATCACTTTTTTGTCTTCTCTAGGGTGCCCACATTCATTATTAGTTTTATTATTTCACTTACATTTCGACTTTGTGAACCGTAAATGATTATTAGAATGGCCAAATGTCATCATCAGAAAATATGGATATAACATTAGTACCTACTAACGAAACAAAATAATAATAGTGAAAATATTTATTGCGACAGGTTTTTGAGGCTAGATTTCACTTTAATGTTATTTTAAATGTAACGTTTGGTTGATTAATTTAAATTGTGACTCAATATAAAATGAACTGAATATCTCTGGAAGAGGCGTTATATTCCAATTCATCCGTCATTAAAAAAAAACTGTTTGGTTTTATTTATTACTGTGATGTAGAGGGCATTGCTTAGTTTTTGTAATTTAAATGGTGACGTTCTTTATTCACTTTTTTATATAATATTATTTGTCTTGAATAAAATTTAAATTTTTTTTTACTATATTTTTTTTTTTTTTAAATATTTCATTTGTGTTTCCTCTGGGAAAAAATATAAATATAATTGACTTAATTAAGTGGATTGACGTTTATTTTTTTTTTAAAGTAGAATTATGATGCTCGAAATTATCTTATATCTTTTGGTTTATATTAAAATAATAATTGTTGTAATCATAAAATTTTATATACATAAATGAAATTTTAAAGTGAATGTCTTTGGTATAAAACTCAAGCCCTATAAGCCACCCACATAAAGTAAATTCAATTTAACTTAGCTCCATAGTACGAAAACTTCCCTTCACTTCTATATTTTGTTCAGAATTACGAATTTATACTGTCGAGATTATTTATTTGTAAATCTGTGTGGTCAATATAAAACTATGTTCATTGGATGATAATTGAAATTAATTGGATGAAATTTAAATAAAAATTCTTCAAGATTTATGAAATATAATTACTTGAATTTATAATTTAAGTGAGGCAATAAATTTTGGTTTGGTTATATATTTGTGAAATGATTATTTCCAATATTAGGATAAATAAAACAAAGTGAAAAACGATTTTAGAAGTATCGTTTTAAATTTTAGTTTGATACGATCTAGAAAAATTTCTGTTTCGGAAGCCAGGTTTAACAAATAATTGGTGATTGGAAAAAAAATATTTCAATATTATATTGATAATTACAATTCATTCCATGTAATTTACAAAATCTTGCAAATCTAAGTAATGATTTACATTTATATTTATATGAATACTTTTATATTATACTATAGACCATTAAATTCTAAGAAATTCCCACTTGCGAAAAAGTATCAGCACTGTCAATAAATCCTACACCCGCCTCTTAAATAACATTTATATCGGTTGACAAATGCTTAGTATTAATATTCTAGCGGAGAAGGTGAAAATGAATCGCCTGGCGCTTACACAGACTACATCCACGATGGCTCTCCAGCTTGGTAGTTAGGCTTTATGTTGAAAACTTCAACTTTCGAAAGAAGGCAAGGTCCACTAGGTACCGGAAAGAAGAGCATATTTACTTGTATATATGATCTAAATATTACTCATAAAAGTAGTTCAAAAATTTAAATTACTGTTTACAATTAAATAATCGACATAAATGTTTTAAAAAATTTACGATAATTCATAATAAAAATTATATATTCCAAACTCACCTTTTTATGTCTTTATGATAATTACATAAAAGTTATTTTTTATGCGCAGTCACCAGTTTAAATTTTTTTTACCATTTTTTTTTATTTCAGATTTTTATTTACGTATTTAACTATTTTCTAAAAATATATAAAAAATATGTTATCCTATTGAAAACATATGAAACTCAATTATTTAAATATGAACAAAGCCATAATACCAGAATATCCTTCTGGTATTATGGCTTTTTACCAGAATATCCTTTGAAAGCATTAGGGTAGGTATATTAGAGGTATATAGGTATATAATAATTATTATTCCCAGATAAGTGCACTAATTAGTCGACGTGTTATAGAAAATCCCTTATTTTTGTTGCGTGTAGTACACAAATACATTAAAAATAAGAAAAGAAACTTTAAAATTATATACTCTTTAATTATTTACAAAAAAAAAATGGTTAAAAAAATCGACAATGGCGGATAGTTTCACATAGATGGCGTTAGAAATACTATTCAACTTTGTAATTTTTTATTATATTTTAATTTACATATTTAAAGAAATTTAAAATTTATTCTTTGATAATTTTTCTAAGCTGTAATTCCATAAAAAAATTTCTAATTCAGCTTAACGCTTAGCTGTGAAAAATCGATATATGTTTTACCATTACAAAAATTTAGCGATTTAAAATTGGTTAAGTTATAAAATTGAAATACCAAGTTTTTTTTTTGTTGACAAAGGATTCAGTGTCGAAGTTCTTAAAACTTTTAATAAGGGGTGCCTCTTTATAAATAAAAAGGAAACCATTTGAGTTTCAAGCAGCCCAATTAGAGTGTGAGCTAATATATGGTGAAAATATTTTTTCGTATAATATATAATCTATAAATTCATTTTTATTAAACATTCCTGAATTTAGGGTGCGAATATCACCTCAAATATTTTTTTTAAGAAACAGAATTGTATTATTTAATACCATGTCTCTTTTGGTACGAGGAGTATTACACATAATAATAAAATGTGTCAAGTGTCCGGTTCCGATTTTTGTACAAAAAACACTCATTTCATTTTGTTTACAAAAATCTTAATGTTTATGGCAGGATGTAGATTTTTTTTTACATTTAGATTTAGACTATATAATAATACTGAAGACGTGTTGCCATAGGCTGTTTGACAATTGTACAAAATTTATATATTTCTCATCCAAAATTGCGACTACCGGTTATTTGTTAATTTTTTTGCTTATACATGTAGTACGTATATAATATTTACTTAATGCTTTTACATAGTCTATATTAGCTATTATTCTATAGTAAGGCTAATAATATTTTATATGCGGACGTGGTATACCTTTTACATTTCGTTAATGTCAAAAATAGGGTGTTCGGGTTATTTAAAGAATGTAAGTGGAAAGAATACGTTTTGCTTTATTTAAGAGGCCATTAATCTCTTCAAGATGTGTAATGAGGCTTTAAATATTTGAAGCATAGTTGCAGAAGACTTTTACAAGTAGAAGATTTAATTTTTATTTAAAATAATATTTAATTTTAATATAGTTTTCACTATTTGAAGTTTAATTAGAAAATTATGAAATTTTCGGAAAATAATATGAATTTAATATTTTATGGAAGGCTTACACACCTGGGTATGAGATTTCTGAGGCCTCTCGAAACATGGGTCTGGCCGTCAGAAAAATTGTACTGTAATTTGGTATTAACTGACCAAATATTAGTAGGGTAGACAAATATATTTCTTTAGGTCATAGTGTAGGGAGGCGGAGGTTCGTACTTCTGCCTTAACGACCCTTTTATAATTTAATAAAATGTTTTATGCAGAGTAAAGAAATATATATAATTATTAAATAATTGTAGACGAAACTTTAAAATTTCTATATAATTGCATTAAAATATATACATAAATAATTTTAGTTAAACTAAGGGCAATTTTAAAGCTATTACTAGTCATCCATTTAGGTTTTCTTAATTTGATATCGGTTGTCTCTTAATTGACCCACAGCAATAATGGCTATAAAATTTGTGCGATTTCTGATAATTATGCAGTTTAGTTAAAACTTTGCTGAGTCATTTCGATATAATTTATTTATGCATAATTATTTGTTAGGAATTAAAAGTATATTAAAATTGATTTAAGAAAATATTCAATAAATTTATTGAATTTTGTATATAATTAATTAATAGTTAGTGCGGTAAGAAAATAGATTTTGAAACTGAATAATTGTTGAATAAATATATTTTAAAAGTAAGTGAAAGTTTTGATTTAAAAATTAAAATTCTCATAATTTAGGTTATAACAGAGGAAGTTATTTAATTATTATGATAATTATTTCGTGATTTTATACATACTTTACATACCTTATACTTTATGGTAATAATTAACACAAGTATGCAAAATTTATAAAAACTAAATTGTTTTTTTTTTTTGCGTGGGTAGATGAATATCTCGAATAGAGAAAAATAGGATCACGTGCGTATTTGGTACAGTAATCCACTAAAAACAATTATATGAAGGTATAAATCTAGTCTGAAAACTTAATGAGCAATCTTTTTTCTTGAGGTTTTTTATAAGTTCTAAAAATTAATCAGATATAATATTCTAGTTTTCTTCGTTTGTTAATTTAAAACTAGTTCAAAAGGTTTAAACCATTGGAGTTGTCTATAGCAGGTTCCTAGTTGACATGTTATCCAAGTCGTTCTTGATGACTTCTTGCAAGATTTTTGACTTAATTAGTCACGCTGTTTATTTGTAGATCCCTGTGTAGGTCATATAACAAGCTGCATCCACAATATAATATAATACTTTGTTCATAGGAGTGGCTGTATATTATTCAAATTGTTTTGTTTGGTGCAGCCCCAAAGCTTCATACCGCATAAACAAACGGCTTTAACAATAGTTAATAGTTTATTTTCTATTGATTAATGAAAGATTCATTCCAATTCATATATCCAATTCTTCTCATTTCTTTGTCAAGTGATCTTTCCATCGTACCGTCATCCAAAGTCATGCTTAAGTATTTACCAACAAAAAAAAAGTTTAGATAATACGATTTCAATTTTTTGAATAGTTATATAGAGTAGAGACAATTGTATATATGTACAATGTAAAGCCATGTTTTTACAGCTTTTAGCTTCCTTATAATATCAAAAACTGTGTATTATATTTTTAAAATGTTACGAATTAAATCTTTAGAATTATTCATTTAAAAAAAACGTTTACATTTTTTTTTTGTGAACATTACAAAATATCGATAAAAAATCGTTTTATTTTCAAGAATACTAAAAAAAATTACAATTAAATTTGTAAATGTTCTTTTAATTTAAGTTTAATGACATCAGAAGCGTTGAAATAAATTATTATGGATTCAAAATATCGTAAAAGCATATATTCATAAAGTCACAGTCACAAATTTTTACATCAATTAATCAAATATGGTAAATGTCATTTTTTATGTATCTGAATATTTTTTATATATAACATTTAATGATTTTCATCATCATCCCACAATCATTTATCTTAAATAACTTACTATGTATAAAACTGGTGATCATCAAGAAATAAAATTCTTCAAATTTAAAATTTAATCAATTTTGATTTTGAATTACTGATGTTAAAATCGTGCGGGTGCAATTATTAAAAACGCCCGTCGCCGCCATATTTTTTTTTATTATTAAAGAATTTTACTCAAATAAATTATTTGAATTTATATCTAGATGTATAAAAATGTAAATGATGAGCGTTCGGGAATTAACGCCAATGATAAAATAAATTATGTGTTTAAAAATCGAAAAAGAAAAATCAATTATTATTATTAATTAATTCAAATTTCATAAATATTTAAAAAAAAAAAATGGAATTTTATATTGATTTGAATAAAAAAAATATTTTTTACCAAATCTACCAAATCTTTAGAATTTCTTGTGGTGTGGCATATCAACGTCAGCTGGTCATAAACCGCAAAAGAATGTGGTTTTATAATAGTTAACATATAAATTAATGACAAAAAAAATGTTTTGGATTGGTTTTATGGTTTGTATGACAGACAGCTTTAAAGTGATACAAAACCACTCATAAAATACCAAATATAAAAATATTTAATAATTTTTTTTGGATGAATTATGAACAAAAATTAATTTGAATATATGTTAAAAGTTTTTATGAATTTATGGTTGAAATATCCATTTTTTTTATATAAAAATCTAGTAAAATAAGATTTGCTGTGCATTTTTAAGTCTAGTACATACGTATATAGTAAATTATATTTTAAAAAAAGGAAAAAAATAATAATCCAAATGCGCGACTTTTGGCGCCACTCGTACAGTCCTAAAATAATGAAAATCTTTCAAATTATTTTTTGTGGCTATTATACAAAATTTTATTATAAAATAATTTAATGTATGCTATGCAATTCTTCCAATGCAATTACATAATAAAGTAATATATCTTTTGTATATGTAAACATATCAAATTTCCAGCCTTTTGAATTTGGATTTACGTCAAAACTGAATTTGGGTTCATAATCAATCCCGCCATATTTTTGTGTGATTTATAATAATCATAATGAATTTACAAAAATCGTTGTTTCATTTCTTTTAAGGTTAAGATGTAGAGATTTTCTAATATTATATTTTAATACAAATCTACAAATTTTTATCACATACATCAGCAAGTAAAGTATTGAATATAGATTCATCCAGGTATTTTCATCTGGTATTTTCATTAAATAAAAGAAAAAAATGAACTTTTAAATTGAAAGTTATATTAAAACTTAAAGAAAGTTTTTTTTAAAAAAATTTATGTATATATATTTTTACAATAATGTATTTTAAAAAATTGTAGTTTTTGTTTCAAAAAAAGGATTATATAATTATATTAGTACATTGACAATGAAGAGAATCGTAAACATTATTATTTGTTTTAAATAATATATTATATATCTACTGTTAAATTGAATTTTTCAGCATTATTACTCCTTAAAGTCAATACTGATAAAACAAATTAGTTCTAGCAATATTTCCTACTTTCATCTCATATATCCTTACAGTTTTATACACTTTATTGAATATTTCCGGTAAAGGTACAAAATATGTAAAATCATTGTCCGAATCCCAATCATGATTATGTTTTTGAGACACTTTGATAGTTTTCAAAATATCATAACGCCACATAATAATCAAATTATTTATGTATATTTCCTATTGAATAATGAACTAGAAAATATTTATTTAAATCATATCAGCACTCAAAATTAGATCTAATGCAATTCATTCAATTAATTGATTTATTCTGATCATTATTTATATAAAAATCCTTAAGGCAAATAGCAAAAGGTTAATGCATCAGACAGTCTCACCGCTCGTGCCGTTACCGTTGTCGGTTTGGAATGTCAAAAGACGTTGGTGACGTTGGTGACGACTTTGTGTAGACAGACTCGCCGCATTGAATCATTTAAATAAAAGTATATCGGTTGATGTTAAAAAACCATTTCTATTAAATATTGTGAATTATATATATCAAATATTGTGTTAAAAATAATTTACAATAAAATATGCCTTCAGATTGTTATTATATTTTTAACTTTAATTACATGTTATTTAGTTAAAATTACATTTTCTCTCACAAATGGAATTAACATTTTTATAATAATACAATATACATATAAATAATTATATAAATAACATATAAATATCCACCACATTTTTTGTTGTACAAAATTTCATTTTTTTAATTATTTCTATTAATTCTACCACAAATCCCATTTTAAAAAAATGATTTTTCATAAATAAAAAAAAAAATCAACAAAACAATATTTTTATGTCATACAACAATTTTCATATCAATTTTAGACATTTGGAAACGGCAACGACTTCAAAAGTTGAAATCGATTGAAGTTTCTTACGGCACGAGCGTCCCCGGCGTCATGACTGCGGCGAGTTTGTATGCTTTCATATATTTCTATATATTTTAACTTTTGTTTGACATTCCAAACCTTCAACGGCAACGGCGCAGACTTCTCCAACGGCGAGACTATCTCTGGGGT
This sequence comes from Rhamphomyia laevipes, assembly GCA_963920725.1. NCBI lineage: Eukaryota > Metazoa > Arthropoda > Insecta > Diptera > Empididae > Rhamphomyia > Rhamphomyia laevipes. Next base: position 24,545,706 of record OY987256.1, on the reverse strand, counting down.
AAGATTTCTTATACGTATTCTTTTTGGGACGAAATATATGAAACCTGAAAAATCTTTATGACAAATACATACATTTAACAAATACATTTATTTAACTAATTTCACTGGTTATTGGTTATTCTATATACTGCACTCAATCAGAACTGACGGTAAGTAGTACAATTTTAAATTTGTCGTCGATACTATTATTATGTTATATATACGAATGATAATCCAATTTTTGATTCATTTCTATCTATATATAATAGACTATATATGTATATAATAATATTGTATAACTTTTGTGGGTTGATGTCAAATTGTTGAAATTGCTTTTAGAATTTTTGGGCATCTAACATATTACATATTTAGATGTACATATTCATGTATTCAATTTATACTAATTTTATATGCGGAAATCTATCAGCTTCTTTTTGTAAAAAAAAAAATCTAACAAATTAGAAATTATATTATAGTTTTCAGAATACAAAGACAGGAAGCATATCAATAACTTTATAATGAACTATTTCGAGGTTTATTAATCGGTTGCTAGAAATTAAAAGAAATCGGAAAAAAGTTGTTAACATAGGGAAATTGTTAAAAAATGCTTTGTAAAAAGCTTCAGTAATTTGTATAAAGTTTAAATTCTCTATTTATATCACATTAAATTTCACAAGTACGCCGTATACAAAATCACGAAACTAGCCTATGGATAAAATTTCATTAAAATCGAGTAGCAATTATATAATGTTTCGTATTAAAACTTTACTGACACTAGCCAGAGATAGCAAAAAGCTAACTTCTGTAATAAATAAACCACGATGAAATAAAGAAAAATAGATTTAAGTAATTTAAATTTTTTTAAAATCGAAATCTTTTCGTTTCAACATTTCATTGTTATTCCTTATTACTCCTCGTAATATTTATTGCTGTAATCTTAAATACAATTTATTCATTGACTTAAAATTGTAATTAAATTTAACACTATAATTTTTGGTGATTAAATTTTTTTACATAAAATCTAGTTTTCAAGTTATAGACAACTATAGTGAGCTCCAAGTTGATCATTTTCTAGCGAAATTAGATAATATATTCTTAAATTCAAAGTCTGGGGCAATTTCATTGATTCATTTAAGGACTTTTACCATATCCTTTTACAAAAAGTGTCAAAATATACATATAAATTTTTTTTTAATCAGATTTTGCTTAATATAATATCAAGACCATAATTTTATTAACTCCAAAAGAAAGAAATGAATAATTTTTTATTTGTTGTTATCAAATTATATATTATAATATTTAAAAAAAATAGGATTTCAATTCGAAAGATAATAAACAGAAATAAATTTAAAAATATAAAATAAAGAAGCAAACATTTTTTTTGCGCTAAATAATCTCATAAAAATAACATGTATTTTTATTTTTGCACATTCGTTTAATGTTTTTATAAATAATAATATTTATTTAAAAATATTTAACAAAATAAAAACTAGAATAGTAATAATAATAATAATAGATGTAAAATACAGTCAACCTAATACAATCTAAGTCTAAGAGATATACACAAATTAACAATAAAATAAAGAAAATGGGTGGCTAAATTACTAGTCTATCTATAAGATATTTTGTAATGTGCAATTATAGGTGGATTTTATTTCTTTTATTTTGCCTTCTAACTTATTATTATTTCACGGTTTATAAATTCACCACTTTTCCCAGCATTTAAGATTATCAGTTTTGTACATTATATTTAGTAGTACTAACTTACAAATAGTAAAAATACATATTTTTATTATTGTTTTGAATGATACATAAAACAAATCCAACAAATTAAGTAACGATTTTGTTGTTAATTTAATTGTATATTATAATATAGTGAAATTCGTATTTAACAATCTAAAACATAAATATCATGCATGAGGGAAATTTTTTTTATATACTTGACATAAAATATATAAACATTAATTATATTATTCCATTTGTAAATATAATGTATGTATAATAATATTGTCATAATAAATGTAAAATTACAATTTAATATGATTTAAATATATATTTATAAAAGTGTTACATAAAATTTAAAATTATCTATAGAACTATTTTTCACATATTTGTTGCAATATTGCAAGCAATACATTACAAAAAATTTTATACTCTTTATGATTTATACCAGGTCATTAATATTTTGCTATACACTCAAACATATACTGTATGATTTTGAGAAGAAGCCAAATTTTAGACAATTTTCAATCAGAAAAAATAAAGATTATAAAAATAAAAAGACTTTATCAACTTACTAAGATGAAATATTAAATATTTTAATTAACAAAAAAAAAAAACATTAAAACATTGGAATATATCAAAAATAAATCTTAAGGTCGGATTAGTATCAAATTTAGTGTATACATTTTAGATACAATGTTACTTATTACTTAACAGGCTCTACAATACGATGTGTATACACTTGTGTCTGGTTCAATATTTGTTTTTACGTTGCTCGATCTTATGCTTGTGTACACCAGTTAGTGATGTTTAAGTTATTTATGTCTTCCATAGTTCCACTTGAGGCTAGGGTGACCCCTTGCCTCAAGGAGACCATCAGGATTTCTTGTCTTCTTGCTACATGCATTAGACATCGAAGCCGTTTTATTCGTTGAAGATAATTACGGCATCGTTGAATAGCTCACACATTTATTCTTCTTTTCCAAATTCGATCTTCACCGATTGGACTATAGATTCTCCGTAAAATTATATGTTCAAAAAAGGCCAAACCTTGCGTATATTTAGCCAACTCTCAAGACTCTGATCAGTAGAGAAAAACGAGTAAGATAAGAGTTGAGTTTTATATAGCAAAGTTTTCGGTTTCGTTAGAAGCAATTTGGTTCATAATTATTGTTGTAAACCATAAGATAGCACCGATTTGCAAGAGATAATCTTTCTTTTATTTTACACACTGAAATGTTACCATTAATAAATCTGAAATTGAATTTAAAAATTTTGATTTTGCATTTTGCACTTTTAATGAAAAAAATCTGTATAATAATTTTTGAATGTACTTTTAATTAGTAATCTCACTTTAGATTTAGGATAAAATTAAACAAATGAAATTATCCATTTTTACTCCCGACCGGTAAGTAGAGGAAGGGTTTTTTCCAGAATATATAATTCAATTGATTGTTGAAAATATTTGATGTAATACATTTTAGAATTTTTAAACAATAAACTTGAATATTGCCGGGCTTATAAACTATAGTCTTTTCAATTTGTAAAGGTGCCTGGACCAAGTTATTTTCATTTTCAAAATTTAATAATCAAACTTTACGATTTACGAAAATTATAATAATAATAATAAATTTCTTTATTTCATATAAAATATCAGGAAAAATATAACAATTTTTAAAAATAAAATATTTTTATAAATAAGTATAATTATTAAGCAAAATCATTATTAAAACTTTAAATATATTATTTTATATGAAATAGCTAGGAACATTCTTTTATGTAGATAAGTGGCGAATGTACCGTAAAAATTATATAATTGAAATAAAATATTGTTGGGGCAATATTAAATTTAAAACAAAATTAATACAAATATAAATAAAATAAAAAATTAAATAAAAATTACAAAAAATATATATAAATAATAAAAAAAATAATAAAAAGTTATAAAATATTAAACATAAATTACTTTAAATGAAAAAATAAATTATTAATTAACTAGGAAAAAATTATATCAATTAAAAATTATAAACCAAAATATTAAGTTAAGGGTTTCAGTAATTTTTCAATTTGCTTACAATTAAATTCAAAAAGCCAACATTTAGTTTGTTTTAAAAACATAGTTTTTACTCTTTCGCAACGAAAAATATTTGGCAATTTATTAAAGAGGCGAGGTGCAATAATCTTATAAAAATGACAGAAGTGCATCTTCTGAAATTTTGGAATAATAAATTTTTTAATAAATACTTGTATTTACAAAAATTTTGTATATAATTCTTTTTCAAAGTTATTTTTTTTAATTGCGTATATTCTAATTTTATATTTACTATCCAGTTTCAAATTTCTATACTTCAAGCGTGACAAACATGCAATAGTTACTGAGGCAACAAAGTGTAACTGACAAAATGTCGTAGTGTGTGGGGTATATAAAAATTATTGTGGTAAAGTTAATATAATTTACTAAAATCGAGGTGATGGATTCTCCTTTAAGAAAAACACTTACAGAAAATATATCTAAAAATGTTAGTGTAACAGTGTTGACTGAAAAATATCTATCCAAAGTAAAAAACCACAATTTATGAAATTTAAGAAAATAATATATTTAAAGAAAATTATTCTGGTTCAATTACCATTATTTATTTTCTTGTCTATTGTCTATATAGAGTCTATATATAAATAAAAGGATAATGAAAAGGATAACTGATTAACAGCACGCTATATTATACTTCTTACCACATTTATATTGTTGAATTTTATATTATTTTTGTTTATTGAAAATTTTAATATGTCAGAAGTGCGGTATATAATGTATCATAGCGAATATTATGGTTTTTTTTTATATATATGAACTTTTATGCCATAATAATGCTATAAAAATAAAGAATTTATTATATGTATTTCCTTTAAGTAAATAAATAAGAAAATATTGATAAAAAAACACCTGATAAGGTATCAGAAAACACTTTTTATTTGATTGGTTTTATGAATAAATTTATTTATATTTTTAGAAAATAAAAAGGGTTATATTCGTTAATGGACAATTCAACTAGACACAATTTCACTTGACATAATTCTACTGTCGTGCTTCCATTTAGCACAATTCGATCACATGAAAATTCTTTAATTTACATACGATTACAATTCCACTATAGGAAATATTATAATTATGTATAGGCTTTTCGGTAATAATTGCGAATATTTCATCGTACGCAATTAATCGTTGGAAATATAATATAATGCGTGAACTTCAACGGAAATGAAATTTCTTTTTTTTTATTGTGGACTTCGTGTTTCCAGTTTAATAAAAAGTGTACGATGAAATGTTTCCGGAATTAAATTAGCTTGATAATGAATCATTGAATGTATCAATCTAACTTTTTATGGCTAAACTCATTTAGGGTGGTAAAATGCGCGTTTACCATATAAATTGTACAAGTTGAATTATTCAAATTAAATTTTTCTTGGGATAGTCTCTATGGATTTGATGTCTACTAGAATATGTCAGAATCATTATATTGATTACATTTAATTTATATATATCAATATTTTATTGTGGTTGTAAAATAATTATTTATTGATTTCATTTTACATAATAATCAAATCAATAAAATAAATCTTTTTTTCTTCAGATAAAAATGATAATTTTTTTTTATTGTTATTGATGCATTGATTAAAATTATTTAAAACAAATTTTGATTTTTCCTTTTCTTTTCTGTCAAAATCAGATTAAATCTCCTATATAAAAATTTAAATTATAATAATCTGGTACGAATTAATTATTAATTGTGGGACTTAAAATTTGGTTTTACTCATTACAGAAAAATAATACTTTTAGAATAATACAGACTTTTTAAGCTATTATAATCTGAAGATAACATTAGGGATAAAATTTATTGTATAATTATTTAAGAATTGAAGAAAATGTTCCAATTAATGGTTTAAAATTATAAATACCTACATACATTAATTTTGTTAGAGTAGATGAAGTTGTCTATAAATTATAATGTTCAATAAAAATTTAGTAAATAATTGACTTACTTAAAGTCCAAACCTTCAGCTGGCTATATAATTACAAAAATTCTTAAAGCTATATAAACATACAAAATCTAAAAGAAATTATCACCTTGGAATTTCAAATCTAAATCAATCTAATTATCACTTAATTTAATACTATACGCTAGAGGTTAATATTTATATAAATTAATTGTAATTCCAACTAACGACATTCCAACTTAAAAAGTATGATTTTGTAATATGCCAGATTAGACAAAATAGACTTAGAATAAATAATTGCTAAGAGTAAATCAGAGGCATCATAATAATATTTATATAATTAAAAGTATCTCTTATTTATAGTTTTATATTTAATTGAATTTATGTTGAAATATTCACACTTATGTTATATGTGACAGATTGACATTTAACTACACTGAGCTAGCTATATAGATTACACTTTAGAGATTTTCAAACCTGTGCGTTAGTTCAATTTATGTTTATATCGTCCCTAAATCTCCTTTCTTGCTTTCAAAAAAGGCAAGCTCCTTTTAAATTAATTTTTCAGTAGAAAACATCAATTTTTCTAATTCTCGGTTGGCAAATTAAAAATAAAACACGATTGTTTAAAGCCTAAATGAAAAACTTTAATGTTAAAAATATATAATTGTAAAATGAAATTGTCGTGTTTCTACGTTGCTATATTGAATGTTATCATTACTTTTGTTAGAATATTGCGCGTGTTTCTATATAAATGGCGTGATGAATTTTAAATTAGTATTATCTGCTGATGGCTTTTGAAATGTTACATAGGTTACTTTTAATGCCATTTTTGATTTTAACAATAATTGCATTGATCATTATAATAAATTTTTAGATATTACTTTGTTTATTGTTATAAACATGTTCAACATTAGTTTTTATATGAAAAAAATAATTAAGTGAGATGGCGGCACTCATCATTATAATGAGTGTCAAAATATTTACATAATTTTTTGGAGTAATGGTGTAGAATTTTGTAAGTTACTATTAGGATATACATAAATTATGTATTAGTTGTGGTTTAGTATATATTTAAAAATTACGATTAATTGAAAATTGTTTATTATAACATGTTGTTTGAGTGATATTTGAAATATAAAGAATTTAAGTAACTTGCGCAAGATAAGCTACCCTAATACTTGTTTATTTATTTGGTTTTACCTGTAAATTTTTAGTGTTTCACAGTTCTGGTTTATTTATAACAAGCTTTTCTTCCTAAGTTAACCTACATTGATTTTATTTTAAAGTAGATTCGGTTTGTACGAAACTTGCAAAATGAAGATTTAACCATTTTAAAATTTAATCAATGCAAGCTCCGGAATGTTTAAGTACAGATTACTACAACATTAAGATTCTATTATAAAATGAAATTTAAGCTAATTTCAAAATAAAGTGCTTTCATAAATAATATGTTGCCAAAGATTGTCAGTTGGTTTAATTCGGAAAAGACATGACATTTATGTCTGGTTTCTTTTGGTTTACTTATTAGACGTTTTCATTCCACTTTATCAGGAAATATACTATTTAAGGAATGACAACATAGCATCAAATGCATTGTATATTTCGTATATAAGGAAGCCTCCCACCTTTAATTTTCTCCTCACACGATCCCTAAGATATTCCGCAGGACTTTTCTTTCGAATCTGTGTATTATTTTAGTTGTTTTTCTGTTATTATACAGCTGACGTACAAGTCAGAATCTGTATAATTATGGTTACATAAATTCGACTAAAATTGATCCAGTATTTTTCTATTAAAATTAAAACCACTAAATTTAATTCAGTTGATTTAATTAAACTCACTCCCCCAAAATTAAGCTGTTATAATTTTATATTCTATACACTATAAATAATACCTTCTCAATTATCTGTACTATGATTTTTGAGTGGAAAATTGCTATCCTGTTATAGTTAAGTTACACGTATCAAGATAGAATAATTTATCATTTGTACAGAATTTAAATTTATCTCCGGGAAATTATCTAAATTCAATTTTTTTTTTATATAAATGTGACTAAAATGTGACCAACAAGATGGTGAAAATTTTCAATTAGAGAGAAGGTAATAGGAGGTACTAACTAAACTACAAGGCATTATACAATTTTAAAACTACTAAAAAATACTGTGCAATCATATGGTAACTATGTGTGAAAATTGAATTTATGTATTGGTTAGTTAGAGCATAACAATTATGTTCACGCCCTTTTCGCTGAAATATGAGAGCTTTTTTTGAAATTCGCCATTAAATATTTTCATCGATATGGTTTCTTTAGCTCTTGCAGATTACATTATTCGCAGATACTTAAAATTATAAAAGTTAGTAATAATTTATTAAATTAATAAATAAAATAATTAACAATAAAATAATTATTTTTAGCAGTGTATGATAATTTTTGATTCATGCATCTTATCATTATTTCTGCATAGAATGAAAATTACATCTCTACGAAAAACAGTGTAGTTCTAGTGTCTTGTATATTCATCAAAGTAATAATTTAATAATTTCCATCAACAAATTGCAGTATACGACGATACGAATATAACGCATGTTTTCTCTTTCATTTTTACGAGACAGAGATAAACTATGTTTTCTTTTTACACATTTTAAGTATTAACAAAGAGAAATGGAGAATTATTAAGAAGGCGTGAATTATCTCTAATTCAGCTATTTAAAATCAATATGTATATAAAATATATATTTGGCTTTGTCTGTTGTACAGTCTCAAATATAAAAATATCACTTGTAATGTAATCTTATTTTAAAAAAAATGTATTTTTGGTGGATTTTATATGGGTTTGAAAAGCTACGGCGAAGTTCACAGTTCACAGTCACACACAGTCAAAAGTGAGAACAAGTCAGACAGGATCAAATAAAAAAAAATACATGTGGCGGCGGCATAATTTAGTTTTATATAGCCTACCCTACAGCATTTAGTTTATAAATATTATATATAAAAGGAATGCACTCTAAATATGCTATGGGGTTTGTAAGATATTTAAGAGAGTGAAATAACTCTTTAAATTGGATGGAAATTACATAGTATATTTTTAGTGTGGTGAATTACTAAATGAATATAAATAACATAATTTTAGTGTTGCCATATCAAAATCTTATTTTTATAAATTTTAAATTTAATTTTTAACATATTATTAAATTATTATTCTTATGTTTATTTTAATATTTTTTAGCATTGGGAAATAAATGTTAATATTGAAATTTTGAAGAGTATTGAAGAGTAAAAGTTTAATTGTTGTCTAAATCTCTAAATCATTTTTCGTAAAAGAACTCCTAAATCAAATTTACATCTGATCGGGTCTAAAACTGCAGTAGTTAATTGCAGTTTTGGAATTGGTATATTTGCGAAAGCAAATTGTGTTTATCAACATTGTATTCTGGACTGGAAACTAACTTTACTAATATGATGATCCATAATATATGAATATATTAATGCAACAAATAATATTTATATGAGTTAATTTTTCAAAGTCTGACGTTGACCTTTTCCATTTACATATGGTAGAATCGTAGAATGCATCAGCAAAAATTAAATTATCTCTAAAACTGCATACTAATCGATACAAATTCGAACAAGATTGTGCTTTCAACTTACACAATATTACAAATTTACGCACATTAGTAATTAGTACTACTTCGACACATGTTGTTAATACTATACTTCGAAGGCTGGATATCTTTGAGTGGATAAATACTTAAATTTGATACTTACTTACTGGTTCATACGAACTGTGAGTTCGAATGGTAGACGTGAGTGACTATTTGAAAATAGTTTCCTAAAATTATTTAATAACTCGAACATTTACATGCCATTAGAGGTTGTGGGTTCAATTCCCGCCGTAAACAATGGTCTGATATGTTACATATTTACACTTTACTACCTTTACATAACAGAATAACATTATTAAAAAGAAGACCCATAAAATCAAAAATGGTTGGTGATGGTTCTCCATAAAAATAATATATAAAATAAAGTCATCTGAATACATTAAATATATTTCGTGGAATTCTTAGACAAAAATTGATATTTAAAATTTAGCTCTTACCGCAGATTTACTGGTCTTCTAAAAAATTTGCATACATTTAAGAAAAATTAAATCAGTTTATGAATCCGTATGTGAATAAAAAACTATCTATGATATTTTTAAAATAATTTATACAAATTAGACTGAGACCCTGTGATTTTAGCTGCAAGAGGCATCAATTAATTTTAGTAAATTACCATCGAAATGCTAAGTACTCATATAATATGAAAAATATTTTAAATTAGCAATATAATTAAAATGTCTGATGTATAAAAAGGCTATTAATAACAAAAGATACTTCTAAAGAGAACCAGTTTCTTGTGAAATGTAGATCATCTCTTAATTATTAATTTTTTTGTTATTTATTTAATATAAATATATAAACTCTCAATATAAAGTATCAACTTCATTTTTTCCATCATCTAACTCTGTATATATAAATAATGATTTGCTCAAATTCGTATACCACTTTTTATTTGATTAAATTTGTTTCAATAACTTCTTCTTTCTTTTCGTTTTATCTTTCAGATATATAGCTAGCTATATTCAGTTTATTTATATTATCAGTATCTTTTTTAAAGCACACACAAATTCTCTCACTCCATTATTATAATATCTTTAAAGATATAACTTAACTTTTATTGATTATCATTTATTTGTTAATATCTGCGGTTTAATTGTGTTGCCGCTAAAGTTTAAGTTTTAAACACCCGGTATAAATTAATTAATCTCCAGGGTGAATAAAGATATTTCAAAAAAATTAAAAAAAAAAAAATACTTTCTCATTTAAAGTTCATTTGTCTTTAAAAAAATATATTTCTATTATAAATTGCGTGAAATTCATTTTTAATTATGTTAATGTTTTATCTTTTTTATGTTTTTAAATTGTTAATTTATTCAAGTTATTTTTTTCGATAATATTAATTTAAAAGTTTGATGGGGAGTAAAAAAAATATTGTGTGTGGCATTTTACACTGGGGGTATCGTTACACATATTTAACAGCTTAATGTGTGTGGTATTTTTCTTGGATTAGCTATAGAAAATAAATTTAAATTTAAAGAGCTTTATTTATAAAACTTATAAATTTAAATATTATGTTGTTATGTCGGTAAAATTGATTTAAAAATATTTTTAATTATGTAAATCATCAATTAAAGCCTATAAAACAATTATGATCATACTGACCAGTCATATATGACGTTGTATTTCTGTATGGTGACCATATTTTTGATATCCCACGCTTAATTTCCTTCATAATAAAAAAAATTAAAATAAATATAACCACCCGCACAAATAATCTTTCAATTTAAACTTTAAACTGGTCCCTGATTATTCCCTATACTGGAAAATATTTCCGAGGGGATAGTTATTCAAAAAATTATATGCCTGATGTAAACTATTGTTAGTACTCATTTTTTTTCCACATTTATTATAATTCTCACTATTTCACTAAGTAATACTTAAAAAATGGTTTTTACTGCGCAAGAACATAAAAAAAACCAACACATTTGAAACTTTATCTAAATCATATTATCTTGTATCTTCTATTGCTTTTATATGCTACCCTACAGGTCATATTAGGATATTTTGTATGGCGACAATATATAAATTGTATTGGTATGATTTATTACAATACAAAAGAGCTTTCTCTTATATCGCGCTTTAATTTTTATAAAATTGCAGAGATTTTCATTTTATCAGCTAAAGCAAAAGCTATGTTTCATTTAAATATTGACAGTGTGAGAGAAGATTGTGAATATTTTTGGTATTATAATACACACCACAAAATATAGTGTTGCCGGGAGGTGATTTTACGATAAACGTCGAAAACAGAATATTTTTCATTTACTATATGGTCTATCTCTATATTATAAAAACCATCATAAAGCAAAGCAAGTTTACTATGGGAGATATGCCCTAAAGGTATATGGATTTAGTGCGGAATCGCAAGTGCTACACACTACACTACACTAACTGTGTGTATTTTCTCGCAAAAAAAAAAAAAAGAAGAGTCGCAAAAGTGAATTTTTGAAATTCTACAAATATGAAATTTAGTTATTGGGAATTTGCTTTTATTTATTACGCTTAGTGTAATACATATAAAGAAAAACATTTTATCGTATAATTCAGCAGCAGCCCTAAAGTAACTCCTGGTACTGTCATAAATTTCTATATATTAGGGGGGAAAAATATGTACTCTCAGGGATCCATATTTTTTCTGTACAAAATATTTTATTTTAATGAGATTTTTTTTTATGTACGTATAAATATATATATAAGTAATTCTAGTTTAGTAATTTTTGCGCTTATGTAGTGTTGTATAGGTTAGTCGTTAGTATTTTTTTTTTTATTTTAACTTCTTGGTTTGACATTTGGCACTTGTTCTATATGCTGGTGCCGTCTATGTCGCTTCGCTTGTGTTGTTGTTTATTTATATAAATTGAGAGAAGAAGAGACTTTAGCAAATGGAAAAAAAAATATTAATAATAATAAAACCAGAATTTTTTTCAAAAAAATATTAAAAAAAAAAAAACTTATAATAATAAAATAAAAATATTAAAACAACTTTTTTGGTGCTACACAAATCACGCTCATAGGATTTCAATGTTGTAATCCGAACGTGGCGGTTGGATATTAATTTTTTTTTATCTCTGTGCTTCTTGGGGTTATTTATTTTTGTGTTGAATTATTTTCTGGTGTTGTTTAATGAATTAAATATTTAAAATACGATTTAAAATACAATTTTTTTTTTTTTGAAATATATATATATAAATAAAAATCAAACGCGGATTTAAAAAAAAAAATTAATTGATGCAAAAGTTAGTGAATGATTTTACACTTAGTAAATAGTACAGTTATTAGTGTTTTATTTCATATTTGATATACAAATTTAGATTTCTTTGAAATTGAAAAAGTGATTTTGTGACAAAATAAAAATAAATAAAGAAACAAATCGAAAAAAATTAAATAGCATACAGCGAGAAATGAAAATAATAAATAAAAGTTTTTAGTGATTATTTGAAATATATTTTCATTTGTAATTTTGTTAATTAATTTTACAAAAATATTTGAACTAAAACAGGATTAAAATTAATGAAATTTATATAAAAAAAATATTTATTTATATATTTTTAGAGGATATTAAATTTTAATTTTGAAATAAGGTAAATAAGAATTTATTGCAATTTTAACACTACGAATATGATTAACTTAATGAAGTAAGTTAAGTTCATTCAATTATTTTCCAAAGTTTTTAAGATATAATTATTTAATTACATATTATCATAATTTTCGTTATGAAAAAAAAAGAAAATTTGACGTAAATAGTAAAATTAGATTTTAAGTACATATTTTAATTTTTGAATAAGAAATATCTTTTAAAGTCAAATTTAAGATGATTAAAATTTTACAGATTATTATAGTATATATAGCCAAGCTGAAGTTTACTATAGGTTTAGTCATAATATATTTTAAAGTTCTTCAGAAAATCCAACATTTTGTTCACTGTGTTTCAAAAACCTTCCATAATACAAATTAAAGATTTAGTACAATTTCAAACTTAATTACTTATATCATTTTTAAAATATTATTTAATTTGGTACGTTAGAAAATAAATCTGTAAAAATTAATTTATTAATGTTACGTTGCAATTGTATTAAGATTCTTCTAAGGGTCATTTAAACAGTTTCTCTTTCTGTTTTTGATATAAATAATATTATTGCATGTTAAAAATTATGTCCAACTATTAAGATATGAAATAATGTAATTGCAAATGTGCCACAGTGTTCGGTTGTCAAGTTGTCATATTATCCAACCATATAAAAGTGATAATTTTTAGAAAAGATCACTTTAAATTTAACCGATATATTTAAATATTCGTTTATTACCAGTAATAAATTGGTATTAAGTAATAAGTATCACAATCATAAATATAAAGATTAAAGAATTTAAAATACTAAAATAATAGCAATTTTTACATACTTAGCTGGAATAATTATTAATTATTGTACTCGATTATTAGTTAAATTATTAATAGATTTAAATGTTAATGTCCTCGAGATGTGGCATAATTTTATTTATTTTTAATTAGGAATTTTTAATTCAATATGTTTATATTAACTTTCATATATTTAATATAGATTTTTCATCCAAATTTTCTAAACTTAACCAAATTTTCACTACAATCCAATTAAAATTATTAAAAACGTTCTTTTAATTTCTATAGAATCTTTAATAAAATTTCATATTTCAATTAAACTTTATATGTTCTATAATCTCAGATACGAGGATTTCGGAATTTCTCAATTACTTTATCAAATCTGATTTGGTCAGCTTTTACCAAAAAAATTATTATTACTAATATTCATATTAAAATATTGGTTGCAATTTTTATTATATATTAGTAATTATTCGAATATATATTAATTTTAAACATTATTCTGATTTATCTAATTTTATGGACAACAATTACTCCAGTATTCCAGAATTTCCTTAAAGGCTGAAATGAAATAAAAAGCATAACTCCGAAATTTTTTACATAGTCATATTAAAATAATTATTTATTTTAATAATTTTATTGGGTGCACTGAAATGATGCTACCTATAAATTTAAATTAAAGGTTTCGGTTGGATTAAATATCATTAATTGTTTTGAAAAGTAAAATCTTTATTTATTCTGTAAGTATTATTGCTGCGGGATATTTGATAAAGCCATTATTCTAGAAATTCATTTTATTCAAATAATTATTTTTATGTCTGAGAAAGACATAATTATGTAAACATAATAGATATAGATTATCAGGCTAATTTATATTATGCAGCAATAAGTTAAACAAGACGATTTAAGTTTAGAGTATTTACTTAACAAAATGTTGACAAGAAAGTAACAAATTTAATAATATTAAAATATTAATCAAATTTTATGTGATTGAAATAAAGTTGAATTATTCTCTGCAAAATGTAATTTTAGTATTATATTAAAGATTCACTAAGACTTTATGATAAAGGCTAATTATTCTATTTAATTTTGATTAAAACTTTAATAATAAATAAAACTTCGATGTTCGAATTTCGACTATAAATTTAGGATAAATCAAATAATTCGAAGGTTTATTTATTACCAACAAAGATTAATGACATTTATAACATTTATAATAATATATTCTTATTAAATAAGTATTTTCTTAATAAATATTTTTTTTATAATAACATGAATAAATAATTATTATTAATTATAACAAATGCAATAAGATATAATTGTTGATTTTAACATCACTAATAAGCAAAAGACATAAAATCACATTCATTTAATTTAGTTGTAGAATTAGTTAATTAGTTAATTAATTCATTTAAAATATTTTATTTATTTGTTTGTTATTTATTATTACATTTAATTTTATTTTTTATTTATTTATTTACTTATTTACAAAAATTATTGTTATAAATATATTCTTATAAAACTGCATCTTACTCTGTAATGCTGTAATGAAATAGTTAACTTATAGTAAGAATTCAAAAACATGAGGAAAATGAAAATGTAAGATTAAGTTAGGATGAAAGTTGTTTTTTATATGTTAGTTTAGATTAGATATTGATAGCGAATAAATTGAACTGTTCTTATTGGAAATTATACAACATCGGATAATAGAATTCATTTTAATATAAGTTTAGAAAATAGTTGATTTTTGAGTGGTAAATTTATCAAAATATTACTATATGTTTCTCTATAATTAACTTTTCGTTAAATCCTAATTCCAAGAATCAAGTGGCATTGTAAATGTGAATATTCGATGTAAAATCTATACATAAATATTATTTAAAAAAAAAACTACATTTAATGTTCATGCAAATGAAGTACATAGATTAAAATTCTATTTATTTAATTTCCACGATAACTCAAATACGCAATACCATTTCAACTCTGTTCATATGAAAACATACTAAAAATTAATTATTTATATTTTCCAATTTTAATATAATACTAGTAATTTATAGTAATTTATGCTTTTGAGCTAAAATATCTTGTCAATATCCTTTATTATATTTAAAATATCAAAACTATTTCATACCCACAAATAATACTTTTAAAATTATAAACTTCCACCAAAATACTTTAGTTAAAAAATTGAATTGAATATTAAAAATTCAAATGCTTATATTAAATTTAATTATTCATGACATGTCAACATAATAACTAACATCACCATATAAATAAAATTTTTAAATAATAAAATTAAATTTATACAACAATAAATTAATAATAATAACAGAAAAATTGAATTATAAATAAAAAAACATTAAAAAATAATTGACCATCCACAAAGCATGAAAAATTTAAAGTTAATTTTTTGATTCTATAATTTTCAGACTTTTGATAATTTTTTGAAATCATAAATTCAAAATTATTTTATTATGTAGAATTTAAAAATATATATACACAAATTTTAGAGTGGCTGATATTAGTCGAATGAATGATATAATTACTTCAGTAAAACTATTACATTGAATTTAAGTCCATGGAGTTTCAATAAAAAATATACTATTTAAAGAAAAAGATAAATATACTCGTACTTACAAAATGGCTTCAATTAGATTTTATTTTAATCGACTGAAAATCCAAAGTTTTTAAAAACATTGATTAATTAAAAATATTATAAAATATTATGTTAAATATTAATTAGGAGTTGAGAAACTTAATGGAGTTTATACTTTCCAATTTACTGAAGCTCTCTTTGGTGCATTTTGGTCCTGGATTAAACTACAGACGGAGGCATAGATGTCATTTTAACTTGGCACAGCTTTAAATTAGTATATATATCATAGTAATTTAATGACTTGTGGAAAATGTTAACAGATGAGGCCAAAGCAAATGTCTCACTATTAAAAGCATTTAGCTTGTTACAAGTAAATTTATTCATATTACTATTTTATATGGTGGAAAAATTTAGTATAGAACCACAATAAAAATATGACGAAAACTTGCTATACATAGTAGAACTCGACTATAAAAGGTATCCAGATGATCCTAAGTTTATGTCTAGTGCTGTTAATATAAATTATGATTCCTTAATTAAGTAATTTTTTTGCCTAAACAGCATTAATTATAATCTTATAAGTTTTGTTTATGGTAAAATTTGATTATTTTCACATGTCGAGTTTTATTTTTGTATCAATTAATATTAAGATAATTTTATTCACATTCATAGTTTTAATGAAATATTGAAATGAAATAATAAACTAAAAAAATATGAATTTCGGAAGACCAATACTATCTAGTTCATGATCTAAACTATTTATTCATTTAATTTCAATGTTCAATTATTCACTCTAAATTTGAAATTTAAAAATTACTAATATAAAATGTTAATTATTAGAATGTATATAACTTATTAATTATGAAAAATATTCGATACCTGTTTATCAAACAATTACTGAGATTTTAAGAATTTTATTATAGACCTAATACATCATAATTTTTATTAAGATGCTCTGTATTATAATTGAGTATATTTTAAATTAATAATTAAAGTATTTGATATTATTAACATTTTGTGCTCCCTTTAAAATCATTATTGTATCACTTTAAAATCATTATTTATAATAATTTCTATTCTTATTGGGGAGCACCAAAATTATATAATCTAAAATATAAATCAAACTTTTGACTGGTACCAAAAATTAAATTTAAATTAAAAATCAACTTTTACAGTAGAATTTTTGTTTTTCATATTTCGTTAATATGAAAAATATTATATTGAAATTCCTGGAAAAATTATCGCTATATACGTAGACAGAAGCGGGAAAATTAAAATTAATCTATAATTTTACATCATTAATTTATTAATTTATTAAAAAAAAACCTCAATACAATTGATAGACAAGTTAATTATAAATTCTTTGGAATTATTAATTTTGTTTTTTAAATTTTCTATATTATTCTAATTGATTATAGTATATACTTTTAATTTTCAAATATTTTTAATCAATTATTGTACGCATACTTTCAGTACGCTAAAATATATTTTTGTTTAAATTCTGTAAATGAATTCGGCACAATTCCAAATAAAATACACAACAATAAAAGGATACACAATAAATATTCGTCCTTTTTAAAGCTGAACCAAAAAAAAAAAAAATGTTTTTTAAAGTCAGTAGCAGACATAAAAGATTTCAGTAATGGAATTTCTTTATATGTTTATAATTTTGTATGATTGCGTGTGTATGTGTATCACACTAGTGTAATAAATGCAAAGAAAATTTTATGTAATGTTTACTGTAGTGTAAGATATATAATTTCATGGAGCACTAAGGAAGGCATAAAAGGACAATATTTATATATATATATATATATATATATATACTTAATATATTGAAGAGAGAAAATTCTTGATACATTGATTTTTCAATTTTCTTTTATTAGTTTGGGGGAAAATTTATTTTCGAAACTATTTGCCAGGATATTTTTATCTTGGACACAGTAGTTCTTATTTCTAAGAAAAAAACTATTTTTTTATATTATGCTTTATATTTTTATGGTAATAGTTTTAATGTTCACTTTATAGTTTTCTATAATCAGGATATAAATTGGTTAAATAAAAATTGATAATTTTTTATTTAATTTTAGTAAGTTTAATTTCAATGATGAATTCTGAATTCGTTAAATTTTAACCTATGTTAAATTTGGACATTAAAATAATAATTATTAAACATTTATATTCAGGAACACTTAGTAGGTACAGGCTGTGAATTAAGACCTGCATAATATCTAAAATTCCGTGCAATTGTTTATATATATGATATAAGAGACTACATAAAAATAGCCTTTAGTTCAAAGAAAACTTTATTGAATTTGATAAGAGTACGACCCACCACAGTCTGTATAAATTTATTAGAGTTTTTGGAGAGTATTGTACACTTTATGTCATAAACTGAAGTTCTGTTACTCCAATTCTATATCCAAAATAGCCGTCTATATACGTAAACAAAAATTCTATTAATGAAATATATGTAATCCATTAAAAATATAACCTATAAATTTAATCTTATCAACAAAAAAAATATCTCTTCTAAATTCAATTATTATTTTCTTAAAATTGAAATCCATTTTATTTATTTATAATTTATCTCAACAATAACAAAAACCAAATACAAAAAGTATAAATAAATCTAGTTTTTTTTTTCCCAAAATCAATTCAATTTCATCAATAATAACATCTGCCACACGCAATAAATTTTCTATGGCACACCATTTTATTTATGCGTATAGAAAAGAGAAAATAAAATCACATCCTTAAAAATCTGTATTTTTTTTTTTTTTTTTAATATCTGTATTGGATTTTGTATTACAATCGCATACAAAATTCTCTAAAATATCAAATTTCACCCCAAAAACTTAACCATGGCAGTTAAACCAAAAAAAAAAAACATAAACTTTAACTATTCTTTAAGGCCGTGCATATATATAAAAAAAGAGGATATTTTTATTATCCTTCACATTTGGTGTAAAACGCGGTTCTAAAACCAAAAAATTCACTATGATGATGGGTACATATCAGCTACAAATTTAATCATTTTCAAAAAAAAAAAAAAAATCAACAACATAAAATTACATAAAGATATCACATAATAAAAGAAAATTTCTTAACAATAGAAAATATACGCACCCTCTTTAATTTAACCGAAATCCTTTTATATACATTATAATAAAAAACCGTGAGTTAGTGTGCGTGGATAGATGTTTCGCGCAATATACATAAAAAGTGTACTTCAGATTAGATATTTTTTCCCCGATGTAATTGATGAGAACAATAATATATAGAATAGATATTTTTAACAGCATATAAAAAATCTAAATCTTGTGGTGCCATGATCCATTACGAAATTTGATTATATTCAATGGTGCGAATATTAATTTTCCTTGAAATTTATTTTATAATAATATACGAAAATAATTGAATGAAAAATCTCAAAATTTATTGAATTTATTTACATTAATTTTGGAATTTGAGATATGATATTATAATAATAATTATTATTTTGCTGTAGTAATGTCAGATATTCGTAAGATTTTAATGGGTATATAATATATTTTTTGAGTACTACGATGTTATAGGTTTGTAAACTTTAAAAATATTAGTTTAAAACGTTTTGATCCTTTATGTTTTCCTTCGTACTATTAAATTTCCATCGTATTTAATAGTAAGAAGGAAAACGTAAATAGAATTTCCTTATATTTCGTTCGTATTATTAAATTAGATTCTTTTTGATTTATGCTAATGTTAATTTTCTCTAATTTATTATTGTAATCCGAGACTGTAGATTCAGTAATCTCGTTTATGGGTCGCTGTGGTTCAGCCTACAGAGTACCATTACTAATTATGCTCAATCAAGTATTTTGGTCTTCAGCTACTCTTAATATAGCTTGGAAATTAAAACTTAAGCTTGTTCTATTAATTATGAAATAATAATTAATATTAAAAACATAATATATTATTTAATATAAAGGATTTCAAATTAAAGAAAAAGCGGCGGTTTTAATTGCTTAGACAAATTTTAGGAAAACATTCAATTTCAAATTTTCTATACTTAAAGATTACTGGGAATTAATTCACACTCTACATAAAAGTAATACCACAAGAAAATATATTTAAAAACTAAATTTTTCTCTTAACACTTTATATAAATTTTGTTTTCCAAGAAAAAAATTGTCTACTGGCAAATTTTGGATATAGTAATTTAAATCCTACTTCCGACATCGATTTCAAATTTTCCATTGTTTTTATGTATCTAATAATTTTTTAAAGACTTTGTTAAAGGATTTGGCATTTGCTCTTTATACTCATTCTTTTAAGATTTCCACTTATAAAGTCTGGTAATCGATATTAATTTATAAAATGTCCTCCCCTTTCTTGGTTGGGTCAAGAATCCTGCCGAAAACAAAAAGAAAAGATTTTGACATTTTTTTTTTATAATATTTTTTCTTTCTTAAATATTCTTCGACCTTTTTCCTTTTCTTTTTGATTATATACGTTTTCTACTCAACAAAAGAAAAGTAAAAGCCCAGGAAAAACTTTTTGCTCACATCACGTATCGTTTAGTATTTTTATACGTAAGAAGAGCTAAAAACTGCTAAACACATATATTTTTGTATATGTATATATGTATGTATTATGTATATATAAATCTTATATTTCTCTACATTTCTGGTGTCCGATTATTTACTCAAACGATTGGTTGAGAGACACCAATCCGCGTCGATTATCGCACACTAAATTGAAATTACACACTGTAAAGCAACAGAAGAACTAAGTAGAAAAAAAATAAACAAAAAAAAAAACTAACAATTCTAAAGGAGTGGCTTAAATGTACACCAAATTTCACACCACTATACAAAAGAATCCCAAAAAAAAAAAGAAGAAACAAACAAAAGCCCATCAGCGACACTTTCTAATACTTAAATAAATATTGTACTTACTTACATATACGTAAATATTCACGGAACTTGAATTTGGCTCTTCTACTGAACACTTATACAAATAACTAACGCGACGACAATATAAACTACTAAAAAATATAATTAATTCGCTTGTAAGGCGAAATTTATTAAAATTAAATACGCGAAGAAGAAGCCGTATCTGAAAATTAACATAAATTAAGTGTTTTTTTTTTTTAAGTTTTGAAAATCTTTCATAAATTTTTTTATATAATTCTTAATTATTAATATACTCTATTTACATCACTAAAAGCTACAAAATTTATTAATTTACATAAAAAATCTTTTAAAACGGATGCCAATAATTGACTTTCCTTTTTTTTTTTGTTTTTCTTTAATTTTTCTTTAATAAAGCCAACAACTAAAATTATATATAGAAAGAAAATTCCATTTTCATTTACAAAACCGACTTTTGTAATTTTTTAGGTGTAAATGTAAATATAGTATTTTTAAAAGGACTATGAGTGGGGAGGTAACATAAAAATAGAAAGATGAGAAAATTAAAAGAAAGAAAAAAAATTAAGGCGAAACTTAAACACCACCAGATCAACACTCTAAGGTGTGATTTTAGACACTGTTGTGTAATGCAGAAACAATAAAATTAATGTATATATACTTAGTAAAAGAAATAAACAATATATACTTTCTATTTCTCTCCCTATTTATCAAGAGTCCTTGTATACTTAGAATTTACTTTTATAGATTCTCTTGTATATCCAGTAAAAAAAACAAAGTTTAAAAAAATGTGATAAATTGAAAATTCATATCATTTCCGACGGGGTATGAGTATAATCATGCGCACATCTCGTAAAACATGAAAATATTTTCTAATATGTATTCGAATTATATTCCTAATTATGATTTAAACAAAATCTGAAGGATTTTAAAGCCTACAGTCCAAAACAATTAATTTTTTTTCAATTCTGGCGAAAAATATTTCAAAATGCTTAACATTTCAATAAGATTCTGATAAGAATCTCTACAATATTATTTTCTCATGTTCTTCCAACGTTCATCTAATAAGAATCATATTGCGGCGAGACCGCAGATATTCAGTTTTCCAGCACGTATGATACTAATAACATCAGGCAACCCTAAATAATTAAAAAAAAAAAACTAAGTATAAATCTTTGAGCAAACGTAACCAACCCAACGGGTCACTTTTGTTAATAAGTACTAATATTTTAGAATATTCAGGAGTGAACATGATCCTTTTTAAGGAATAGTAAATTGTATAATAAATTTACTAAGTATACTCTCATACTCTCTCGATCTAAGAGACATCTTGAACCAAAATGATAATAAAAACTAAAATTATAAAAATGTATCCTTAAAATGATTATAATATAAACGAACCGGATTTTTGTCAATTCCATTTTCTATTTTCCTCTAAGCGTATATACACATAAGAGGACAATTTTCCGCATAGAGAAACATTATAACAAAATACAATTCGGAGTACTAGCTAACTATAGTGTACTAGTATAGTAAGAAATTCGATTTGGATTGGCGATAGAAAGTGTCGCCACTAACACTTATTCTTCTTTTATATTTTCGCTATACACATTTTTTTTTAAAGGTAGATATATTTTTTTTATGTTCCTCAAAAGTGTGTGTATATAAATATATAAAATAGTGTTTAAATTTTGTCGCCCTGCTTTTAATAATCTTCATATGCTGCTCGCATATAATACTATCTCTTTTACACAACCTCATATATAATATAATCTGTTTTTTTTATATACCTTATTGTTTGTATTTGGAGAGGCCATATTTGAGTTTAGTATTATCAGTGTAAATATAGTAAGAAAAATCACCAAAAACCAATCCGTAGAATATGGTTGGGGGGTTTGAATATTATATATTCCGAATGGTGGGATATGGTTATGTTGAAACAAACAATTTGTAAAAAAAAAACAATTATTGTTGTCTCCTTTTCTCAAATTAGATTTAGAAATTATTATATACATGTATCTATTATATATGTAGTCAAAAGATGTTTATTGTCACTCGTTTGTCACAAAAAAAAATTGATATCAGGGTGTGATAAATAATTTATGTGTTGGTGTTATATATTTGAATTGGGTCCACGAATTTCGAATATTTTATTACTAACCAGAATGTTTAGAAGTTACAATTAGTGGAATATATTTATTTATATAAAGTTGGTAATTAAACTCTTGCCACATACCAAAAATTTTGTTTTAAGGATTAACACTACCAGTAATACACTTTCTGATCCTGTTGGATTATCTGTGTACTATAATGAAGGAATAATTTCTTTTATTCACACAACCACTTCAATAATTTCTAATCTAATCTTATATTTCCATTCCTTGCAAATACGTATGTATGTATATAAATATAAAATTATACACATATACAATTTAAAAACATTTTTTCTGTCTCTTTCTATTTATATCTTTTATGTGTTTCTTTTTATCACCTTATGTGTTTTGTTGATTTTGGTTACTTTTTTTTTATTCTTCTTGTTGTTTTACACCTCACACCAATTCACACAAAAGTCACACATCACTTTCCTAAATACATTCTCACTCTAAACACCATTTCAAAAATTTTGAATACCAATACTAATAATATTAACCTCACAAATTTTTTGTACCCATTTAAATGAATATGTGTGTGTGTGGGTAAATACTGTGTGTATGCGTGTATATTTTTTTTTTTTTTTGCACAAAATTATTAGACATCTACAACACACTATCAAATCAAGTGTTTCTTGTTCTGCATCTTCATTGTTTTTTATTTCGTTGCCCATCATCATCACGTATTGGAAAAAAAACACACAACACTTTGAATGTGTTGGGGCGCCACTATATATATATATATTTCTCTGATTAGGGTTTGATGAAGAAGTGTTGGTTTTATTTCAAGTTTTTTTCACTATTGGGGTTGTATTGAATTGATGACTGTATGTATTATCCAGTTCGTAACCGACCGGCGTGACGTTTGTACCTATTTTTCTGTATAATTTTTAAAATAAATTTAATATCGTGTGCTTACTTTTACTTACTATTTTCTTTTTCTTTTCTTATTAAAATTAATATTTATTTAGTTTTTTTTATAAATCATATTAAAACAAAAAAATGTTGGAAATAGAAACTGAAAAATTACGTAGCTTATTAGAAAATGATTTAAGGATCATTAACTATGTAAAAATTTAAGATATTAAAATAAATCTAATTAGAAAATATCGCGTCGTGTTGATATGAAATAGAAAGTTTTAAATTGCAATAAATTAAAATGATAATTAAAAATTTTATTAATAATTAATTTATATATATTAATTTTTTGTCATACAGTGGTTTCAATGAAAAGTGAATAAATAAAAGTCAAAAAAAATATTATAAATCAAAATATAATTTTAAAAAAAATGACCAATAAAATTTTAATTATTACTAAAAAAGTAAATTAAGAAAACAAAAAGGTTAAAAATAAACTGTGGTAAAATTTACATTCAATTATAAATTTTTGGTGCAATATTTAATAAAGTGTAAATAAATTAATTCAAAACATAAATTTAAAATTTATGAAAACTAAAGTGTAAAGAAGAAAAAAAAAAAAAATTAAATTACTTAAAATAATTTTTTTATTTATCAAAAAAAAAAAAAAAGCTTTAAAAAAAATTTAAAGTAAAATATATTTAAAAATTTATTTGTATCTTTAATTTTCTCAAATATTAATTGAATATAAAATTGTGATGTAATGAGATACGACGTTCAAGAATTACTTCAAACTGACGATACCATCAGTAGGTTTGCAAATGGGATGGCATATCATCCATTCCTGCAGCTACCAAGACCCACTGACTTCAGCGTTTCGTCGCTGTTGACGGCGGGTACTACATCACCCCCACAACAACATACAACAGCTACAACAGCATCAGTATCACAAGCAGCTACCTCATCACCATCTGGTGGACAAAATTCACCAGTTGGATCAGTTACAACTGGACAAAATCAATCATCTCAGCAGCAACAGCAGCAACAGCAACAACAGCAACAACATCAACAATCAGCAGCGGCGGCAGCTGCTGCAGCAGCAGCTGCTATACATCATCATCATCAGCATCAGCAACAACAACAACAACAATCACCTCATCATCATCATTCATCAGGTGGACATCCACAAGCTTTTCCACCACAACCATATTTTCCAGCAGCAGCATTAGCTGCATTAGCTGGTAGTCCAGCCGGACCACATCCACATTTATATCCCGGTGGATTATTACAAAAATTTCCACCACATCATCCACACGCACATCATCCACTCGGTACACCATATACAACAGCTGAAGACGTTGTATTAGCATCTGTAGCTGCACATCAATTACATCCAGCTATGAGACCATTACGGGCATTACAGCCAGAAGATGATGGTGTTGTTGATGATCCAAAAGTGACATTAGAAGGTAAAGAATTATGGGAGAAATTTCACAAACTTGGAACGGAAATGGTAATCACAAAAAGTGGAAGGTAAGTCACAACATTTTTTATTTCTATAGCTCATTATAATTATTAAAAAAAATATTTGAAACAAGTGCAAGTTCTATTGCCGCTGTTAATAGTATTCTAATTTTTGCCGTCGGTAAAACCTCTGCTCAGAAATTAATATTCAAAATTTTCAAATATTTTTCCTAAGCAGAACTTGCCAGTTGTTTTATAAAATTTTGTATTTATTTATTTTTAATAAGAATTATAAAATAATAAGAATTATAAAAAAGAATTAACATCTGGCATTAAAAAAAACGGCGGCGCCAACAATCAAAATTTCAAATCTTTTTGTGTTATATAGTGAATTTGTTTCTCTGACGGATAAAACTCGTTATTGCCTCTGATATACGGTTTGTTGGCATTGATGATAGCTGCGATTAATTAAATAAACTGTATTCGCGAATTAGTTTTGTGATTTATCCATAAAAGGATTATCTGTTAACAAAGTCAAAAGCTTATCCGAAATTATTAAAAAAAAAAAAAGATATGCCGCAAAAGCGGTGCCGATTATGTTTTCAATTAATTCTTGTGAGGCAAATTTATTTTGTGAAATTCCCAAATAAAAAAATAATTATGTTTTTTTTTTCTTTTTTAAATTAAAATTTTAATAGCAGGGTTTAAAAATATACTACAAAAAAATTTCAAATTCAGTGTTAAAAACCGACATTTTGAGGGTGTTAATTTTTAGTGACAACTTCTTCCGGAATTCGTTGGCACTTTAAAAAACATCCTTAAAATAAATCTTTTTTGGAAGAAATCCATGTTTTTTTTTCAAATTAATTAATTAATTAGTCATTTCTATATTAACATATTATAAATTTTTCGGCTAAAATTCGCTAAATTTCATTTTCAAGAAAAAAAAAAACATTTTTTTTTTGTGGTTTCATTCGTTAAACATTCAAAAGCATTAGCGCGAAATAATCTAATCACTAGAAACAACAAGGATTTTTTCACATATAGTAATAAAGTCTTCTATGAAAATAATTTTATGTTTTAAAGTGTCCCCAAATATTTCCTGCGTTCAATAGAAGAAATTTTTAACATCATACTTGCGGTTATAATGCATATATAAATAGGAAAGTGAGATAAATTGAATTCCGCGCTAATATACTTAACTTTAAATAGCTCTATACACACCAGATTGATGATAATTTCACAGTCACAAAATTCGTTTTTTAACTTTTATATAAGAGGGAAAATATTTCTTTTAATTATTGGCTTAAAAGTATTTTTATTTTTTTCACTTTATGTGATTTCCGGTTTTTCTTTCCCCAAGTGCTTTTCACTAGGAGTATTTTTATACTTCAAAGGATTTGAAATTGTAAAATTCAATTTTAAAGCTCTTGAGTTGGTTTAGAAGAAAAAAATTCTTATTTTTACGTCATTTTTTTGTAAGTATTTTTTTCTATAAGGAAGGACGAATATGAAATTAGGTGTTAATAATTGAATTTTTTTGGCATATTTTTAAAACTGATTTTACAAGAGCTTAAACAAAAAAGACATCACTTTAAAAAACACTTTTCTAGAGAAATATTCAGTTAAATATTAGTCGTTCCAAATTAATATTCTTTTTTTTCTATACATTTTTTTAAATATAATATGAATTAAAAATAGCCTGTAATTAATGTTTCCTTCGGAAAATTTAGCTATATAATTTTCATTTTATAGACAGCAAAATTGAAATAGTAATTGCAGAAATTCGTATTCCGATTATATTTTAAAATCGAATATTTATATATGGTGAACTGACGGCCGTTTTGTTTTAAATACCATTCCAGATTATTCATTACCTTATGAATTATAATTGAAAATTAATTTATTGTAAAGTACTTATTGCATACGTTCTGTTAAAAATATTAAATGCAATTTTAATCACGATTTACGTAAATTTTATTTTTAAATACATAATACCAAAAATTTGTAGTAATATATTTGACATATATAAAATGGTATACATTATTATCGCATTGACGAGAATTAGTTCTAAAATTTACAATTTTTTTTTTATCAAGAACTCTAGAAAACTCTAGAAATTCAAGTAAAGCATTTTTTTAGTATTATTCATCTTAAGGATAATATTTTTCTTATTCAATTTTGTGATTTAAGAATTCTAAATTTCACAAAATCAAAACTATAATTAATCAATTTTAAAAATGTTATGTGAATTTTGATTTAACCTTTCGTAGCGTGTTTATAAAATTAAATCAGAAACAATTAAATCAAAAATAATCTTCATTATAAATATTATATTGTTTTTTTTTTATCAAACACTTTAAGCGTAAATCATCTTAAGAACTTTCATATCACGCGTGAATATAGTGCTCTTTTTAAATAATGAAAAAAAAAACTAACAAAAATTCCAAAACTATATAACCGGAACACGAATAGGACTTTTAAATCTTATAACAAAAAATTATGATTATAATCAGAATTATAAACTTTTCCTTATATAGTTTATATATTAGAAAATAGAATTTCCCGATCAAAATAATAATTTATTAGAAATTCTATCACCTTTTTTACTTATATACCAACTGGGAGTTAGTATTATCGTGTGATTTTGTAGATAAATAGACCAAAATAAAAGTGAAAAATGCTCATAACTAACTCACAATTATAATTATAAACTTTTTCCTGTATAATTATTTAACTATATATTTATTTATACAAGTATATTTGAAAATTATATAAAAAAAAAATATGAAAATTGTTTAAGTTTTTCTATTAGCACAGAAAATGTACACGAATCAAAATGCCACCTTTTTGATGGTGAAAAATTGATTTCGCGCGAAAAAATATACATTAAAAAATATAATATAAAACTTTATAGTTTTTTTTTTAACCATAATTAAATATATTGTTATTTTATGTATGAACTTGCCATTAAAAACAAAATATTTTTTTTGATATGATTAATTAGAGTTTTCGGTGAAAATTTTTGTTTTATTTACTATATACTCGTACTTACTATTTCGAATAATATCCTCTTACACTGATAAAAAGTATTTTTAAAAATGCTATTAAAATTAAAATTATATATGATCGGTATAGCTAAAATACTAACTATGATTTTAATTAAATAATTAAATAAATCATTTTCAAATGTATGTAATTCCTATACAGTGCACAATTTAAAAATACAATTTCAAGTAATTTATCCGAAATGATATGAAAATTGTGCCATTTTCAAGATACATTTTAATTAATTTTATTTTTAAAAAATGTAATAATTAAAATAATTACCCAATTTTATTCAAAAATGTATGTTAATTTTAAAATTATCAAAGTACAAAACTTGATTTCATATTTCATAATAATAACATTTTAATTCATTTCTACCTTAAGAATGTTCAACTTTAGTTTATTGATACAATTTGCAAGTTCTTAATATATAATTATTTCGTTAAATATATAATTTACTAGATACAATTTCCTATATTCTTATTTTCTAATTAATCAAGATTTGCAATAAAATTATCCAGCACTATAATATTTGAACTTGTCGAAATTTTTATTTTGGATGTATGTATATTAATTTAAAGATACAATTTTCATATTTAAATGTTTGGTTTTAATTTAATATTAATTAAATTTATAAGATTTCGAGTTTGTCTTTATATTTTACCATTTTTACATAAATTAATACATAACATAAATTATGTAAATAGGGTCTTCTATATATACCTTCAAAACCAAATCGTTATACATAATTACAAAATTTAAACTTATTAGAAAATTGTTAATTTTGACAGAATTTTTAATTTTATAATTTCAACAGCTTTTTGCTAAAAATTATGAAACAGTCAAAAGATATTTATATTAAAATTCATATAATTCTGGCAGTGGCAGTAATAAATGGTTATTTAATATAATACCTAATAACGCAGGTTTAAAAGTTTTTTTTCTATAGTAAATTTAGTATTTATTGCCAAAAAAAATAAGTATTTAAATTTTTTATTAAAAATTTCAGTTTTTTTTTTTAAATGTGTACTAATATTAAATTCAATAAAAAATTTTGAAATTATAGTATTAACGAGAATTAAATTGTAATTTTAAGATTCTTTATTTAATAAAGTAATCATTTTCTATTTATTTTATTATGTTAACAGATAATCTAAATATAATTTTTCCAACAGTGTAAATAATTATTCAATTTTCTTTGCACCTTTAATGTTTGCGTTTTACAATAGTATCGCCTTAGACATGAACAATACATTACTTAATGCTAATACTTAATTACAATAACTTTTGTATATAGGGTTCAGTTCTATATTTTATTTATTATTTCAATATTCATGTTTTAAATAAAAAAATTAACACAAACATTCAAAAAAAAAAAAATTAATTTTCAGTACAAAAAATATAATAATTATTTATTAATGCCGTCGCCACTAAAACACACCGCTTTAATCATTATCACCTACAAAAAGCAGTGAAAATCACCCATTGTGTTATTATCTTATATAGAAAAGTCAGTCAATTATAGGCTCTGTTGGGCTTTATTTACCATAACTATTTTTGTTGAAGCGATATCGAGAAACAATGTTAGTCGCTAGTCAAAACTTTTATAAAAATATGTCAAAAACTTAATTTACAATTAAACAGAAATTAATTAATCTTAATAAGATTTGTGAACATCAAAATTGTAAATTTTCGTGCCATATTTGTTTTTAACCAATTCAAGTTTTACTTCCAATTTCAAAGTATAGAAAAACGTTCGAGGTTTTTTTTTTTACACTTTTTTAAGATATAATTCGATATTTCTATAAAGAGAAAAAAATATTCGCGATGAAAAACAGTGCACACCGCTAAGACTTGCGAGTATAACACGGATGGTGATAATTAATGATAGATAAGCGACATGTGATAATTACTTAAACATTGCATGTCTTTTTTTGTGTAGCTTTAGTTTTAATATAATGATTTTTTTTTTTAATTTAAAATAAAGTAATTTATTTATCGTAAATATATTTTTTTTTTGTAATGTTGAAAATAAAAACAACTTTGACAAAATATGAAAAAAAATATAATTTTTTTTAGTTTTAGATTTTGTTGTTGTGATATCGTAGAAAGTTCTCCCTTAACATCGCATTTACCCAATGTTTTGAATTATGAATATTTTTAGATACAATTTTTATATTGCAATATAGAAAAAAAAAAGATTTTTATTTGTACATACTTTTTTTTAGAGTTTATATAAACCCATTTTGTAGAGGTGACATATTTAAATATGTTAGAATGTTTTTTATTTTTGGTGACAAGGTGATTATTATTTTATTATTTGCTTCTATAAGTAAAAATATAATGAATGATGTGGTACCTAATATTTTACTAAATTAATTATTATAATGTTATACAGTCCTTGGAGGACTATAGTCCTGAAACTATAACTGATGGAAAAAGAGAATTGAAGGAGAGATTTGTATCAAAACAGAAAAGTTCTTATTAAACCAGGGCTGTGGCGTTTTATAGAATAATAATATCAAAAATCACAATATTTCAGTGGCTAGCCAACATTAGAATTTCCAAACCTCCAATTATTGCAAAATTATCGACAATTGACAATCAAAATTATCGACAATTTGACTTAAAAATTAAAAATTCGTTGAAAAAGTAGATATTCTTATTAAATTATAAATTAAAGAACTCTGAAAAGTAAAAATTGGCTATATTTTATTATAACATCACAGAAAAATAATTTTCAAAAACATGAGTCTGCAAAATATCCGAAAATTAAGCAAAATTAATATTTCAATTGTATTTTAATATTTCGTCGTGTGAGAAGCGGATTGTCATAAGCGTTAGATACGTCAATTTGAGAGTACTGATATAGGAAGATAGAGAATTTAATTATCTATCACCTTGTGTACAGACGGTTTTGGTCTGCA
The DNA here is from genome assembly GCA_963920725.1 of Rhamphomyia laevipes. Lineage (NCBI taxonomy): Eukaryota > Metazoa > Arthropoda > Insecta > Diptera > Empididae > Rhamphomyia > Rhamphomyia laevipes. Next base: position 24,514,039 of record OY987256.1, on the reverse strand, counting down.
AATATCTCGATTACTTTTTAATTGAAATTCAAAATTGTTGTAAGCTGTATTTATCAAAAATAATTAACTGCGAAATGTTGTATACATTTTATATAGTATTTTGGTGTTGTAGATTAGTACATCCTATAAATTGCAAAATGTTGTATGCATACTGTAGGGACAAATTTTTACTATAGATTTCATAATTATGTAATATTCAAATTGTTGTATCTTTTTGATACGACAAATTTAAAAATAAATTACTATACAAATAAGTTAACTTCTAATTATTGTATGTTAACTATACAACATTTTGTGGTCTAAAATAAATTGTTGTATCTAGAACAAAATTTACTTTGCCATAGATTTAAATACAAAATTAAATTATCGTAAAGTTTGTCGTGCATCACTAAATTAAACTATAACAATCCTCCAATTTTATTTTAGACCATAGTAATTATTGTTTTAGATAGCTAAGTAATCTACCATTGTAATAAAGCATTAATTTATTGGAGTTACAAAATTATTTCTTGAGATACCTGCATTTAAGAACTCAGCAAAAATTAAAAAAAACTTCACATTCATTTATCTCGGAATTTGATTTTTGCAGTTACGACAATTCGCTTCTCATGCGACGATTTATTCTAAATCGAAATAGTTAGATCGATTCTGCCATTCACTTTCTTTCGATGACACCAGAACTATTGAATTGATCATTGCACGCTTCTCATATTCATACCGACATAAAGATGTACTAAATTGTCTATTAATGAGGACGCTCGTCTGGTCCTTTTGCAAAAAAATATGAGAGGAGTTGCATAATATGTGACTTCCATCCTCAGGTAGAGCATCAATGTATTCTCATCCACAATGTAGATAAACTGTCGTGAACCTCAGCCTTCTATATACAAAATATGTCTGAGTTTGAGTAAGCTTATATCGGTTAGAATGCCGGCAATAACTCTTTAATTATTTCAAAATATATAAATATATATTTACTACACACACACACATACGTGCAATCATCAACCCTTATTTTATTCCATAAACAAAATTAAGAATATATTACAGTATACATTTTCATAGTTCCATTAAAAAAAATCGACCCAAAAAATATTTCAATTTCACTTTTATAATAAACAACTTTCTCAAATTAATTTAACAATTTTTTTTTTTTTTTTTTTAAATCCTCTTCAAAAAAAATGTATTTTATAATGAAGCTGTATATATACACTAGCAAAAGTATGCATATATATACATATAACTTCCGTTTTTCATGGAAAACTTTACACTACTAAATTTTCACTATAATAACAACAGAAGAAAAAAAAATATATAAACTAAAAGCTAAAAAGTTATCCAAATTGAAAATGATTTTTACAGTACACCCTCTCCTAAATACACACTCTATCACTACACCAGATAAAAAAAGCTCACTATATATACTATTTTAGTCTACCTCTGTACATTTATGAATATAATACTCTCTGTTAAAAGACAACAAGTGGTTAAAAACCTTTAAAAAACGTAATCCAAAACACCACCATATGCAGGCACTATACATACCACCACCATCTCCTACACCCTTTACTTTTTATAAGTGCAGTGCACTACTTTTTGCTAGACAGTGAAATAAAAATAATAAAAAAAAAATCTGCATTAAGGTTATTTTAGCGTATAAGGATATAAGAGAGTTTTGAAAATATGTGTACATAGTAGAATTTACTTTATTTTTTATGTTGTATCTATAATATACATACAATTTTCAAATATTTGCAAAATATATTAAGATATTATAAAGTTTACGTTTTGGTTAATTTTTTTTTGGGAAACTATGAAAATGCTAAAAATTCTTTACAAAAAAAAAAAAAAAACTTTTGTGCAAGCCTTAAATAACTAAATTATTCGGATAATCTTAAGTCTTGTTTTACAGATTTTCTCTTTTTAATTTGTTTGCTAAATAATTAGATTGTGTAATAGCCTATTTAAATTTTAAGGAGTGTACTATTATTTATATATTTAAAGTTAGTTTATTAGGAGATTTTGTAAATTAATTATGTACTTAATAAATCTTGTCTCATGAAAATAAATGTGAATCAAATATATAGGAATTAAACCAATTAGTTAGTACTTTTTGGTTTTATTTAATGTATGTCTGTGGGTTGTGGAACCTAATCTTTAAATCTTAAAACTTTTTGGTAACAGTTATCCAACTATACCAATGTTTATATATTTTGTTGCGCCATATCATATAAAATCTATAAATCTCTCTCAAATCATTTGTTAACTATGGCTAGAACAGTTATTATCCTAAATGATCCCAATTTTCTGCATGTAAAAGATCCTTCGACCAGTCTGAAAATATAAACACTATAATATTGAATGGTTTAGACACTTACATTCAAGACTGAGCTATTGTACAATCTTATCAATCGCATATATGTATCATGAATACACGGTTCTGGTGTGTCTCTAATACTAACCGTAATAAAAATTCAGTAGACTGCAATTACGCTTACCATTGTACTTGTTATAGGTTTAATACTAACTTAAGGTCTATGATATCTAAAGGTCGCACAGAAAACGACCTTTAGATATCATAGACATAGAAAGCTAATTATTTTATTCATTAAACCTAAAGTGAATGGCTAGAATTAACTCAATTCTCATATTCATTGAGCCATGTTTCTGCCATAAATAAAATCGAGTTTCAGCTGTTCTCAGATTCTTGTGGTTACTTTATGAGAATTGTTTTTTTTTTTTTTTTTTTTTTTTTTTTAAGCGAGGGGTGTGGAAAATCTTCGAAAAGACACTATGGGTGCTCGCCCGTACCGCATAGACGTGTGGGATTTCTACCCACTAAAAAACCACATCCCTTTATCGTAACCAATCGAAAACGATCGACCAACGATTTTAGTCTCTTTGGAAATTTACATCGCAAATTGTGGTGTGTTAGGTAGAGGGAACCATGGGGGCACGGATTCCTTTACCGACTACCGACGATTTACCGATTATCGACGATTAATTCGTGTGGTTTCGTCCTCATAAGACGTCTTGTTTGGTGAGAAACATCTAGTACAACTCCTATTTCTGGATTTAGATGGATCTGTAATCTGTCGTTGTGTTTTTTGGCAAATCTATTAATTTCACTGCTGACTGTGTTGACCTGGAGATCACGATGAAGGTCAGCATTGCGTACATACCACGGAGCGTTGACAATGCCACGTAATACCTTATTTTGAAATGTTTGTATTATATTACTATTTGTTTTCTTTGTACATCCCCACAACTGTATGCCATAGGTCCAAACAGGTTTCAATATTTGATTGTAGATTCTTACCTTATTATGAACTGATAATTCGGAGTTTCTTCCTAGTAGCCAATAGTGGTCTCTATATTTAATATTAAGCTCTTCTCTCTTCTTTTTCACATGTTCCTTCCACTTCAGTTTTACATCTAGCGTCATCCCAAGATATTTTGCCGTATTTGTATAGGGAATAGCATTACCATTGATAGTCACTGTTGTTGGATCTACTTTCCTATAAGTAAAATTAATATGCGTTGACTTAGCTTCATTTAGTTTGATCCGCCATTTTTTCGTCCATTCAACTACTTTGTTCATCGCGTTCTGTAATTTTTCTGTAGCATTTCTAACATTTGTATCTGTCGAAAGTATTGCCGTGTCGTCAGCAAATGTAGCCATCATAACATTATTATCAACTGGAATGTCATTCGTGTAAAGCAGATACAGTATTGGTCCAAGCACACTTCCTTGTGGTACTCCAGCCAATATTTCCTTTAAATTCGAGTATTCCGTGCCATATCGCACTCTAAAATATCTGTCCGAGATATACGAACTTAGGATTTCATAATATTGACGAGGTAGATCTCTATGTAATTTGAACTTAAGGCCGTCGTGCCACACTTTATCAAAAGCTTGTGCTACGTCTAGGAAGACTGCTGAACAGATCTCTTTTTCTTCCAAGGATTTTTCAATAACACTAGTTATCCTATGCACCTGGTCGATCGTAGAGTGTTTGCTCCTAAAACCAAACTGGTGATTTGGGATCAATTTTCTCCGTAGTATTATCGGCATCAGCCTTTTGAGCAGCAATTTTTCAAAATTTTTTGATAAAACTGGAAGTAGTGATATCGGGCGATATGATGTTACTTCTGTGCTTGGTTTTCCTGGTTTTGCAATAACTATTACTTCTGCAATTTTCCAGTGTTTAGGTACATATCTCAGTTTGAAGCACGCATTAATTATCTGTTGCAACTTGATGTAAGCTATATCCGGCATTTCTTTCATGATCTGTCCAGTTATTAGATCATAACCTGGTGACTTTTTCGAGCTTAGGTTGTGCATGATCAGATTTTTAAGTTCTTTCAGCCGAACTTTCTTAATAGTTTCTTGATCCGTTTTCTCTACATATGTTATTTGACCATCAGCAGAGCATTGCAAAAATGGCTTGAAAACATTTTCCAAATGCGATGCAAAGAGGTCTGCTTTTTGTTGACTATTTTTGGCCCATGTGCCGTCTTGCATCTTTAGTGGAGGATCTTGAAGTTTTGGCCTTTTCATCCTTTTTGTTGCCTTCCATAGTGAGTAGTTTGTGCATTCGTCAGCAGATAATCCAGCTAAATATGTTGTTAAACATTTATTCTTGAAGTTTTTGATATTATTCTTTAGCAAATTATTTATCCTATTGAAATTTGATCTATCATCTGGGTATCTAGTTCGCTGCCATTTTCTTCTAGCTCTTCTTTTCTCATGAATTAGTTCCAATATTTCTTGTGGATACGCTATTCTTTGTAAATTATTTCTTCTTACTTTTGGAGTACTTTCTTCTGCGGCTTCTTGTATATCTGTCATAAATTGTTCTACTTCCTTATCAATTTGTTCTGTAGATAGCTCGATTTCCTGTAGAGTTATATTCTGTTCTAGCTTTACCCTAAATGTAGACCAGTCCGTCAGCTTGTTGGTTAGTTTTGGTAATTTAGCTTTCTCCAACGCAGTTTCGCTGAGTACAAGAATTTCCGGAGTATGATCAGATGACAAATCGTTAGTACCATATAAATAGTGCTGTGAATTTATACCTTTTGCTACAAAGAAATCGATTACATCAGGAGTTTTAGCTGGATCACTTGGCCAGTAGGTAGGTGATCCAGAGGATAAGAAATTACATTTGTACGATCTTCCTATCTGGTAAAGATTTCTTCCTTTCGTGTTGATAAGTCGAGAGCCCCAAAAAGTATGTTTGGCGTTAAAGTCTCCACCAATAATGAAGTTATCACCTAATGTATTAAGTAAGTACTTATAATCATCTGCACTTTGTAGACACCTCGGTGGACAATATATTGCTGAAACTTTAAAAATTTTCCTATTAGTTTCTATTGTGATTGTAGTAACTTGCATGTTTTCTTTGGCGATTTCAGAATCTTGATAGTGTTGTAGATCTGTTTTTATAAACACTGCTGATCCCCCTCTTGCTTTATCTGATGGATGTGGAACATGATAAAATGTAAATTTTGGAATGTTCGCATATGATTTCTTTGTGAAGTGTGTTTCTGAGATGAGACAAATGTCAATATTTTCTTTCGCTAGAAAAATTTCTAACTCTGAAATATGGTTGAGAAGACCATTTGCATTCCAGGTTGCAATTTTTAGGCTATCGAAGTTCATGTTCATTACGTTCTGATGTTTTTATTTCTTTCTTTCTTTAACTCTTGGATTTCGTCCGAGAGTATTTTTATTGTGTTGTCTTGTACGTCCAATTTATCAAGTACGCGTGATAAAAGATTCTTAACCGTGGTTTCTTCTTCTTTTCTAGGATTTTTAAGAATATCCGAGTAAGATGGAGCTTTATCCACTTTTCTAGCTTTAGTTATTGGTTCACTTGTTTTACTTGTTTTATCATCCAATATAACTTTGTTTTTATTTATTTTATTCTGTGTTTTTTCTTTTCCATGCATTTTTTGTTGCCGGTTTCTTCTCTGTTGATGTTCCTTCGCTATTGGACATCCTCTGTAGCTAGCAGGGTGTTCTCCGCGGCAGTTAATACATTTCGCTTTTTGATCTGCTTTAACCGTGCAATTTTCAGTTGGATGTTTTCCAGCACATTTAACGCAAACGAAATCTCGATTACAATATCTTTTCGTGTGTCCAAAAACTTGACATCTTTTACACTGAGGAATTATTTTCGTGTTTCGTTTAACAGCTTCAATTTTGACACCTATACCCATGATTGATGTTATCGAGTATATTTTGTCTATATTCTCATCGTTGTGAAAGGATAGCATGAACAGTTGTAATCCTCTTTTATTTACAGCAAAAATACCATCATTTCTAAATGATTCCCGTTTGATTATATTTTTCGCTTCCATTATACAGAAGCCTTTTGTAAGTAAATCTTCGATTATCTCATTTTCCTCACAAGATGGATGAAGTCCTCTAGCTATTACTTTAATTGGTCTAAAAGCCTTGTTTTCATAAGAATGCCATTGAGAATTGTGCATAATTTCATAGAATTAATTATAATTATAATAAAATTATTTATTTACTTATTGAATTGTATTGATAAATTATAATTACTTTTCAAAATTTTAATATTTCAAAAAATTAAGTTATTTTATATAACTTAAAATAATTGTAAATTATGTTTCCCCAAAATTAATGTTTCCTGAAATTTTAATATTCCATAACATTAAAATTTCAACCATAAGAAAAACGAATACAATTATAAGTAAAACATATCTAAATTGAAAATAAGAAATTTTATTTTCATAGAAACATTCTATTCTACACGTTATAAATTATCCTTAAAAATGATAAATTATCAAATTTCGAACCTTTTAAATTTATTTTTAAATTAGATTAAGTTTCGGAAAATATTTAGTGAATTTTATTAGTGTGTATAAATATCAGAGAAACATTAACTATGTTAAATCTCATTATGAAAAATACGAGACAATTATAAATAATTTGTTAGAAAAATGATTATCATTGACTAAATTATAAAAATAACTTTCATTATACATACTTATTAGTTTTTTATATGTATATTTAGCTTTTCAGTTCTAAAGTTAATATGTAAAGTTTTAAGATAAATCATTTACTTATGATAATATGCAGATCACATTTATTTTTGACTTAGAAATGGACTAACATGCAATAACATTATTTATAAAACTCTGCTATTTAAAACCAATCAAAATATTTGACTATGATATTGCTAGAAAAGCGACAATATTAGCATTACATTTCTGACATTATTCAATTTATTTTTATTATTTAATTGCGTTAATTTGAAAGTAAAATTTTCAGTTGACATAGTTCTATATTCAAATATTTATATACTAAATTATCAAAATTAAAAATAAATCTTATCAAATTTCGTATCCTAATTTCTAGGCCTCCCAATATTTTTGAAGCTATTTTTTAAAATCATTTCTTTTAATCATTTTATATTTAATATTAATTAGACTTTCCACTTCTTATAATATGTAATTAACAGAATCGATATTTTAACATTTCAGCAGTTCTAAGATTGCCAACATATTATATGTTAAAAAAGTTAAAATTTTCAAAATTTTTAATTATATTCTTTATAATATTTGCATTTTTTTGCTACAACTCAACTTTTTTAATTATACAAAATTAGAGTATAGGTATGTATAATTAAATTTATATAAACCAATTTCCATATAATTAAATTGACATTAAATTAAAATGCAATTAATTTACAATAAATATATACCAAAAATATTGAATAAAACTTTTCTTTACACATTTTTAATGTTTTCACTCCTCATATTAATAATTTAAAATTATAAATTAAGTTTTTTTTTCTATCAAATTCCCGAACAAATTAACAGAAATCTGTGAACTTTGCCCTGATAGCAATTTGTCGTCCTATTACATATAAATATATAGAATAAACTTTTTCATTAAAATCTATTAATATTGAAATAACTTTACATTTATGTGAAGGGGAATAATGTAAATATTAAAAATTTAAAAGATTTTACTATATGGATTATTGGTAAATAAGAGTTGTTGCTTACTGGCTAGTGGTCATAACATTTTAACATTATATACTCTATTATTTGGAATATTAATTTCACCCTACAAACAATATAAAAATGTATACATGCGATATAAAAGAAAATAATTGTGGAATTTTATACATCTGTTTTTTTACCATATAGATTTAGTCATACATAAAACTTCTATATGTTCAAAATTATATATGTGTAAATAAATACTATGTAAGAATAAGTTTTTTTTTTGTTTTTTTTTTTTTTTTCAAAATACTCGATTTAAAATTTACAGATTTTTTAATAAAATTATTTTAGTTCAAATCGTATTTGAATTTAAAATATTCTTTAATGATTAATGAAAAATTTAATTTTTCATTTAATCGATTTACCAACCCTGGATATCCTTTATAATCCTGGATATCCAGTGTGTTTCATACATTATTTAAGTTTTAATGAACTTTACAACAACTATAAAACAAACTATATAAGCTTCGGAAAACTGCGTGTTTCCATTTCATTGAAAAAAAAAAAAAAAAAAATTGCAAGCTTAAAGTGATTATTGGAAATTATTGAATTTTCTATAAAATTAAATATTAAATATAGATTTTGTTCAAGCAGGAAATTCTCATATTAAGAACAAATTATATCCTTTGCATAAAGTGTCTATATATATATATGTATGAATGTATGTATATATGCCTGTTCTTTTATTTTATAATCCACTGACGTTTTTGTGCCACATTAAAAATTCTCTAACTAATATTAAAAGCCAATTATTAAGAATTTCTAAAATAAATTATGCAAAAAGTGAAAATTGAAAATATGAAAATAAGTTTTTTTTTTTTGTAATTTTCAATTTTGATATATGCAAATTGTTGAGCATTATTAAGGGAAATTTACCCAGATGGTTAATAATATTAATAATATGTTATGTTCGAGAAATAACATTGGTGTTTGATATGTTAAAAGAAATTAATTGAAGGTTTTTGTATTACATATATAAAAATGGAAATACGTTTTTTTAATAGTTTTAAATTGTGAAAATTTATAGTTCGTATAACTATCGAATTAATATTAATTCTATATATCGCTACAAAAAACTTCCATAGTAAATAATTAATAAGTTCGATTGACAGTAGCATGTGCAACCAAGTATAATTTAACTATATCAACTAATATACAATTTTACTGAAATTTAATTCCATATTTTTAATTTCTATATATTTGCATAACCGAATAATTCAAGAATTTCTATCTCATAGTTTAATTATTTAGGCATTTCATTTAATAATATTTTAAGTTTTAAATAAGTATTGCAAAGCAGTTTGTGTTTATTTCTCTTTAACACCCTGTAAAGTATCATTGATTACTTTAACCCTTTAAAGGGTGGAACCGAAATTATTGATTAGCGGTATGTTAATAATATAATATTTGGGTACAAAATTAATGGTATACTGTCAATCACACATTTCTGGTCCACCTTGTATTATCATCTCATGATATTTTCATATATACATATAATTTATTTACCAAATTGTGTACAGTTTATTGACAGAAAATTATTTTCAATACAAAATGTTTTCTTTGGAAGCTGGCCTGAAATCATTTAGTAACGAATCAATAAATCTAAATTAAAATTTATTTAAAAAATGTTTCTATAAAGATCATAAACACTAAATAACAGAATTTAAGAAAATATAAATAATCCAAAGATAAAACTCGCAGCATCTGCAGACATAAATTACTTTTGCTATATTATATAAATGCCGTAATCGAGACAGAAAAATTACTTAATCTATATTTTTTTTTTGCATACATACAGTAACTTTAATAATGAACCACTTTTATCACCAACCTAAGGAAATTTTAGCTTCGGAAATTGTATAAATTCAATAGGGTTGGCGTAAACAAAAAAAGGTCAAAAGGCTGCAAATTACTTATTTTTTTTTGCTGTTTCACAAAATAGTTCTATCTTAATATTAAATTTATTTATATGTATATGAAAAAAAATAGTATACTTTAAATAATAAATATGGAACTGAAGGTGGATATGTTACGTTACGTAGTATTGCGAAGTTTTTTCTTACTTGAAGATGTCACACGTGTTTAAGTGGATTTTTTAAGTATCATCAAGGATTCAAGATTGTAAAAGAGAAATGAGAAAGTTTTTTTTTTTGTAAAAAATGTTAACTTAAAAAAAGAATTTCTGTATTAACTATTCATGTAACTTGGTATTATATACAACTCAGATTTATGACAAGTGGTTATTTAAGGAAGAAAATATCCTAATTGTAGAAGAAAATTTAAAGGACTTTAAATATTTTCAAATTTTCAATATATATAAAAATATATAAGGTACTAGACTTAAATGCATACTAAATTTATTAGGTACTTTCATAATGCTTCATGTAATATCTTTAAAATTAAGCTAACAACAATATTTTTTAATAAAATATTGTACTTAATTAAATATTTTCTTCAGTCTTATCTCGAAAATAAATTAGCTGAAAACTTATGTTATAAATTATAGTATGAGAATATTGATTGAGCTTCTGGTTATATATTTTCAATCTTCCAGGTTTTGGATATCAAAAATATATCTAATTATTAAACCATTACTCAAAAATAAATTGAATTGCGGGTCTTGTGTAAAACTCATTAGCACTCAAAAAGTATATTCCTTTTTTGGTAATATAAATTATCCCTTAACTTTATGGTCAGCCTGTCCGTTTGCGGGTAAATCAAATTATCAAAAATATTCATTTAACTTTTTTCGAGATAGGTCAACTTACATTTTGTAACACAATGCCGGATTCAGAACGCTAATTCAACGCAACGCTGACAAAAATTAAAATATAACTATATAACTTCGCTTTTAAATTGCGTTGAATTTAGTATTCTGAATTTGAAATAAAAAGCTTTAAAATTATGATTGATCACGAAAATTAAAAATATTCTGTTAAGTCTGTTTTATAATAAAACTGAATGTACTTACAAAGCTGCTAAATGTGAAAATGTCATAGTTTGATAATACATTAATTAATGCTACGTTAACTGTGAACATATTTGCCAAATGCCAGTATGTCTGTAATTAAATATTTTAATATTTTTTTATTTGCGTGCATTTAAAATATATAATTATTATTTTTGTTGTTTTAATAATGACAAACCTTAACATTATAAAGTTTAATTAAAAATGAGTAAAAATCGAATAATTATAATTAAAAATATGTAATGTTTTTAGTAAGCTTATTAAATTTATTATTAATGTAAATTATTTTTTTAATAATAAATAATTAGCTTTTTAGGAAGGAAATCATAAATTTTAGAAGTGTTAAAAAAGATTCAAAATTTTATTATTAATGTGAGAGAGTTAAATGAAAAATAGCCAACAAATAATTCATCTACAAGTTAAATAATTTAACAAACTTAGAACTTACATCATAAACTCGTTTTCATGATAACAATTTTTCGGTTTATATAAAATTACTTTTGTCTTAATTGGGAATATATAATAAACCCATGAAACTCCTTTAAATATTTTTGTAAAGAATTTCGTAAGATATCAACCTATCAAGAAATCAAGAATTAAACAAATTAGGAAACTAAACATGATGCTGATAAACTAATTCAAAAAAAGTGTTGCACTAATCGATTTTAATTTCCTTATATTTTTATTTAACTACACTAAGCAAATACACTGAGATCAGGACTCGTAGTCGTACATTAAACTAAATCCAATATTATACAAAGAATATAAAAGTTTTTCGCGCTTGTGTGCAACTATATAAAATGTATTTAAAAGATCGAGCGTGCTTAGCGCTAACCTCTTTAATCTGTCCACTTTATCTAGGAAATGTTTGTCAAAATCATTCAAGCAATTTAATCTTTTTTGACATTTTTTTTAAAAAAATTTAAAATTTAAAATTTCGTTTTTAAATGTATGTGTGTGTAGGTGTAGTTTTTAAGACATATTTTTTCTTACTTACTTTTATATAGGATTTATTAATATATTTTGGAATTTTGTTTAGGGGACAAGACTTTTTGCACTATTTTAGCAGACAGAATAAAAAATAAATAAACAAAATTAAAAATAAAATTTTAAATCCTGTTCATTCAATTTCAAAATTTTGTATATATTGTAAAATTATATTTTTAAGTAAAACAGAGCAATAAAAAGAAAGAAGCGATTTTCAAAGAAGCGATGATATTAATATGCTAAGAAGGTTTAGTGTAAGTTAGTGACACACTATGAATTTAAAAATTGGCGCCTTCTTTGAAATTTATAATTTGGGATTTTGAAATTAATTATTTATATCCTATAAACGCAACGAGTAGTTAGTCTCACTTTTGGTCGAATTATAATTTTTTTGTTTTGTTTTCTGTTTTTTAATATAATATCCAAAAATTTATTTTGGATAATTTTGAGAATTCTGAACAGGATTTGTAATTTTTTGTACGATACATATATTTTTGCATAGTATACCGTCTGAAATGTATGATTGTGAATTAAGTTTTTTATGTATTTAAATTGTTATTTATTAAATTGAACTCAGACCATTACATTATTGCAGCAGAGTGGTAGCATCAAAAACTGTGGCAAATAAACCAGCAAAACCGAAGTCAAATTAATTATGAAACCTATTCTATAAACCTAAAAGTTGATTTACTAATTTGGTTTTTCTTCTTTGTTAGAACTATAAGCCTCAGCCAATTTCATCTTTTTCTAAATTTCTCCTACAATTTCCTACACTTTCGGCACAAGTTTTGTGCACGCCTTACTGCCTCTGTTTATATTTTATGTTATCTAACTATATCTTTCTGGATCTACAGCGTTTCCTGATAAAACGATAAATTTTGTCAAGGCATATTTTTTTGCGGTATTTGTTGGATTCACATTTTGTATCACATGTCAAGTACATCTCATTCTCTGAAATTTAACAAATCGCAATATATTTGCATTCTTATCAGTTAGTTGGCGGAGCTCCTGAACCAGTTCGAATATTTTTCTGAGTATTCTTTCGAAAATTCGTAACACGTTTCTACTAATTTGAATAGGTTATTTAAAGTGATGCACATAACACTTAAATAAGGATTGATAACTGAAAATTTACAAAAGTACACAAATTCGGTAGTAAAGAAAGCATATAAAAATATTTTAATTGTAGTGGCCAATATTATATACTAAAGTAATACATAACAAAGTAACCGCCAGATTATACACAGGAATTGTCACGGTACATGCGGTTCTTAGGAAGCATGTAATGACATTAGAACTTACTTCATCTTTTGATTGTCGTGGGTGTACGGAGGAGGAAACAATGGAACATTTATGTTGCCATAGCCCATCAGTCCAACAAAAAATAAAAGAAAAATTCGTTGTTTTTTTCTAGAAAATCTTGATATCATTCATTAAAGAAATGAGATGGGTCATGCTGTGATGATAATGCGGCGTTCGACTGAAAGGAACAACGGGCTCACTAATATGTGACTTACGTGCGAGCTGGTCTCGAAATTCCTACTATTTTAAAATATAAGTTAGCATTAATTTGTCTAATATAATTTGAAGAACTCGATTTTAAATCATAATAAAAAAATTAAATTTCTAAAAAATATATCACGTTAATAATAATAATCAATTTTATTAGAGGTTAGGTTAGAACTGTATTGATATTTGAAAAATTCCATAAAATTTATCATATATTTTTAATATTAATCTATACACGTGACTTCGACACACTGAAATCTTAAATAACACATTTTATTATTGATATTACTTTAGCCTGGGAAAATATATTTCTATCAATAAAGAACAAAAATTCGAATAAAAAATTATTATTTTAACTATGATTGCAATAAAAATTTATTATGATTATGAAAAGTGTGAATAAATATTGTCATTGACTTTAACAGCTTGTCATGTGTGTTTCCTTTTGCTCCAATATAACAATCACACATTTTCTATTAAATTCACAATTGCTATATCAATAAATATTATTAAAAATAATAAATTTTTCATATTTTAAAAAATCTTAACAAGTTTGAATATTTTGATATGAAAAGAATCTAAAAATTATGGTGGCCTTCCATCTGGACAAAATGAAATTCTTTTTATTTGACAGTGAAGACAGGTAATAAAATTATTGAACGCATTATGAATATATTATTTTTTATAAAATTTATTTAAGTAATAATTTTTTGTTTTTGTAAATTTTCAATTTAATAATTTTTGAGTTTGTATCGTTATTTTTTTTATGTATAACTTTATGAATTTATAATGATTCGTGACGAGATAACTTGCTTTTGTCTTAAAACATTGATATTTTTAATTCAATTTTTATATAAAAATATTTATGTTTCTTACTTACAAAAAAAAAAAAAAAAAATATTATTTATGCTTTGGAATGAATTTTTATTCTTATAATTTTTAAAACATGAAATATATTTTTTACATCCTTGTTCGTAAGGTTTTTAAAAAAAAACAAATATTTAACAATAATTATTTCTGAGAAGACGCCATTTATTTGATGACAGAAAGAACGCCCATGCATGGGATATTATCATATAGGAATTATATTTATTATTGTATAGCTATATAATTTTTAGTGTGGGTGGTCACTATCAAAAATTGACAATTATTGGTGATCAATTTATGTGTAATGAATAAAATGACTTTTAAGAATGAAAAGCAATTCAAATTAATAGCTGATTTAAAAATAATGTATAAGATTGTTTTTATTTTTTTTATAATTAATTCGAAAAATATTTGACAGAGTAAAGAACAATGGTCATTGGTAGATAGATTTCGACACTATTCATTAAAAAAAAGTATAGTAAAACTCAAAACATAAAAGATTAGTAAATGATTTTTTTGTAAATACTTTTTTTTAATTCGAATTAAATTATTTTTTCTATATCTCCAGGCCATGTTGTCGTTATAGTTCATAATTTCTTAATAATTTTTATTTTATAAAACTGCCTGGGCAGACTTAGCCTAAAGAATTCTAAAGAACATCTATTCAAATATCTCTGTCTCAGTGTTTTAGGAAGTATTCAATTGTCAGCCTCGTTCACAAAAAGGACTGCAAAATTGAAAATTTATGTAGTTCTAAACTTCAGGCTACACAAGAATTTGGCCCTTTTATAATAGGAAATATCAAATTTTTATATATTCTAATCTTTTATAATATGTTACAAAAATCAAAAGTTACAATACATATTTTCGCTCTAACATAAAAGCCATACAAAACTTTCAGTTTTCTTCTCTTTAACATATCCTTTATTCGTTTCATTATTAGATTATCTCACTCTTCACTTTCTAAATATCTCCTAAAACTCTTCACTTTACACTTTCCATTCCATTCCATCATAGTTTTATACTTCTCATTCAAATTAACAATTATAATATATTGGGAAAAAATAACAAAATTTGAATATTTTACATAAAAAAAAAATAGTAACATGATAACACATCAAAGAGAAAGTTAAGGACGTTTTTTTATCTTTTATTAATAATAGTATACTACATAAAAAATACTACCGCCAGAGAAATTCAAAGAGCTTAAAAAGTATTGTTTTTATATCATTGAACATGTTTTTAAAAAAAAAAAAAACTAATCGCTATACTTATATCATATACCTATGTAAAGCTATTACACCTAAAGTAAGATCTTTTTTAAGTTTAGTACTTGTTTTTAGTGGATCTTTCAAGGTGTTAAAAAACAGAAAAAAAAAAGAAGGTTATATGCCGCCAAAGGAACCATAAAGAACTTTTAAAGTGTAAAGTAAGTTTTAAGTAATATTTCTGTTATGTATTCCTACTTGTAAATCTCTACAAACACTATTATTATATGCAACCCTTTTACCAGCTACTTGTTATCAGTAATTTTCTTTAAAGTAGATTTTTTTTTGTAAGAAGGAGAGAAAAGTGCGTAACAAGAATTTATTTTTGCACTTTTGTAATTATAAAAAAATATTCCATTGGTTTTAGTTTGTCTGTCTGTCTGCCTATCTGTAATCTTATTAACAGAATATATGGAATTATTAAATACCAAAATTTTTGACATACTTAATAATAATTAGATTCAGGTTTTTTTTATTCAAATAATAAGATTTACAACTGAAAAGACATTAAAAATTGCTAGTAAATTATATATTACCTTTTGTATATTAGAAACTATATACAAAGTTATTACATAATTTAATTTCAATGGAACAATGGACACTATCCCTTATAGTTTAGAAATTCTTATCAGTTAAATATGGTAGTCCATTGATATTAAATTATGTAATATGTAAATTATGTAAAAGAATATGTGGATGAATATATCACTAGCAAAGTCCAAAGTGTAGCGAAATGTCTGTCACTTCGTAGAAAAGATATTTATACTGACACCAGCAAGATACTTTAGTTGTTTTGTTAAAATCTACATAATTATACCAGTAATGTAATTGGCAATAACAATTACAACCTTAATTCTTATATAAATTATTTGCAATACAAAGATTCCTTTTTGACCGATATTTTTCTTTTAACTTTTTGTAATATCAAATGTCATACTATATAAAAAGTGTGTCTGAGAGAGTAAATTTTCTGTTTTTTTTTTTGGATTATATATTAAAATATATTATGAGTCTACCTCAGACAGGACTTGAGACTGTCATTGGAATATATATAAAAATAGTATTATAGTGTGATAAAGAGTACATCTTTGGTATTATATTATACATAAATTTCTTTTTAGTTTTTATCTACTCTCATTACGTGAAAAATTCACATTGAAATGAAAGGAAAAATGCTTTAAAACATTTAATTTTCATTTAATACAAATTCTCATCACAAATAGGTCAAGATTACATAAATATGTAACTTTTGATATAAGTGTAAAAATTTAAATATTCATGAAGGAAAAATTATGACTAATATTTTATGTGTAGAAATTTCATTTCATTACTTCTTTTATTTTGCACGCAGTAAATTGTAAGGGGAATATAATTTTCAAACTTCAAACATTATTTAACTTTTGTACTATAAAGAAAATTTGGTTCCGTATATAATAAATTTGATTGTAAATTGATGGGGAAGATCCTTTTTGGTATTGTCAAAATTTATTCTTTTGATGTTCTATTGAGGTAATATATTTTATGAAGGGTTTTTTAAACGACAATTTGATAAAATTAAATATTTTTATAATAATTTCAATATTTTTAGGACTATTAGTGTGAAACAAACAAATTTTCATCAGTATTAACCCATTTTTTGTCCATTCGTTTGTTTGTAGTAAAAAAAAATCAAATTCTTAATTAGTATTGACAAATATATATCAAAATATACTTTACTTAGCAAAATCGAATAAAATTATTATCACTATTATTTATCCAACACTGAAATACAAAATATATTGTCAAATACAAATGTGAAAACTATAAGATAACCTAATACGTAAATATGAAACTAATGTGTCAGTAAGATTTTTTCCCAGAATTAATTTTTCTCAATCTTTTTCCAAAATAAATTTAAGTTAGTTGAGAAATTCAAGAGTATCTGGTTCTTTCCAAAGCTTACTTTCGAAAATGAAAATAATATCAGGGACATACAGAAAGACATTAACATAATGACATTAATTAAACCATCATATGCCAACAGAAAATAACTATAATACATTTTTTTTTTAAAACAAATTAATTGTAACCATACTCATCAACTCAGCATACTAAATTCTTAATTCTTACTGATTTTTCTGTTTAGTTTTGAAATGTTTACAAGTTTTTCAGTTTTTCATCTCCCACTGTATAAAATTTCCATAATAAAAAATTGTTATAATTTTTATACAAATACTAATAAACAAAAACCATTCTTTAGATTTGGTTTTATGTTTTTGCTTATACGTATTTCTTTATGCATCATCACCTTATGTTGATTATGGTGTATATGTTTTCCTTTTGTGTATTGTTCTATAAGCCATTTTCTCATCATTCACACTTTCACTGAGAAAAATGTGTTTTGTTTTTCTTCATGTTACCAGTATTTACATATTTTCTAGAACCTAAAGGATATTCTAATTTTTTTTTTCATAATCTCAATATAGAAAAGGTGTTACAATTCTATTTAAAAATACATTTAGATATCCTTAAAGCTTATTTCTATAAAGGAAACTCTCTGAGTATAGAGAAATATCGGGGTTTTTTTTTCGTTCATAAATCGACAAAAAATTAGATACGTGTGAAAATTACGTATTTGTTTGTCAACATAAATAATATATGGTGTAAAAGAAATGCAACTTGTTCAATTTCCACGTTTTATATTTAAAATATTATAGGAGTGTGAATTATATATAGGATTTATTTGTATATTTGTAAAGAAACGAAGTTTCTGGTTCATTACTATAAGCAAAAACGTACGTTCATGGGAATAGAAACAGAAAAAAAACAAAGAAAAATATTGAAGGATAATTAGTAAATATACAAAAAATAATACCATATCCTTTTAACTATTATTTTAACAATGGCAAATATTGTGTGTGTGTACAAATTGTAGAATAGTAGAAAGAAAATTTCGGAGAAGGAGGTGTAATTAAACGTATAGAGATTTTGAAATGCCAAGGTGTTTGTTTTCCATTTGTATACATATCCTTGCATATTTATTTATTTTTTATTTAAATTGAAACGATTTTAACACTTTTTAAGTTTATAAAAATTTTTATTTGAAAGTTAAGTAAAAATTGTTAAATATATTTGTTTAGAAAAAATTAAGAGTTGACGTTTAGTAAATTAGCAAGAAAAGTAATTAAAAATTGAAATTTTGAAAACAACCGTGTAGCCTGTACATTAATTTTTAGTGTCAATCTGTTTCTTCATATAGTTATATATTTTATTCATAAAAGTACGGCTACGGCAACAAGTAAAATACATAACAACAAATAAAGTGAATCTAATTAATGGTAAGACAGATACAATGTGACATTTCGATTTAAGGTTATACAAAATATTTTCAATTTCAATTTAAACCTATAACGAAAGTTTCCTGTAGTAAAACAAACTTTATATTCGTCATTAACACAATTAAATCTTAATCATAAATATTTAGTCCTGGAAGTGATTCTATAACCTAAATTAAATACAGCACATAACATACTACCACAAATCCACCACCAACCTTGATAATGTAGTCTAATTAAGAACACTTTTAACATCTTGACAATCTTTTTCTATAATATTATAAGAATTTTAAATTTTTGAAGAAATATTTTAAATTTAATCAAACTGAATCAATTCATCCACATTTCAAATCAAAATTTCGTCTCACTAATCTCAATTGATTGATATTAAAAATCATGTAAAGAATTCGCTTTTATTTTAAAGAAACAAGAGGAAATTAATAGGGAAATCAGAATTTTCGAACAATTAAATAAATATGAAAACAAAATCTTAAAGGTTTTTAATTAATCGCTTTCTTTTTTAAATGATTTTATTATTTATTGTCTAATTTTATAGTATAAATCCAATAATTTTACGCTCATTTTCATTTTAGAGTTTCACACATTCTTCTTTTACGATTCGAGCCTTCACCTTCCCTTTTCCCCTTCCTTTCCCTTCCCCGTCTCAGTTTATTGACTTTACTTATACTTATAATGATTTTTTTTTTGTAGTTTTACAATTAATCATTGTGGTAAATTGCATAAAAATATTGTATGAATTTGTTGGCTTTAGTTTGTATGTATTAAAAATTCTTTATGTTTAGAATTCAATATATACATAAAATATAATTTATGTTATACGATTCAACACAAATTTAAATATGTGTTAATGATTTAATAATTAAGTATAATCTCCCTACATCAAATTGTATAAAATTAAAAAAAGAATAATGAAATTCACATTAATTGGAGTAAAATGGATTTAATCTAAGGAACGAACGAGCAGATTACTCGCTTATTATTTACTAGTTAAAAATATTTATTTAAATTTAATATTGAAAAAAAAAAATTTACTGTCAATTTATTTGTCATAGATGTGTCACCAGTTGATTTTCATCGATTTTTAAATGTGATACCATGAAAGTGTGATGATAATTCATTAAAAGTTAATTTTTAAATTTGGTATTGATCTCATCATCAGTTATACCAGTGCCGAATATTATTGTTAAAATAAAATATGCGAGATCCAGAACCTAATATATTTTATTCGTTTCTCGTTTGTTTTAACATCTTAAACTTCATATCCAATGTTTATCGGTTTTATAATAAATCTGAGAGTTTTTGAGCAAGTTATTTTAATTCAAAACCACAAAAATATCCTTCTCTTCACACATACCAATAGCGTTAAATCATGGTTATTGTATTGACATATACATATATTAATATACTCAAAAACAATGTAAAATACAATTTATAAAAAAGTAATGTCGAAAGGGTTGTTCAGTCGTGTATTAGTACGACTATGCAATCAATTATAATTATAATATTGAATGGATTTTTTAGAACAAGATAAATTTCAATGTCATTTGTAGTGAAATTTAAAAAAAAAAGACATTCGCAATATACCACTAAGGATTTTACCACATTTCAATAACACTAAAAGTAATTCGAACGCATTAAGTAAAGTTGGCCTTAAAAATGTCGTAGCTTCTAATAAGTTACAAGATATACTCATTAAAAAAATAAATTCCTTCAATCCTTCTATTTCCTCTTTTTTCTTATAACTTTCCATTTATTGAAGTAGATGATACACCATTCACCTAGAGGTACCTTTAAATTCAGTAATCTCTATATCTTTGTTAAATCTAAGTTTAATGACACCATTCAATCAATTACAAATAACCTAATGATTACATTTCAACTTTTTCAAAATATAATTTCTCTCAAAACATTTCCATTTAAATCCAAACAATTAAAAAATTCTTTCAGCTACTCTCTACAATAAATTTAATTTACCCAAAAGCAACGAAATTTAAATATTTATATCAATCTTCAGAGAAATCTCTTATAAAGCAATCATCACTAAAATTTTGTCTCACGCAAAATATATATCATTTTCCAATTTATATGTTACACACATAATTGATGCTAAAATACACAAAAATTATAAATTTACTATACACATTACTACACTTTATATTTGTTAATAAGGAGATTTTATTAATTCCCTTTTAAACTTCTGGCCTATACGAAGGCAATAATGATAGGGTCTAAAAGAAACTTGACAATAAAAACAGTGTAGTTTTTCTGTCAGACGAAGAAAACGGCATCGAAACTAATACATATGAGATTTTTTTTTTTTACTTATTATACATGAATTTATTTTCGTGTAAATATGTATTTCATAAATATAATATATTTCATACATAAACAACGTCTGTTATAACCTGGGGCTGTAGATTTTTCAATCCAATTCGTTTACTGCTTTTAAGGTATAGTTTTAAGAAATTTCGATAAAAATGTTCATATTATTTTCATTATATCAATCTGGCGAAACTTTAAAATTCATATACAGAATAGAATTTACAGTCTCACCAAATAAACTCTCACCCAAAAAGTATAGCAGCTTCTAAAATATATACCAAAATTTATAGGACATGTTCTAATGTAATCCATATAGATATTATATTCATAACATTTGGGATGCTTAATTCATAATAAGTTTAAAAAAAACGAAATTTCCTTTGAAAATACTTTGTAACCCCTAACTTTGTGCACTCAAATTTATCGTTCTCCTTTTGTTACTATAAAATTGGATGATATTATAATGTGTAGTAAATTATATTTACCCAGAAGGAGAAACCAAAACTTGAAGCAAAAGCGAAAATATATAAATAAAAAATTACTTCAAAATTTATGCGCATGTTTATTTGTGTTTGTTTTACTGATGATCGATACGACAGCAATAGCAGGAGCAACCAAAGAACTTGACTACCAGCAACAGCTTATCTCTTTACGACAAGTTAACTAGCCAGACAGCGCCACCGCCAAGCAAAAAGGTTTAATCATCCACAAAGCAAAACAAATAAATGCAAAACAAAAACAATCTCTAAAAATATGTTTTGTGGTACATAATTCAGTTTTGTCTTGGAAATGTTATGTTTTTTTTTTTTGAATTTTCAGTTTATTTCAAAATTGATCCATCCTACCTACTTTTGATGACGTGACTCAAAAGAAATATATGTGTACAAATATAAATAAATTTTAACGGAATTTATTGTTGACAAAGCGCCTAGAGTCCGAATTTGTAAATTCCTTTAGGGCTTCTTTAACATCTTGTCATATTACAAAAAAATAAATTGTATGACACAAAAAGCTTTGTAGAGTTAAACTAAATGTCAAAAATTAAAACTTTTATAAAAACATATTTAAAATTGGAATTTTAGTATCTTAACCTTGGAACAGATGAAAAATTCTTTAGTTAAATAAAATACCGTCAATACCGAAAAAAAAAAAAATATATTAAAAATTATTTTGCAAATTCTTTCAAACTAAGGATCACAACCAAAAAACTTGTTTTTTTGATGGATTTTGATGGAAATGGATGATGAATATTTCAAAACAGGATACTTTTGATTCTTATATGCGGCAATAAAATAAAATTCCTATTATAATTACAGTTTTTAGTTATATTGTTTTGTAAGAAGATATTTTTATTTTTATCCATACTGAAAATTAAACCTTATTTTACTTGCTTTTAATTAGTACTAATTGATACACTTCTCTAATGTTAGTGTAATGAAATTTCCTTTTGGTTATATGTAATTGTATAAGTTATATTGAAAATGTAACTTCACTTTATGTTTCTTTTTTCAAAAGATTATTTCAAGCTTTAACTTAATTATCTGATTTTTACTATAAAATGGTTCAATTAAGAACCATCACAACAAAAACCTTCCAATCATATAATTAATTCATCAATCTCTTTCTTTCATTTAAATACCACTGTCAGATAATAATTTATACAGCATATACAATTAAGTTTTAGGCATAACTCCAGACAAATCGATCTAATTCAAAATCACATACTAATCAAATTTACAAGATTCAGTCATCAAATTAATAAAAATTTTGTATCTCCATCTTAAAATTTCTAAATCAATGTAAGTTTGTAATCAATTCATGACACGCATATATGTTTTTTTTTTAAAAGTGGAATTTCTTAGAGAAACTTTGTATATACATCATAAATAATCCACTTAAGTCCAATTTGTCTCTTCAATTATACACAATTTTACAGAAGTATAGAAGAAAATATTTCGCGCCCGCATCTTAATTTAAAATTGAAATATATGTCTAAGTATGCAGTACTACTCCAATTTGTACACTCCGAACGCTTTATAGATTTTTTTAAGTAATTTCATTTTGAAGTGAGAAACGAGAAACATAAAAGATTATTATTATCTATGGTGTTGCTTAAGTTAGGGGTTATTTAACACGGATAAAATATCATGCAATTTGATATTAAATCTATACATATACGATATACATAGTAATTATATCCACGAACAAAATAGTATGAAAACAATTATATTATATTTGTTGGAAAAAAGTAAATATTTTTTTTTTAGCTAAAATTAATGTAGCATTAAGATCCCTTCATTTCGTCAAGTGCATAACAAATGGACTTTATTGTTTGTATTGAATTAAAAGTGAAAAATTATTAATGTTTAGTGGTTTAGTCATTTCTCATTAAAATAAGGTCAAATTAGTTCGATTATTTACAGATAGAATTTAACATTTACATTGGGCAGAAAAATTGAGTCTATATTTTTAGTGTTTTCAACATAATTCACAGGCTAATTCTATACTTTAAAATTCTACAAATTTAATAAAATTTGGTGCTATTTGTAAAATATTTATTATAGATACTACAATTTTGAAATTTTTTTTTATTTTGAATCTTAAGATAATCTAAAATCTACATTAAAATATGTAGCGCTTGTAATTACTAGAGGAATTTTGATTAACCCACCAAAATGATCGGAATTGTTATACACACATTCTTGAGTAATTCGTGAACTTGAAACTATTTTATAGATTGATAATCTGTAACAGATTATCACA
Organism: Rhamphomyia laevipes; assembly: GCA_963920725.1. Lineage (NCBI taxonomy): Eukaryota > Metazoa > Arthropoda > Insecta > Diptera > Empididae > Rhamphomyia > Rhamphomyia laevipes. The sequence continues at coordinate 24,489,977 of OY987256.1, read as the reverse complement.
CTACATTGTGATATAGATGACCCGAATACATGACATACGACTATGTATATTTTACACAAATTTCAATATTTGCAATATTGTAATGATTCGTTTTAATTTAGGTATACAATTTAAATTTACACTTTTTTACTATTACCTATACTTTTTAATTTTACTATTTTCACAAGCAATATTTTTATTCTGCAAATTACAGATCTACGATTTTCATGAATATTCTAATAAAACAAAACGCCCAAAAGAAAATAAATTTTCTCGTCTGATATTTTGTAAAAAGAAATAGTTTACAAGGCGCCAATATTCAATTTGATTTATTCTCGCCAATGAATTTAATGATTTCGTTAACCTATTCCTTTACACTTTTTCTTCTGTTAATACGAGAGATGACAGAATGATTTCTGTATAATATACAAACAAGATCCAGAACATTTAGGAATAACCTTTTTTATATGATTTATCGCGGTCTTCTCATAAATAATAATTATAACATTGTTAAAGTAAATATTAATATTTTTATGTGATTCGTTTTTAACCTCCTTCTTTCCTTAATAATTTTGATATTATAAAATGATACACTGGTATAATGTATGTGTGTTTGTGTAAATGAATTATATAATTTTCAATATTTGTAATTAACAGTGGCGTACTCAAGCATTGAAATTTTGCATCAATGAGTATTTGCATGAAATTTATTGGGTTACTTTCGATATAAAGGTTTTTCACTTCTAATTCAAGTTTTTTCATTTCAAATTCAATTTTTTTATTTCAAATTCAATTTTTTTCAATTCAAATTCAATGTTTTTCATTTCAAATTCAATTTTTTTCATTTCAAATTCAATATTTGAAAATAAATTTATATTTATTTTAAGAAATTTTAAACAGAAGAAACTAAGTATATTTTTAAACAAAACAAATATATTGTTAAACTGGCTATAGCCAAAAATTAAAAACATAAATTAACATTAACATCAACATTTTATGTTTCTTCTTTTATTTAAAAATACTTAGTTTCTTCAGTTTAAAAAATTTAAAAATAAATATCAATTTATTTTCAAATATTGAATTTGAAATGAAAAAAATTGAATTTGAAATGAAAAACATTGAATTTGAAATGAAAAAAATTGAATTTGAAATGAAAAAAATTGAATTTGAAATGAAAAAACTTGAATTAGAAGTGAAAAACCTATACTAAAAATATTGACATTAGCTCTACAATAATATATTTTGTTGTATGCATCTGATTCAATTAACATTCCAGATTGTAATACTTGCCAGATTACTAATCTCCGAATATTATTGAAATTGGTGTTACTTGAAACGTATCAGTAGCTTATTTTGGTAGCCAATGGTCGATTATTCATAAGAAACGAAATTTCTTTTAAAACTGATACAAATATTTCTTCCTTTGGGATATTATTCCAAAAAATAAAATTACTACATCTTTTAAGTGACCCAATTATTAAACTTGAGCTCTTCTATATTAGGTCTAAAAGAAGATCTAAAACTCATCCTCAAATTTCTACATTAAAACTAAACCTAACCTAACTTTATAACAATTGAAATTCAATACCGAATCTGAAAACTGTTTTTTAATACTACAATTTAAAATCGAACATGAAAAGTGCCTTCTACGATATTATTAAAACGTAATCTCATAAGAGGATGACGAAAATTGCAGTAAATGCAGTTGGTGTTATCGTATTACAGAACGTTATTGCTAATACAATTAATAATTTTGGAAATTTATTTAAATTAACTTCAGATATTTTTAATAGAAATTATTTAAGTTACAGTGTGAAGTGGAAATGTGCTATGCTGATATGAGTCATAAGGTCACGGGCTTGACTTAAGACGGAGCCTTCAATGTCACTCTAAGTTGAATCAGATTTAAATGAGTACCAGTAATAAAAAAATTGGCAATATGTAATTATTGTATTAAGACTGGGAAAAATGCTCCAAATTGCAATTAAATGTCACGAATCCTCTGTTATTGAGGCTCTATGCTTACAAGTGATGTGAACAAGAAAAAAAAAATTAATTGCAAATCACTTTTTATTATTTATGTATCGCAATAATGTTTACACAACATCATAACTACTGGTTAACATAAAAAAATGTTTGCTGCCGAGCCGATAATTGTTGATAACGTTCAATTTAATCTGAAAATTTTATTTTAGAACTGGTTCAGGCGTGATAGAAATATGATAACTGTTATTATATGCGTATCGTGTTGAATTCATCCTTTACATATACTTATGCTGCTTTGGATATGGAGCACATTTAATAATAAAAATTTCAACAGGTGAAAAATAAATGGTGTACAATTAAATTACTTATTTGTTAGCAGTTATTTGTAACTATATTATTATGACTTGTTACCTTCACGAAGCTAAAATATAATATAGTAGTTTCATACATATGAGCTATATCATATTTTCTAAAAAATTGTTAAAGTAAACTCTGAAACGAATTAATGTGGCTATTTTATTCTCTTTTTAATATCCTATCCAAAATAAGATTTACATTTTGAACATTAAATAAAAAATTTAATCTTAGCGATACAGGTACAGCGAATTTTTATACTTTCTTTAGAAAGGTCTACTTGTGTATTTTGTATTAGTTAGGGGTTGAGTAAAGTAGGAGCTCTGCTTTTTGCGCGGACCGATATTATTAATATGATTGAAAAATTATTCAATAATTTATTTTATAAAACTTTAATCCGAAAGTTCTATGTAAAAAGTATACATTTATAAATAAATATTATAATTAAATAATTATTAATAATTTTTTTCTTCTTCATTTCAGGTATGTTAACATTTTTATCAAAAATATGCTTTATTTTATATAATATAACTGAGTAAGTTTTTTGAAAGTTTTATTTTGTAAGCATTGGAAAACAAAATCTGTCAGTTTTTTTATTTCTATATTTTTTTAAATTATACTTTTTCAATCATTACTCATATAATATGCAAATAATTATAATATATGATTCATAATCTTTGTTATATGTATTATAATTTTTTTTTAACACGGATGATCCATCAAGTATAACCTTAAAATCCGAAACATGAAATTTAGTTCCAATTATGTTACACATCAAACAAACATAATAAAAGATAAATTCAGATCATCAAAGTCATGTGGATGAAGAGAAATCATTGTGTCGTTGACCAACGATAAAAACAACAAAAACCAATGTTGATAATCACAGGGTTTCAGTGTTTTTTCATTTTTACAACTTGTAATGTTTTTTTAACTCTTTTATATAGTGAATTCAATTTTATTTCTTTGAAATTTTTGGCATATTTTCTTTATCGTCTTTCTACGATGGACTTTGTTTATCCAGTTTAACAAGGTGCGTGCGCATACCAAAAAAAAAAAAAAGTTTGGTTTCTTTATCTTAATATGAAATTTTCTCTTGTAATATTGACCAAAGGAATAATTTTTATGAGCTATAATTATTTTTTATGATGTATATACAAATAGTAATTATTAAGAGGAACAAAATGTTATAACCAAAATATAATTTGATAAAAAAATTAGTAAATCGTTAACATTACAAATAATTAAAAGTATAAAAATTGTGTATTAAATTGCTTTTGTTGTTGTTAGTAATTAAAATAATGTAAATGTTACAATGTTGCAAACTACAATATACCTTTTTCTTGTCAACATTATGTTAAACATTATTTGTCACAAATGAATAGGTTTACATTATTATTGTTTGGACATGGTGACACTAAATTGAAAAAATTTAAGCTGATAATGCGCGTGTTTTGAATGAAACATTGTTGCAAATTATTGTGTATAAATATTGTTAGTTTTGTAATTGATTTGAAGATAAGAATTTTACCTCAAATTTAACAATTGTTAATAAGATTCTTATCATTCAAAGACAAGAAATTATAATAACAATTTTTTTTTATCAAAATAAATATTCTGAGTATCATTTCAATACTCCAATATTTTTGATAATTTGGCATTTAATACTTTGTAGCCATGGTTGGAGATGGGAATAAGCTACTATTTATCGAGCTAGTTCTTATTTCTTTCAATACTTCCACTCTTCCGGTGTTGTTTTTCACCTGCTACATTTTTCTTCGGTTTTGTCTACTCTAAAAACATAACTAATTAAATCATACGAATTTGTAGTAAGTAGGATAGTTTCAAATAAAACTTCCTTGTTGGAGTTTTATATTATTTAATCAAAATAGTAATCATGGAAATTATTTGAGAATTACCAGAATTATATAGTATTCAGCAATACAGCAATTATTCCATCATAAAAATGTTTAGTGATAACTAAGCCACAATTCTATTGTAATCAAAGGAGTTGGGTTAACTTTGGCTAGAAATCAAGGATATTCTTAAAAAAAAAATTCAATATCAATTAGGAAAAATAATTTATTTAGTTAACTATAAAGGTACACAATTAACCTCGGTCTATCATATAAAGGAAATTAATTTGTATTTTACGAATGTTTTGAAAGTATAATTTTTAACGAAGAAAATCTGTGGGCTCTTTTCATACTATCACAATCATAAAGTGTAAGTTTTGTAAAGCGTCAACATTAGTAAGAGATAACTTCGTGTTCAGTACAGTTTTAACGCATAAATAATATACCAATAAAGCTTAATTATTAATATATAAATGAATTTTTAAGTTTCCTGTAACATATTCAATCTTAATTGATAATTATGAACAATTATGGATAAGTCCCGGAAAACTTTGTTTCTACAAAAAGCTATTTAAGTATAATAATTTTGAAATTTTATATTTAATATAGCTATTTTTTTTGTCAAACTCTTAAATATAAAATTCCCAATTTAATTGAGATCTAAAAGAGGGTTTCACGTCAAGACACAAAACAGCATTGTCTCATTTGACCTGTCATTTTAAATGGTGATCGACCATTATTTGTTGTTTCCTGAAGGATATGGACAAAAATAAAAATAAATTTATCTTAAATACAGAAGCGGATATTTAAAAAAAAAATGTTTTCGTTTTTATAATATTTTTCAATTACCAAAAAAAAAAAAAAAAAAACTTAAACTTCAAAAGGAAGAAATCAATTTAAAGGTTATGTTCTTTTCAACTTGTAAATGGCGAATTCTGATGTATGGTTTTGATTTTTTTTTTGTTGTCAAAGACATCAAAACTTATTGTCTAGACTGTTTTTCTGATTTTTGGTTGGACAACGAATATGCGCACGAGGGGTATACCATTAATTTGAGGAGATATTTTTTTTTTCGTGCGGCTATTTAAATATGGAATACATTCAGCGAAACATAACACTTAAAATGTAAATGTTTGTTTTGTCGGCCATGCAAATTAAAAAATAAAATAAAAATATTTTTAAATTATACAATTTTCGTTTTGGTAAATACACTGAGCTGAACTGTATTCGTTTACTGGTTGATCATTATAGTAGAGAAAAATTGTGTTCAAATGAATGGGAATATTATTTAAATGAAGAATAAATAGTATAAGTATTTTAAGAAATCTATTGTACAAATTAAAATTACCTTCAATATGAACTGATATATCTCAATCATGAAATCTCTTCCTGTTCTAAGTATGTCCTCGTGGAAAACAAAATCATCCGCGCTTCTCCGACATGCTAAATAAAAATTAAATTTATGGTAACTTTAATTAAGATGATAGGTAGCTATTCGGTTTCAGCTAACAGAAGAATTGAAAATTATATCCAGAGACCTATAAAATTTACTTTAAGTAGTATCACTAATGAAATGAGAATGACTCAATGTGCAGTGTAGTTTATCGAGAATAGTTTTCTAGAAGCAATCATATTTTTTCGTGACAAAATAATTCACTGCATAACTTTAAGAGGTATTAAAATATATAATATTTTTTCTTAAATTCGACAACTCATATTCCTGGGCTACATACTAAAATACATGTTTAACATACAATATAACATGAAACGAATCATAATAATAAATTATAAACTTAAATCAACAATGAAACAAACCAAAAAATAATAAAAACAATACTAAAAAGAAATTCATTTCGCGCGCCATAAAATTTGCGTTTACATAAATGGTTCGACTTTTAGACATTAGTGCGACTTTTGCTATTTTTACTTTTTAAATCCCATCACCAGAAACATATAAAATCGTGAATTGTATATAAAAAATTATGACGAATTAAATTAAATATAATAGTTTTTGATTGACCATTTAAATTAGCCTCATCAAAATAATTTCTGCAATTCTGTGTATACACCAACTAATAAAACTAACACCACAATGGAAACGCTCGCAGTTTTTGTTATGCTCGAGACAAACTTATTTTTTTTTATGTATTGTATTTTAAAATTTACAATTAACATATAAATAAAAAATGTTTGCATAAAAATTAAATAAAATTAAATTATTATTTTATATATAAATCGCGAGGGGTAAAAAAATTAAAATTTCATTTTTGATTTCTTATGATTTTTGTTTTGTTTTGCTTAAAGTTCCCGGATAGCCCAAACTTTATGAAATAATTATTCTATAAAGGGTGGGTGCCACGTAAAAAAATATACTAAATCTACTTAAAAATATAATATATTTTAATAAATTTCATATGCGCATGTGTTCAAAATTCTATTATAATTTTTATTATTTCTATATATGTGACTGTATAGTCGGATATGTTGGGGTGAAATGAATGGACAAAATGGTTCACACTTAAAAAAAATATTTATTATTATATTTTGTTGGGAAATTGTCGCAACAAAATACAAAAAAAAAAAAAAAAAAACGATCACCTAGTGGTTAGTTCTCCCCCATATTTGGCTATCGCTAAATAAAATTCAAAATCGCACCAATTTTCATTTCATTTGGGAGTGGGATTTAGGAGATTAATATATGGAGGAAACTAAATTATTTCACATCAATTCAAATTAAATTGGAATGTTTTTAATTTATTATTAAATTTGCAAAAAAAAAAAAAAAAAAAATAAAATAAAATAAAAATCCAGTTCGTTGATATTATAAATAAAATTTGCAAAGAAGCAAATAAATACAATAAAATTCAGTATTTAAATATTGTTGTTCTATCGTGCGATTAATTGGCAATTTAAAAGCGCGAGTTAACTAAATGAATAAAACTTTATAACGATTTATATGTGTGAATTATAATTTTTGAATAAATTCAGAGAAAAATGTATATAAAATATTTTATATAATTTTCTTGTATATATTGTAAATTAATATTATTTTTTTTTTGGTTTAAATTTAATTTTCATTTCAAGGTAATAATTAGTAAAATTGTTTTAATAGCGGAAAAATTGTTTATTATTGAAAAATGAAAAAAAGGGTGAAAATCCATAAGAGGTATTGAAGTTTAAATCCAACATATTCCATATTACGTAACAACGTATGTACTTTACTAAATTATTATTACTTTTGTTATCCGAAAATATAATTATTTAAAATAATGTGCAATATTTAAATAAATGAATATTTTATTCCAAAGTTATGCTAAAAATTCGTCTATGTAGCCAGAAAATAAACCAAAAAAATCATTTTACATCCCACTTCTTTAAACCTAACGATCACACTCCAAATATAAAGATCCTTTATCACAACTGTAGTGGTATACGCGGAAAAGTAAAAGATCTATTTATTGACGCAAAAACTTGCCAATTTAATGTAATAATTATTACAGAAATAAATAAATAAATAAATATTTTTAGATCAGTTTTATGAAATCAACGTTTTCTAAACTTGATTTGATCTACTTTATTAGTATCTTTAAGTAATATCTTAAATTTGGTCATCTATTTCTATATACAGAAAGAAATTTCAATAAATCAACGACTAATATTTAATAATTCATTGAATAAAAATCACTCAATAAACGAATTTATAAAACTTATACTAACGATTAGTTTTATATCAATTATATAACAAATTTGTAAGTAGTAATAGCCAATAAATTTGCACATTTTCTCATAATTTTTATTCTTTAATTAATTTCTAATTTTTCTTATTATAATCAATTTTATTATGTTAATATGTTATATGTCCAGACAAAATATGTTAAAAAGAAAAACTGAAATTTATAATTTTCTGTTTAAAGGTATCATCAAATCATCATTTTCGACATATAAGAGCACATGTTAAAACAAAAAAAAAAAATACTAAAGATTTTTATCAATTTTATGTATTTAAGAAAATCAACAAAAGAATGTTTGCATTCTATACCTTTTTATATAAATGTTACCTATAAACTAAACGAAAAATTGACCTTGCTCATTTTATCTAGATCTTTAATCTAAATTGTTAAAAAAAAACAACTGTAGACTCATAAAAAAATAATGTTTCACTTTTTTTTTTAATAGTATATTATTTTGATCTGTAATAATTTATATTAATATCCAATTAATAATATTCCTTCTGTTAAACAATGTAATAAAACAAAACATGATAAAATAATACCAAATTAGCGTCTGTTAGTTTTAGAAATGAATGATCTAATAAAGCAATAAATGAAAACTGCCAAGAGTTATTTAAAAATTCAAAATCGAACGATTATAATAAAAATGTAAAAAAGGGACACAGTGAGATGAAGTTTATATTGGACTCTAAAAATATTCTTTTTCGTCTTCTATGGCGGTATAGCCTTGCCCCTCTCATATTAATTTATAAAGGTTTCGAGTCAATAATACTGAAATTTGGATGTACGAATTTGATATAAATTCTATAAATTACATTTGTTAGTATAGCGAAGAAATGTTAATTGTAATAAGCTAGTGGCTCTCAATAGTGAAATATTCGTTCGTACCTGACTCAACTGACAGCGATAGTTATGCCTTGGTGTATAGTAGAACCTATGACCTGCATTATAATATAGCAAATTACAAGCATGAGACCAAAGCCTTTTTATATAAAATATTAGTAAGTGAAAATTAGTCACAAAAAACTAGATTATATATAAAATTTCTTAATAAAGTACAATAAAAACCATGTAATTTTCAAAATATTTACTGGTCCTATCTCTTTAATTTTAAAAACCTTTTATATAAAACAAATACAATACAAAAATCTTACTAAGTTCTCAACATTAGTTTTCATTTAAATATTAAAAAATGATCAATTTTAATTTAAAATATTCTTTTAAAAACGTAATTTACCGAGGGTCCACTGTTTAATGATATAAAATATAACCCGAATATAATAGCTATTGTGAATGTAAGAGTAGAAAATAAAAAATACAAGAAATACAAATATGTTAGTAGTAATATTATATGAAGTGTAGATTGACGGTCAGAAGTAGCGACAAAAACACCTGTCAGTTAATTAAATAATAGTCGTACAAACAACTTCATGGGTAGCCTGTTAGTTTTTTTTATGTTTGTTTAAATTCTAAAGAAAAATATTAAGTCTGATATCCACCAATTTGAGCAACAAACAGTTTAATTTTTTGGGTAATTATTCTTCTCGGATCCTTTCTATGTTCAATTCGTTTCAATATTAAAGTAATGATTACATAAAGATATAATTTGAATTGGATAATAATTAAGGATATATAAATTGAAAATGATATATCGATTTATTATATTCAATTTAGGTAATAATTTAGAATTGGCATTGGCGATAGGTGGACAGTAAAAACCGTACCTATTTCAAAACTAATCAAAATAAATTTTTTATTATTAATACAGAGATATTGGATATCGGGATAGGAGTGATTTTCTGTAATTATGATATATAATCAAAATTCTTTTTTCAAAGAAGTATGGTAAATACATTTGAAAGTTCTGGCTTACACATTTAATGTAACTTTACAGGTGAAGCCAACAAGCCAACGTTTTACACTAATATGTTTTTTTTATTAATATGTTGATAATTAAATAATAATTAGGATACATCAAAACTATTGAAATTTAGTTTTTACTATATCTTCAAAACCTGCCTCTAGGTTGGTTCTATCAGCAAAATGTACGATGTCCTACGGTACATTATAAACGGTTTATACAAAAAATTTGCGTTATTTCAAATTTTAAGTCACTCTACATAGTTCATTTTCATAGTTCTCATAATAAAAGATGTGATATTAAAAATCTATAAATAATACTTAATACTTTTTCTCTTTTTCATCAAAATTAAATATCAACCGGATGTTGGTTCTTTCTGAAATGTCGGTTTGTCCTTTACAAATATTAACATTCATTATTTATAGTAAAAATATTTACACCAGCTGACGATTAATATTGTTAAAACCAATTAATCTGCAGGACATTATAGACATAGAAGACTTTGTTTGTAAATATTTCAGTGGCTATTAGTAAGTAGTCCTTATTTTCTACATACGCACCAAATAATAACTTTCCATTTCATAATTTTTATATAATCCATTACATAATTTCAGACAAAATATGTTAAATATAAAAACTAGTAAAGTTGTCCGTAATTTTTACTTACGCACCAATTAATAATTAATAATTTGTAATCAAATAAAAATTTAGGTGATGGATAGATTTGCAAAATCAAATATAATAATTTTTATTTTTATTTAGTTATGTAGATCTGTCCAACAAGTTTACAATTTATTAGTTTAATTTCTTAATAAAAAAATACTTTTCTTATTATGTATTTAAGTATTTTGTCCCAATTTTTATCAAAACACCAATCCAAAAATCATCATCATTGGGAAATTTTCCCCTACCATATTTTTATTCGTTGTTTATTTTATGATGTTCATTTTTATTAATAATAATTTCCCTTGTTTTTAATTTACATAAATATTCTATTATATATAAAATTATCATATTATATTCAAATTTAGATGCACCTCCTTGATAATTTATTTTACAACTTTTTGATTACTCTCGCTGTAAATTCTGTTGCAGGCAAAATTTGAAAATACATAACAAACAAAAAGCAAATTCCTTTCATCCCTTATATTTTCACCTGTCACAATAATAATATTGCTTATTTTTGTCACTTTCACTCCGTTTTTTTCCTTTTAACAAACCACAAAAAAAAAAAAAATCTTTTAACAAATATTTGAGTCCCTCAATTTATCCTTGATAAAATTGTGTATACATCACAGTTTTGCAACAACTTAAAGACACTCTCTTTATTGATGAATGACTTCAAAATACCGATTTTATTATACATTATGCTTGTTTTCATGTACAACCCTTCTTTATAACAAAATATATGCTGCAGAATAATTTTTATTGTACATTTTTTCTGGTTAATAGTCCTTTTTTGGTCAGGCACATAACTGGGTAAAAATAAAATGAAAAATAAAATATTACTGGTCAAAAAGTTGGAAAAAATACACATTTAAATTCAAAAAGATACTTGACATTATTTTTCATGTAATAAATTAATCTTTCATTGTATCTTTGATTAAAAGTTTTTTTTTTCCATTGAAACTCAATGGGAAAAAGGTCAAAATTCGATAAATTTGAACAAAAATACAAAACGTTTTTATTATCTGAATTATTCGATCTCGTTTTTTTTTGTTTTATGTTTGTTGTAAAAATTTTTTTGTCTGATATATGTAAATTGATCGATTAAAGACAAACTGGAAGCATAGAAGAGGAGACCAAATAATAATCGAAAAGGCGCACATCTTCTCGATTTTTGATCAACAAAAAAAAAACTCAGTTTTTTTTTTATGCTGATTGCAAAAATGTTATTTAAATTGAAGAAAACTGTTTTTATTTTTTCTCTCCTGGAAAATCCACCCTATATAAATTTATACAGATCCATAAAACATTAAAAAAGCAGATGTTATGCAAAAATATTTGGTATTACAAGAAAAAAAAATGAAATCCTTTTTTTTTTTTAAATGTATAATTCGAATAAACAAATTCATTTGACAAATATATATTTTAATTGTTACATAAAATTTGAATATTTTTGCCTTCGTCCAACCAGAAATTGAAATGTTGATTTTATTTGAGGGATGATTTTTGTTATTCTCCTTTTTGCATCAGTCCTTTTTCCATCAGGGTTGTGAATTTTAAGTTTTGATTGCACCTTTTTGTCTTATAAATTCACAAGTTTTTTTATTTTTATTACTAAATTGGTTTTTTATTAAATTTGATAAATTTATTGATGACATGTGATGCTTATCAAAATGATTGACTTTTCATAAGGAAATGCTAATTTTTGGATATACATAATATAAAATATGTAATAAAAATTAGGTTTCTTAACTTAACGAAATTTTTGAAAAATGGTTTATTTTAAATTGACTTAACATATATATATATATTTAAAGAACTTTCAAATAAAACTGTAGAGTGCAATTCCCCATCAAATTTTAAAGAAATGGTGTCAAATCAGTGTTTTGCCCAGTGCGTCTTTTTAATATAGAACCTAAAGATTCGAGAAAATAATAATTGCTTAGTCAAATATTTCTGCTTCAGAACTTTTCCTAACCAAACTGCCGACTTTCTCACATAGCCTTGTTCAGGAAAATCTTCAGCTTGTTTATAAGTTTGGATATTGTAGCACATATGGTATAGGAATAGCACAATAGATGTTTAGGTGTCGCTGTGGAAAGATAGTTTCGTTCTATACCAACTCTTATAAATAATCTAATCTATAATTAGTAACAACTTTACAATATTTCTATATCAGTTTATCACAAATAGAGATTTGCACAGTTACCATATAATCTGCATAATTTCCACCTGATTATATTATTTTCTAACTTATCATCATTTTTCTCACCACAAATAAACAAGAAAATCTTAATCACAACAACAATAATAACAAAATACCTAAAACTAACAATCATAAAAACAAAAATCCTATAATTTAATTTAAAAATCACCTACAGACCCCACACTGATCTCTAAATATTCTGTAAAAGTCTGATATTTTTCTTTCTATCGTAACAAAGTTTATGATATCTTCAAATTTATAATATATACGGCAATCATCAACATAAGCAATGAATATCTCAGCTCATAAAATGTTAATATTATATTCAAAGATGTTTTATTTTTTTTAAAATAAATTTCTGCAATATTGCTTAGCTTTGTTTGTTTTGTTATGTTTTTTTTTTTTTTGTTTTATCTTCAAATTATACAACTTTAGTTCCACAATCACTCAATCATATTTTATGATAATGATTGCTAGTTGCACTATACAAAAAAAAAACAATGTAAAATCTATACACTGAGATATTTCCTCCCGCAGTACACCTTCGATATTTCTCGGTTTCTATCACGTCAACAATGTTATAATATTATAAAATATATGAAAAATTTATGATTCCTTCTACCAAGATTTGATATTTTGTGTCTACAACAAAAATACATATTAATATAAAACAAATAATTCTGAACTGGCATTTACTTTGGGCCAACATCATCATAATAATCACTGTATGATGGTGAAAAGGAGTCATTTTTATGCTCTCTTCTGCATCTCATATTATTTGTATATATATATATATATATATATATATATTATAGATGCAGATAAATACCTGTGTCCAACGATGCCAAAGTTGAATGAAGCAAAAAAAATAAAAAAAAAATTGATTTTTTTATTCTCGTTTGAATTTATTTTTCATATTTTTTTTAAGCATATTTTTTTTATGGGTTCTTTTTTTTCTGCCTCCCAATGATGTTGGTTATAAAACAATCGAAATGTTGGCGCCAGGATGTTAAAAAGGGCTCCAATATTCTACAATAATTCGTTATTCTGTGTTTTTTTTTATTTGTTGTTATTGTTTTTGGTGAGCCACACGCGCGTTTTTTTCTTGTGTTTATAGCTGCAGCCTTCAGGGGATATTTTAAACAGATACTTTTTTCTTTTCTCTTTTTTTTTTTTTTTTTTGGATTTTTTGGTGCCCTGTTGATCTTCAACCAAAAAGCTGATGCAGTTAATTTTGAATTTGTTGTTACAGTGCCAACAACGAGAATGAATAAATTTTTGTAAATTAAGTTTATATTTTTTTTTTTGCTTATGATATTGTTTTACCTAAGGCGTCATCAGACAATGCACTAGAATACTAAATCAAATCTCTAAAATGATCCAATTTAGAGTGTTACCACCTTTTTACCACGTCTCATCAGATGAACTTGTAAATGGTTTGTTTGTTTAAGAAATTATGGTATAGTTAAAAAAATATATATAAATGGTCTTATTATAAATTGGCAGGTAAAGAATAATAATTACAAAAGAAGGACTTTTTTATGGAAATATATATTTTAATATTTTTATTTAGTTATAAATCAATTTATAAGCAAACATTATTGAGAATTTTTTTTACTTAATAAAAGTTTTCGTTTGGAAAATCCGAATTTCAAATTTCACTTTAGTTTGTCGTTGGCAAATTTTGATTAATTTCAGCAGGTTATTTTTGTAATAACAATTATATTATTATTCACTACCAGAACCATTTATTATTATTATTTAATATTGCTTTTCCCATTATATTTTATAATTCATTTAACAAATTTTATTATAAGTATTTAATTTAATAATTAATTTAACATATTTAACAATTAATTTATAAATTACTTATATGCAATTATAGTTACATATATAAATATATAATTAATTATTAGTAATAAATAATTTTTCTAAACTAATTCTCATCTTTATTAGTTAAGGACATAAGCCTTCCCCAATGTCTTCCAAATTGCTTTATCCGACGCTTTCCTTTCCCATATCCCTAGGTCATCTCTCCATCTTTTTGCTGGATGACCAATTCTTCTTAAACCATTTGGTATCCCATTCTGTAGTAATTTTGGTCCATCTGCATTGCATCCTGGAAACCGTTTCTACTTCTAATTTCATCATTTGGAACTCTATGTTTTCCGCTAATATGTAATAATGACCTCTCTATGGCTCGCTGGTAAACTTGAACCATTTAAGTGACAGTAAAAAAAATAACTTTGCTATGGTAACAATTAACTATGAATAAACCGATATTTCTGACCACAACTTAAAGATTGACCAACTCATCTACGATTTTTATAAAAATTTACCATCTTTTCTAACTTTTTTGCAAAATTTCGTTAACTGACTTCAATTTAAAGATGTATATATAGCATTTTCAGGTCAAATTAACGATTTTACAATTTTAAAAAACGATTTTACAATTCAAGTTAACGATTTTACAATTCAAATTAACGATTTTACAATTGTAAAAACCGATTTTACAAATCAACTTAATGCAGTAATCAATATTAATAAATTATATATGTATGTAATTATTATTAATAATTACGTGTTAATTTGCAAAATCGATTTTTAAAATTGTAAAATCGTTAATTTGAATTGTAAAATCATTTACTTGAATCGTTAACTTGAGCTTAAAATGCTATATAAGTACAATTGTACAGAACTGAAAAGAAAGCTAATAAAAGTGTTATTTTTTTAAAGTTTGCTACGTTTAAACACAGTAACTTTTATAAATGAAAGATTTTTTTAAATAAAATCTTATTTGCATCACAATCTAGAATATAAAATTTATAGTTAAAGTTAATTAGTTTTCAAATTAGAGCATAAGTTTTTTCACTTATTTAATAGCTCAGGTTTTATACAATCGAACGATCCGTGATAAAATAAAGACTAAAATTCGATAAAATTAAAATCATAAGACTATAAAAACTTATATATTAATATTAATAGGTTTTACAGAGACTAACAATCTAATACAGTTAAAAAATAACTTATGTTCAAGTCCATTTTACTTTTGAAGATGTAAAAGTATTTCAGTAACTAAATATAAGTTTTTATATTCATAAATTCTGAACAATCTGTTATAATGAAACAGATTCTTCTTCCCAGACTTGTAAGAAACTATCACTGAATTTTATAGGACCTTAATTAGTTCATATTTGAAAATATTTAATTGATATTCCTTCCAAATATTAAACCAATTTCAGTTTTCATTTTGTAAATTTACAAAAGTGCTTGCGCATATATACACCATAAAAATTATTGTGATAAATAAATGAAATAAAAACATCACGTTTATTCGTATAATATGCATATGCAAAAAAATTATATACATATATTCGGTACACTGAATTTAAACAGCGACAAGGACAGAATATTTAAACAAAATAAATTCATTTATTTATATAGCTATAGCATAATTACCTTTCATAAAACGTACAATATTTTAACCACCATTTAATGTTCTCATTGACCACAAATGGACAATTATAAAACGCCATTTTGCTAAATCTACAATGTTGTATATTTTATGTAAATTATAATTATTATCATTTCCATTATAATATTTTATTGTTTAAATTTCAAGTGGAATCGTGGAACTCATCCACACTTCTTGCATGTTAAAAATTACGAGTATACAAAAAAAAAACAACTCGAAACGAAATTGTTGATGTGATCTTCATATGTAATTGAAAAAAAGTCCATTTTTTATTTTTATTTTAGTATTTATAGTAAATTTTAGTATAAATTTAATTACACGTTCATTGCCATCCTTTGTAATATATTAATGACCATGATTACAGTAATGTAAATTTTCAGTTATTCGAATTTATGTTGGATACAATTTTTGACATCTGATAGGTATAATATTAAATCGTGAATTATACTTGTCATTTTGATTGAATAAAATTAATTTATGATTTTAATATTGGTTTTATATCTGAATATATTTTCCACCTGGGTGGTAAATAAAAATGTTATATTTTATGTTTCTCAGTAATTTCATTTTTTTTTACATAAATTGAAAATTATTGAATTTTACAAAAATTATCGATTTAAACAATATTTTATTAAAAATTATAATTAAATTATTCTATATTGAAATATTTTTGATTGACATTAGTAATATGAAATTTAAAATTTACAATGTTGTACTGCAGATCACAGTACGAAATTGTATATTCAATTCAATATTGTAACCAAAATAAAATATACTAATTTTTATTGTTACTTTTCATATGATTAAAAATTAAACTGTCAAATTTTCTACATTAGAACAAAATACTTCTTCATATTATACTTCTCAAAAATCCTGAGATAATAGACTAAAATTTATTTCACCAAGCAAAAAAGCATCCAAATATTACTCCTAAATCGTACTTAACTCGATTATGTAAAAAAAAATGGTGTATTGAACAAGATAATTCGCTGTGGTGACGACTTATTCGTAAAATGAAATTTGAATTCCTATATCACAATTTCTAAATATAATTTGTATCCTCCAAAATGTTAATATACTTCAAAATAATTTTAAAGAACCTGGTAATGAATTCAATATATTAGCTGGAAATTTGAATCACAAAACCCAACACTATTATTTACTAAATAAAAATATAGCCTAATTCAAGTGTTACTAAACTTCAATATATTTATCAATATTGAAACTCAAATAATTATCCCAATACCAAAAATTTCTCATAAATTTTACTATATTAACAAATTTAAAGTAATATAACAATTTCAATGAGACTGTTTTGCTTTTGTAGAAATCGAACTTTAGAGAGAGGTCATCTGCAGCGCGATAAATAACATCTTAATAAATAGCATAATTTCATTTTTTTCTGGATGTTTACATTAAAAATAATTTTTTTTTTTGTTTTTTTATTACCATTAAATATTTTGCGGCAATTTTGATGTTTTTTTTTTTGTTTGTTAAAAGTGTTATTTTGTATGATAACAAAATAGACTCAATTTTTGTTTTATGGTTTAATATGGATAGGATAACCCGCTTTTGACCGAAAATAAATAAAAATGTCAAGGAATTCGATTAATATGGTATTATTAATCACGCGTTTGACCATAGGCGAGACAATATGGTTTACAGAAATTTGACAGCTTTTGATGTTGGTAATGTGCGCGGACACTTTTCTTATCTTATAATTTTTTTATATTTTTTTTTGGTAGTTTTTGAATTAAAATTTATTGCGATCCGGTTTTTTATATTTTATTTTTGTTTAAAATTTTAAGTGATGATTTTAATGAATTGATTAGTAATTATAATTATTGTAAAGCAGCAGCTGCACATCCAAAATGATCTAATCATTACCAAAAATTTAAAAAAAAAACAACAGATAATTTTACGACATGAATTTTATTTTTTTGTAGAATTTAATAAAACTAGCTATATAAATTTTTTTTTATGAATTTTTCATTAATTTTGTTTATAATTTGGTTACCCACCAGATAAAGAATATTTTTTTTTGAGAAATTTATATTGTCATATAGTTAATAACTATTAAATGTATTGATATTTTTATAGTTAAATATTAGTTTTAAAAGAGTATTTAGTATGAAATATGAAAAACTAGATATATAATTGAACTTTAACATGTTAGCATAAGGTTCTTTAGATGATGTACCCTTACTTAAACGGAAATAACTAATTACAAATTTTTATAGAATTATGTTGATAATTTTGTTTTGTTAAGCGAGTTCTAGGACGAATTTGACTTTCATTGACCTGAGACATATTAATCATAAAATTTATTACTCTTTATAACTTTAGTAAATAACACGATATGGATTATTTATGTTATAAAGTTTTATCATCACCGAGCAAGTTATCTTAAAAAATATTTAAGAACTGATCCACATCGATGGATATTTAGCCAATTACTACCTAACCTAAGTTGTAAATTATTTTATTATGGTTTGAATTAGCGCAGTTCCTATAATTTTTACATATTTTTTTTTTATTTTATTTATCTGATACTTGTATTTACTAGTTAGTGTCTAATCTATTAATATCTGTTTTGTTTTCGGTGATGGAATAGTAAATTATTTCATTGTGGATAGTAAATTATTTCAGTATTATGTCTGAGATTAATGTGGATTAGATATACTCGATTACTAATAATAATAGTACTGTAAAGAATTAATCTGTGATATTTAAGTATGAAAAAAATTTCAATTTATTAAATTCAATTATATTTTTCAATTTATATCTGGACAATTTCGTTTATAAAATAAGCAGAAGTGTTTATTATAATTAAATAATTAATTTTCTGTATTCATTTTATGTTATACGTTTGGTGATTATAAAATAGTGATTAAATAATGCTATAAGAAAAGACAAATGTGATTTGGTTAAAAGTTAATTTGACTTAGATATAGAATTAACTATATTTCATTTAAAGTGTTTATATACTATATTTTTTATTAGTACACGTTTACCAAGACTATTTATTTTAAAAGTTTGGATTAAGCATTAAATTAGTTTACTTATTGAAACCGAAATGCAATAATATATAAATAATAATAGTATTGGGAAGTTTTTCTTCTCAGATTTACAGTTCTCCGTGAGATATTGCTTCAGCTTGATAGCTACTCCTCCCAGATTTACCTTTGTTTTGCTAGATTTATCCAACCATTTATTTGCATTTTGTGAAAGTCTACTTCTACCGCCTCGAGTGATCTTTTTCGCAGTCTACATTTCCATCTAGTTCTTCCAGGAAAACGCATTACATGATCTAAACATCTTAATTTTTCTATTTTGATGAAACATATAACATTTTGATGTTCCATTACACACTCAAACTCATCATTATATATGATTCTAAATATTCCATATTCATTTTGTAATAGCCCGTATATTCTTCCTCTTATAATTTTTTTTTCAAATGTCGTAAGCTGGGTAATATTCGTTGATTTTAGTGTCCAAACTTCTTGAGGTGGTCTGATGTTCTGTAAATTCTTACTTTTTGGTTTTTAGAAAGTAAACTTGATGTAAATAATTTACTAGGTGCAAAGTATAATTTCTTTGAAGATGAATAGCGATATATTTATCTTCATAGTTGGTTGGATTCATTTCTAGATATCTAAATTCATTTACGGATTCAAAAATATCACGATCATGTTGGTTAGGATTTGTACGACATCTTAGCATATACTTAGTTAGAATAGAGATAAACTAATTTCATAAAATGTTAAGTTTAAATTGCTTCATTTGATGATGTATCTTGAAGATACATTTATCAATTTTATCATGAATAATAAAAAAATTTATAAAACAATAATTTAATTTTTATTCTAAACTTTAATCATTTTAATTTTATTTTTCAGACAAATGTTTCCCCAAATGAAATTTCGTGTTTCGGGACTAGATGCAAAAGCTAAATATATTTTATTATTGGATATTGTTGCTGCTGATGATTATCGTTACAAATTTCATAACAGGTAAATTTTTATTAATTATTTTTTATAATTTGTTTCAATTTGTCTGACATTTTTAATGCAATATATTTTTCATAATATTCAAAAATGTTGTATTTAAAATGTTTCTTCCAACATTTATAATCATAAATTTCTAAAAGAAAAACAAATTTAACTAATTTTAGCCGATGGATGGTAGCTGGTAAAGCTGATCCAGAAATGCCAAAACGTATGTACATACATCCAGATTCACCGTCAACTGGAGAACAATGGATGCAAAAAGTTGTATCATTTCATAAATTGAAATTAACAAATAATATTAGTGACAAACATGGATTTGTAAGTACTGTACGTTGTATCTGTAACCACAAAATTATTTTCTTTGCTAATTACATTTTTATTTTATTTTTCATTAATTTTGAACGATATTTAAATTTAACAGAATTTTTTTTTTATAAAATTTTCATGTTTAACCGACGGATTTTATTATTTATATTTTAATTATATATTTAATTATTATTTTATGTAAATTCTACAAAAACCATTATAAATTTTAAATATAACACATAATCAAATACTATCGTCAAAATAATTTCATTTACATACATACTTTAAAATATCTAATTTCTCTACCAATTTTTTTTATTTTTTTATGTATTATTGACAAAATCTTTAAATGGTATTTACACTTAAATATCTTTAAATAATAAACAAATCTGACGGTTTTTTTTTTCGGTGAAAACTTTGACAATTTTTTTATCGTTCCTGTTGGTTGAATTTTTATTAAAAGCAAAATCAGCTACAAAACATTTAGATGTTAGGGTGTCATAAAGAAGAAGGAAGAAAATTATTTAAGTAACTTAACTCTGACAAAAAAAAATAGAAATATAATCGTTGATATAGCTATTTAAATATTTTGTTTATGTAAATGTTTACAATGGTTTAACTGCGATATTTAGTAGACAAGTCAATACTTCAAAAGTGTAAAGCAAATTTTAGTTGATTGAAAAAAGTGTTGCCGAATATTAAGCTAATAGATTTTTTTTGTTGATCACAAAAAAAATCAAATATTTACTTTTAAACGACTTCTGAAGTAGCCAAGATTTTATTAATAGGGTGTTAGAATTATTTAAATAAATTTAAGAGGTTCAAAATTATTTAATGTGGGGAGATTGTAACAAGAGATATTAAAGAGATTATATAGAAAATATTATTTAAAGGATTTATTTTTTATATTAAGAATAATTTGAAGGTTCTACAACTTTCTTTGGAAAATTATGAATATAGTAAATATAGTAAAATTATTAAGATTTTAGTACGATCTTAGAAATTATATACAAAAACAATTTTGCAGTCCATATTTAATCAAATTATTTCTACAATTCACGTTAATTTTAAAGTTTTGAAAATTTAATTTCATATTAATATTAAACTGAGTGTAAAGGCAATCTTAAATTGAAGCAAATTATGTTTTTAAAATTCAATATCCGATAGTATTTTCATAATTTTGTACAACATATTTTAAGGTTTCAGTTCATCTGTTTTTGCCTATTTTTAAAAGTAGTTGAAAGAAGTATACAAATCTGGTTTACCAATCATTTATAATTTTAATTGAATATAATTGTTTGACATTTTATTGAATCTAATAAATCAGAGCTTATTTGTGCTCATGATCAGCAGTAGATTACATTAAAGACCTAATAATTTGATATGAAATAATAAAAATATTGCGTGCTCATTTAATATGATATTTTATGCAAAACTATAATTTTCAATTTACTATTTATGCTTTGTGTAATGATTGGTTTAAATAAAATTCAACATTTTATAAAAAGATTCATTAATTTGACATAAATAATAAAAATTATAACGAACATTTCAAATTATACTTAGGATTTATTGAAATTAATTATTTATTATTTTGACTTACATTTTCATTATTTAATTTGAATAGGTCTGACAAATGGGAATGTGAAATGTTTTAGAATATACTAACGTAAATGAAAACGTTGCTGTTAATTATTAATTTAAAGTTAAGTTAAAAATATTTAAATAATAAAAATAAATTATAATGATTAAGTCATTCATATTAGTAAAACAGATTCGATTACTTTAAAAAATATCAATAATATTTCTAATTACTTAAAAAAAACACTATGATAATGCGTTCCCAATTCAGCATTTACTATAAAGTGAATTTATTCTTGTAACAATTATTAGCAACAGAAAAGAACAACCAAAAAAACCTAAATAGAAACTTGAAATATCCGTAAAAACAACACTTATCCCTAAGGGAAAATTTAGAGATGAATGTTTTTTTTTGTCTTATAAAAATTCGTGAAAATTTTATGTAGCTCTACTTTATTGTATTTCAACTTTTTTTTTGTTAATTAATCAAAAAAAAAAAATAAAGCATTGTTACAAAAATGCATTTTTCGACACCTTTATAGCAAAATGTCTTTTTTATGTAAAAAAAATACTCTCCTAAATCACACCTCTGATTAATTATGCATTTATGCATTTTTACTAACACATATACAAATATGTATTATAAAGTTGTATTGCATTTTAATTGTATGCTTAAATTGCATTTGTATTGTATGGCAAAAATATGACAACATTGCACAGCATAAAAACATAAAACATAAAACAATTATGGCGGGTATGAAAATACCATGTACTTTTGAAGTATGGTGTTTTTTTTTTTAGAAAGATTATGATGGCATGGCAGAGTGTTAAATTTCGAAGAAAAAAATATGGAAGCTTTAGAAATGTTTGGTTTTTTGTTTGTATTATACTCCGATTTATTTAAGGAATTCTGTTTTTTTGTTTATTGTTTTACAAACTCAAACTTGTCGCGAATTTGTAAATGCAGTTATAAATTAATTAAAGCTTATGTTTGTATGTAAAGCATATAATTCATAATAAATAATGTCATTTTAATGTAAGTAGTTTTTTGAAGGCTTTCAAATTTTTGTTAATTTTAAGTACCGTATTTATTATTAGACTTATTTAAATTTATTTTTAAATTTGCACTTAAAATTCCATTATTTTTGTTACGAGGTTTACATTTAATTAGGAAAAATACAAGTTCTTATATTGTCTTCAAAAATTATGGAATTACCTTTTACCTGCAGCAATAAATTTATATTTTGGAGGTTTCCTAAAAATTGATTATCACTAGGCATTTCCTATTGATAATTATTGTCAAATTAAAATTACATGCAAATGGTTCAATTGAGGCATTTAAAAATGTGATGAATAGATTTAAATTTGCGAATGTCAGGCCGCTATAAAAACAATGTGTAATTACTTAAAAATTACTCGTATTCACCAAAAATGATAATGTAAACTTTAATTTAAAAATAAAAAGTTACTGTTAATGAAAATGATTAATTATTTTATTCATAGATATTTGCTAGAAATTTTAAATTCTATAATCATTAAACAATTCTCTAATATGAAAACATATTTCTCTCGCCAATAAAAATATTCTTTTACATATGATTAATTATTTGATTGACAATCGAATTGATACTTAATTATGTCTAAAAACATTTCACCGAGCTGGAAGAACAAATAAATAATCTATAAAGATTTATTTCTAATTCATGAACCTTTTTATAATTTCTGAAGAAAATAATTTTATTTTAAACCTTTTTATCTATTAAATTTTATGATTTTCATAAAAATGGCCGGAATTATGATTTGGCGGCGCATATAAAAAGAGATTGCTAAAAAAAATATTAAGTCAAAGTAACGGTGATCAGCAGACAATAATTTTTTTTTTGATATAATCTTTTTAATCCTTTAAATTTTTTTTTGGATTCCTAAGTTCCTATAAGTTAGATAAAAGTGTCAAATTGCTAAATTATTATGAAATTCAATTAATAAAAACCGTATATCCAACATTCGCATAAAAAGTAAGAATTTTTAAAGATCTTGAATAATTAAGAAAAAGGAATTGAAAACGATTTCGTTTATGTCAATACTAATGGACACTAAATTGATATGATGAATTCAAAAACTTTAATTACAAATCATAAGGAAACATTTTGTGACTATATTTAAAGCTAATTGTATACTTTCCTTATTCCTGGGAGCAGTCAACAATTTGTCGGTTTCTAATTCAATGAATTCAAACTTCAAAATCATTTTAAATCTTTACATAGGGATATAAATTATGGAAAAAACTAAATTTGGAAATTCTAAGAAAAATATTAGAAATTAAATTTGTATATATATAAGATTTTTATTGAGATGGTTTGTTTAAATGAAGTGGAAAAGGTTCAGGATGATAGAAGAACTAGTGCCAATCACGAGCCAAAAAAATTATAACTTATATAAAAACTACGCCAGCTTTTTTTGAAATCATATCAGTTTTCTTGTTGATTTCAACACCTTTTTCACATTTTTTTTTGTATTTATTTTCGGAACTATTTAAGATTTCTTAATGTTTCACTAAAATCAAATTTAGTATTACTAATTTAGTTTTGCTTTTTATTAAAGTCCTGACCGAAGTATACTATCGAAACTTTGAATATTTATTTAGTTTTTGCACTATAATAATTAGCAAACAGCAGTAAACTAAAAAAAATTATAACGGCGGTATAACTATTTTCCAATAGCCTAAATAGAATTAAATTTTTATGGTGCCCTGATGCTTGGACTTCTTATAAGATAATCGCTAAATATATTTGTATAGTGCCTAAATCTGGTAAATTAGTAAAATTGAAAGTTTTAAATTGAAAATTAAAATAATACTTAAAACCAAATTTTATAGAAAAACTCTTAAACCTAAAAATATATTATAAATCCTTTATCCTTTCATATCTAATACGTCAAAATAATAGGTGATAACAATCAAAAATTACATGCCCACAACTGATGATTTTCATCGCGTTACCCAAACAATAAACACGAACACCAAAAACTAAAGATATTTAATTTATTTATTTTTAATTTGGTGGATTTTACAAAAAGAAAATTATTCCATAAAATTTTCCTCTAAAAAAAACAAAATCGGTAAAATTGAATAATTAAATTGAATTTTCACCTAACCAAAAATTATTGATATCGTTAGATTCGTGTTAAATATTCGAAGATTTTCACGTAATTTATTCCATTTAACATTAAAAATATAAATAAAAACTATTTAATGGAAAACCAAAATTTGACATTCGGTAAATTTCGGCCAAATTAGAAACAATAAAACTTTATATGTAAATATTTTTTTTTTTTTGCGGTTAAAGGTGCGACACTAACTTTTCTCGACATGAGCTTAAACGTATAATTTTTATATTTTGAATTTTATTTATCCGTGTTTGAAGCACGCACTTTTGGTGTGTTGTTTTTTTTTTTTTTTTTGTATTAATGTTGAATAAATTAACGAAAATAACAGAAAAAAAAAAACATATTTGTCGCACCAATAGTGAAAATATTGCACACCCACAAAAGGTGATTATATAAAAATTCTTTGCGGACAATCTAAAAATGTTGTAATATAAAATGTAAAAACCTCTAGTCTGAGGAATATTTGAGTACTATATTATTAAGTTTATATTATTTTTTTTATTACATTTTATATATGTAAATGGAATAATAATAAATTTTAATAAAATTATGTAAAACAGTAGCAATTTAAGTGCAAATTTTTGGTATTTTTTAGTTTTTATTAGGTCCTTTTTATTACCTCTGAATTATGATCAAAATGAATGGCATTTAACACTCATAAAATGTAATAAAAACACCCACCAACAAATAATAATTATATACACGAAATATAATTTTATAAATAAAAAATAATGTCCAGCATAAAAATATAGTCAGAATTTCATTAATGACTAATACTTTAATTTGAATATGAAATTTTTAACCTTTTAATTATTTGTTTGACTTTAAATGTTATTAGTAGTGGTCGTCCCTGGTCAGAGCAATTAGGATTCATTAATATTCTGTAGTTCAATTTATTGTATTGCCGAATTTGCATCAACGTCAAAAATCATTTTGGTTATTCTTATTATATTCATATATTATTCTTCCAGAAATTAATGTTAAAAATACCAATTGTAGAAAAGATGGACACTTAACATATTTAAAATAGCTCTTTGATATTGAGAAGGAACAAAAATCAATTCATTCCGATATTTGTAAAGAATTTTAAATATTAAATATGTTAAGAGGATCTCCATATAGATGTAGAATAATATGGTTCAGATAGAAAGTCTACAGTATTTAAGTATATTATTATAGAGTCTTTCATCTTATAGAAGCAATTTCTACAGTCAGTCAATTTGTCAATACAAGAAAACTTTCATTAACAATTGTTCAATATTTCTTAAATATTTCTTAAATTTATACATTTCAACTTAAGTCTTGTTGTCGAAGCTATTAATTATTGAAATTCTATGCTGAAAATTAGAAATTATTACAATTATTATGTTCTGTTTCTGTAGTTAACCTAAATTAGTTTTTTTTTTTATTTCTACAGGCTCTTTTATTATATATATAGAAAAATTTCAATTTCTATATTTTTCAAGTGGTATAAGTAATAATATAATAAAAATTTATTTAATCAAGTGGCAATTTGCCACTTTCCTTCTACCATATAAAAATATTTCATTTTTTCAAATTTTACTTACCTTAATTTTCTCAGAGTGAAAAATATTTTTCAATTTTTTAAGAATTTATAAGAAAAAAAAAATATTTTTTTTAATTTAATAAAAACAGGAAGTTGTCTACTTACTTCCTTCAAATTATATATATATGGAAATTTACATATAAAACAGAAGAAACTTAGGAATTTCAGTCATAAAATAAAGACTCATTCTGCAAATATTTCTTTTTTCCTTGCAATTCTTTTATTTCAA
The DNA here is from genome assembly GCA_963920725.1 of Rhamphomyia laevipes. Classification (NCBI taxonomy): domain Eukaryota; kingdom Metazoa; phylum Arthropoda; class Insecta; order Diptera; family Empididae; genus Rhamphomyia; species Rhamphomyia laevipes. Next base: position 24,463,002 of record OY987256.1, on the reverse strand, counting down.
AAATTATATTCTTTTTATATGCCTTGGCACTTCAGGAAAATATATTTCATTTGTTAGTCTTTATTCATATTTAAAAAATGTATCAAAACGAAAGAATAAAAACTAAATTCCGACTAGAAAAATTCGAAAATGATTAAAATTTCCCAAAGAAATCAAAATAATACAGATTCTATTCGAATGTAATATTATTTTCAGTCTAAATACCAATTTGCATGATTTTGTTCTTTCGGAAAATTGTAGTGAACTTACAAAAATATATCATATAATTTTGAATAGAAAAAATTTCTACTTATTTATTTATACATTTTTGTATTTTCTTTATTTTGAATATGAATTTTAAAAATTTCCATTTTCATTTATTTATATATGAAACAAAATGAAATTGTTTTATAAATATTTTCTGTTTTCACGCTTTTATGAAATATATTTTCCTTGAGAAAATATTTATATATTATTTAAATTTTGTCCAAATGAAAAAAAAATATAGAAAATATTTTGTTTTTTTCTTAATAACATATTTTCTTTATAAAATTTTCCACTGTTTTGAGTTTACTTTCTACATTCATTAAATCCTTATTATTTGTTACTTTATATATATATGGAAATTGTTGAACAGTGCGGAAAATAAGGACAAATAGAAAATAACATATCTAAAATATCCAATAGTTATAAAAGTAAAGTCCTCTTGAAGATAATTTCAAAAAACAAATATACACATTTTGTGTGATTTCCTTTGAAGTCAACTATTGGACTATAAATATTTCTATATTTATATATAGGATATAATAATTCTTTTAAGGGTGATATTAAAGTCCTTTTTGTGTAACGAAAATTAAGAAAATTAAATGAAATTCATTCAAAAATATGCTGGTATATAGACAATAATTTATATATATCCTTTTTTTCAATCGTTTCTATCATTTTATCAAGGAATAATACTATACTTTAACCTACCTAAAAATGTCCATAATCATTTATTAACCAAAATATCTTATATATTCTATTCCCTTAAGACAATTGTCCTTTTTATTAGGTTTAGGTTTTTTTTTCTATATTTGTTGTGCGCAATTTTCCACCTTTATTTTTCAGAAAATATAATTTCACCCCACAAAAAAAAAATCGTCTTCATAAACATATATCATGAATACCCTAAAAAATTTTTAGGAAAGGTCTTAATATATATATATAATATATAAATTCATCCTTTTTTTTTGTTCATATGAATATCTATATAATATGCTTTGGTTTTTGAAAGTCAAGTCCTTTTTATCTTTTATATTCGTATAAGGATCCCAAATTAAGATATAAATATATCCTTAATTTGAAAAGTAAATTTCTATGAATTCGGAGGACATATAACTATAGTTTTTACTTATATAATTGTGTTAGTGTTTGGGGAGGATTTTATATGTTGTTCGTGTTACAGGACTAATTATTATTAATATTATAAAAGAGTGGATATACCTTTGAAAGGTGATTTTTTTTTTTGGTATTTTCCATTTTCAATGATAATTTTCGAAAGTAGGTATTAATGTGAATAAAAGGAAAAACACTACAACAGTTTTTCTATTGTTTTAAAGATGATTTTATAGTTTTATTCATTCGGGATGTAATTATAAATATAAATTTAATTAAATTTGAAAAAAGGATTTTCTGAACAAATTTTGTGATATTTTCTATTGTATGTGATAAATTTTAATGTTTAAATTTATTATACGATATAAAGGAATAATTTAATTTTTACTATACAGAAAATTTCATGGTAATTTAAATATATTATCATTTTTAATTTAATCTGAATATTATAATAATGAATTATAAATTTTCAAAATTCTCATGTCTAATAAAATATCCTTTTTGGATAATATTTTTAATTTTATCTTAATTATCATCAACTAAAAAAAAAATATATTTATTTTATTTCGTTACGCCCTTTCATAGTAAAAAAAAAATGTTTTTGTTTGTTTGTTTAAATATTTATATTCCATCCCAGTTGAAGGTCCTTTTTGTTCATACATAAAATATTTATATTATTTTTTTATTTTTTATTTTGGGTTAGCATCTGTTCGTTTATACTAGTTTATTTTGTACATTAAAGTAAATTTTTTATTTTTTAATAGTTATAATTTTTATTGTATCTTCATTTTCATCTGGCACACTGTGCACAATTTATACCAAAAACGGATAAAAATGTATCTTTGGTAACCGCCTTGATTTAAAATATAATTTTATGTTAGGTATTTTATCGTCATCGATGTAGGTAGAAAAGCAGTTTAGTAAATAGACAAATACAAGGTAAATAAGTTTTTTTTTCTTTAATTGATACTAAAAATATTTTAATTAAATTTACTAAAATTTTAATGTACCTAAAACTTGTAATTTCGAAATTACAGTACTTCTTTTGAAATTAGGGTTACAAATATTAAGAAATTTTATATTGATTATTTATGGCCCTATGCAATATTTTTGTATTATACTTCGCATTTAGCGACGGGCGCATTATGCCTTTATCGCCTTACATTTACATAAATTTTACGTCTTGATAAGAGTTTCAAGTTCCAAGTGGCGAATACAAGAATAGTGTCAATTTTGATTTTATTTTTACAAAATTCCTTAAAATTCCAATTTGTCCGTTTGTTATTACATATTATTCAAATCTAGAACAGCTGGATAGCAAAGACATTGGAAATCTAATAATAAAAACCAAAGCTATAAGAGAAAGCTAGTCGATTTTGGATCCCGAACCCGAATCATTTTAAAAGCTTTCATTTTAAATAAAACTGCTCTCATTACTCGGTCAATCTAATCTAACATTTTTTTTTTGACAGCGATGAACTAATGACGAGCTTGTTTTATTAATTATTTATTTAATTGTCTTTAGTTTTTAATAATTAATATATATACGTATATACTTAAATTAACAAACAAATTCCGAAAATAAACTTAGTAAATTTTAATAGAATGTTCAATTTGTGGTTATATTATAATTTATATTCTTCTAAAATTTCACTTAAGCATTTTGTTCATCATAAGCGATTAGTTTCATAGAATCAAATTAATAAATCCTACATGATTATCTTCTTATAATGAAATAATTGACTTGATATATAAGCGCCCACCAATGTACAATAATTTTCAAATCAACTTAAATCATTTTCTTTCTCAAAAACACAAAATATTTGAAATAATAAAAGTGTAATTAAGGTTTTGATTAATTGGTTAATTAAATTTTTCACCTCAAAATGAGTTTTGTTGTGCCTGTTAAAAAAAAATACAATTATTATTAACAATATTTACACGAGTTATTGACTTTTGGTTACCAAAATGAAAATAATATTTCAAAACATTAAAATGAACTTAAGTGAAAAACTCTCTTTATTCTGAAATTATGTTTTGATGTATTTTGCCATTAATATTTTTCACCTCAATTAATTTTTCCCGAAAATGAAAATGAAAGAAAAAAAAACCTGGAAAGAAATTGAAATATGTGAGGAAATTACATGGATCATGATACTTACAGAAATTTGGTTGGTTTTTTTTATTCAACATTATTTTATTTTGTAGGTTTTAATAATTACCCATGTTTAGCCCGAAAAAAGCATATGTAATTTTTATTTATGTTATTTTGTTTTTATATTTTTAACACATTTAGTTTTTTTTTTTTTTTGATATAAAATATTAACCAAAAATATTTATGTTATTTTATTTGTTAGACATGATTATAGCGTGCATAGATGCCATTATGTGATGTTCGTTCTTCTATATAGTTGGTATAATATCGAGTATAAAAATATTTCTTTCTTTTGAGTTACATTTGTATTAAGTAAATGAAAATGATAGAAAATAGTGTAGTCACTTCAGTCACAATAGATTTGTAGATAGAGAGCTGAGTAATGATTTTACTTATATCATTTCAGAAAGTTATCCATTTTTTCGACAAAGCTCTAAAAAACAGAATAGAAGATATGATTATGATAAGATCCATCTGTGTGGCAATCATCAACATTTTAAGCCCTTGATAAAAATGCTGATGAAAGTGATCAATAAAAACTATTGTCCGGGTCTCAGCCTTATACAGAAAATTACATGAAAATTATTGTATTTATGCTACTGTAATAAATTTATTAAATTTTGTCATTTATACAAATTGTATTACTTTAGGTTTAGAGAATTGGTTTGTGCTTTTTATTTATGAATTATATGAACCAGAAATCATATAATTTCTGAAGTCCATCTCAACCTGGTTAGACCTTACAGTTACAGTTATACGCTTATACTGATAGGAACTAAGAAAAATTGTTACCTAGCTCTTACTCTATTAAGTATATTGAATATTTTAATAGAATCATTTTTGTCTGGAATTTTGGATTTGTTTATAATATAAATTCACTGTAAAAAAAAGTTTAGTGTTCAATAAAATTCAAATATTAAAAAAAACAACTTTCATTAAATTCGTAGTTCTAACAAATTTCTATTTAAATTATCAATTTTTGGTAATAATATAAATTTTATTATTCTGTCAAATGAATCTGTATCTAGAATTTTGTAATAACTTTTTAGTATAGTTTATAAAATTTTGGATAAAAATGTTATGATGATTTCAATCTCGACGGTAATTAACATTTATTTAATAAAATATTGAAGTATTAAAATAATTTTAATATAATTGAGATTATACAGTGAAATATCGGCTTCATATGACATTGATCGATGATTTTTTTCAAAGAACAGTTGAAAGTACCAAATTATATTTTTATGATGCAAGTTTTATTGATATATTTTTACGTTGAATCATAGAATTTACCGAATATATTATAAATAAAGTTATAGTAATTTCAATACCTAACAAAATAAATTTATTGATTTCATAAATGCTTTAGATACTTGCGATTTCACCTCAATGGTGAAATTAGTGTAGCAATTTGAAGTTGTAAATTATTTTAATATTCGTAGCTTTATTTACAGTGTACTATTATATATATATAATAAAAACGATTTAAGCTTTTAAAACAAACAAATTTTTTTTTTATATCTATACGAAAAAACACCATTGGACATCATAAATAACACAATAAATAAAATTGAATGAATAATTTCCATTTATTCGAACACGAAAGATATTTTTTTATTTATACATACTATAAACATTCTTCAATAATGTTACTGTGTGTGATGATGTATTTAGGTTTCAATTTGATGGATTTCTTATGCTTTCTAGTAAATACACCACTAATAGTATCTAGTTTAGGTTTATTTGTTTGTGGTTAAGAGAGAACATTAGGCAAAATACCTATTTATGATATATGATTTAATTGCCGAAAGTATATATACATAAATATATGTATTATATTATTATAAATTATGGAATTGTGGTGTGCCGATAATACTTAACGCGAACGCTATTCAGTTATTAAATGAAAAAAATAAAAATAGACGTACAGTTTTAGGAAGGAAATGTTTCTAATGATCATTTGCCAAAGAATTTCCCATTCTAAAATTTTTACATTTAAGATGTTTATATAATTTGTATTAATAACGAAAGTGTAGGTTAACAATATAAAAACTAATGGAGAAATAACAAATAGAAAATTTATAGTTTATTTTAGGGCAAGCCAAAAAAAATAAAAATATTGATGAACTATTAATGGATATTTTATTAGGAGAAAATTATTAACGCTTTGTATAAACCAATAAAATGTTAAAACTATATTCTTTATTTTTTGTATAATTGAGTGTCAATTTATAATAAGTTATTTATGGTTTAGTTAATATATAAGTTTATGAGCAACAGTTTTATTAATGCGTTGGAAAAGTTTTGTGAAAGGATATGCGTGGATATGAATCAAACATTATATTATTATATTTAGAAATAAAAGTGAGAATTAATATTAAATTATTAATTATTGAATATCCGTTCTATCGGTTCAGAAAATGCTTCAAGGAATATTGCAAGGACATAATTTTACAGAAATTTTGCATGGACTTTTTTGAACAATTATTTGGTATTAATTTACTTTTTATTATTTAGTTTGAATTTCTAATACAAAACAAAATTGTCCAATTAAAATTGGGATAATTCATCATGAACGATTTATCGGTTTTTATATAATTGGTTATTATCTTTATCGGTATAATCATATCATCGATAATTATATGCCCTTTTCCATAAAATTACAAAGCAAAGATTAAAATATACACTGAACATTTTTGTATATTTCATCGCAACATAAAGGCAGCTATTCTGGTAAATCGGCAAAAGCAAAATTTTTATTTGGGTTGAATTCCGATAAAAAATTTGGTTAAATAGGAAAGGAAATTCTAACTATTTTATCCAAAATATACCAAATTTTAACTAAAAGATTGTACCGAATTTTCTATATTTGAGTTTAAAATTCTATTTCATTTTGGCCAAATATTATTCGGCCAACGAATATCCTTGATTTCAATTTGCCAATAAAGAAGATTATAATAATAATGAATTAAATATTCCAGAAATATAATTCTATAAGAAAACGAAATCGAAATACTGAATATTCACGATAATTATAGAAATAAATGAATTCATTTAATGTTAAATTATTATGTGAAGTATTTCTATTAATTTCCATTTTACCAATTTTTATAATTTTACCAATTTTACGCTCTGAATTGTTTCTTTGTGAATAATTAACAATAATGATATGAAAATTTAAATTGCTTCCTAGTATTCTATATATACATTATACAATACTATTCAAAAGAAATTATAAATTTTCTATCTTTATTGGATAAAAAAAAAAATCGTTTTTTTTTTCTAAGTCTTATAAAGAATAATATTCTCAATACAACTTAATAGTAACAAACAAAAAAATATGATCCTGTCATATATAATAATACCACTCGACTTCAAAAAAATTTAATCTATAATCCATTTTAACTACGTATATCGTAACTTTGAATGAATATATTTTTACGCATTTTTGAATTTTAGTGGCTTATCCTCCTTCTATGCATTATATCTCTTTATATCTTTAGTATCCTTTTAAGGCCAACAAAAAGAAAAAACTCAACATTATTCGAAATTTTAAACACCACAGTTAAATAAGGCTTTTATTCAAAAAGAACAAAAAGTCGATTGCATCTCAGATGATATCTTAACAGAAATCTCTTAACAGAAATAAAAAACCAAAATTCTTATTCTTCCTATAATTTTACAAGAGAGCTACTGAAAAATATCCTTGAATTACCCAAAATATATTATATACCTTTGGTATTACCAAAAAAAAAAAAAAAAAAAAAAAACAATTCTGGTATCTTTATAAAAATTTCACCTTTTGTTCGAAATTATTTCGTTTTAGTTACCGGGAGTTCTTTTTGTGGTTTATCTTTTAGTGATTATTATTAAAGGTCCTTTTTTCTATTACTTGTACAAAAAATTTTAATATCAGAGTTAGGTTTGCTTGTATATACCTCATATCCATTTCTTTTGTCCGTATAGATATTATTTTTATGCCACAAATGTCAGATTACCCAGCAGGATATAAATTTAATATTAGCTCAAAAATAAAGACTGCGCCTAGTTTTTTTTTTGTATTCAGGTACCAAAGAACAAAAAACACTGATCTAAATAGGCTCTTATTAGCGTACTACACCATTGTCCTTTATAAAGTTTTTTTTCTGTTTATCTATGTCTAAGATGAAAAAGGTTCTACCGCGAAAATAATATAAATATTTTTGTTGTTGTTTTGTCTATATTTTGAAATAAATTTGTCATCTGCTCCTTCTGTTTATCAAAAAAAAAAAAAAAACGAAGTTTTAAAGCATTTTTTTTTTTTATAATAGTGTTTTTGCTTTAAAATCCTTGATTTTAAGGATAAACATCTTAAATCTGTTATATTTTTTTTCATTGCTGTTGTAAATGTCATCAAAGTAATTGTAATTTATGTATAGGTACTTTAAAGGACATCAAAAGATGTTGAACAAAAAAAAAATTAACAAAAGGACATAATTATGTCGTTTAAAATTAATTTTTGTGGTTAAAGGTAATTCTTTACTCTGGTTAAAGTGATAATTAGAAAGGATAATAATTTATCAGATAAATTAAATATTTTCAAAAGAAAATAATAACAAAAATAAATAATTATTTTTTAAACAAATATCTGGGATAAAATTCTTTTTTTGTTGTGTTGAGATTATAATTAGTTTAATATCCTTAATAATAATAATAAAATTTCCTGGATAAATAAAATATAAATCTTATTATCATATTGTGATATATTTAATATTCTATAATGCTCAAATATTATCCATTTTTTTTATTCTTTGTGTATGATTTATAACACCACATAATATAATTTTTTTAACTGTTTAAAATCAGGCTAAGAAGACTCTATGTACTTCAAATCTCTAATACGTCACTTCTTTATTACGCATATAAATGTCTATAATCCTATATCTTAAAAAAAAAAAAACAGGATATCACTTTAATATAAAAAAAATAGGGTGCGCTATAAAAATTATTACACATTTTATAATTTTCTTCCTTTTACCACACCGCAAACCCTCTTCCATTTCAACCCTTACTAAAAAATGCACTATTATATTGCGGTTTTAAGTGGTTTTTCCATATATACATGATATCCTTCTACACTAATAACTATGAACGCCATCATTTTTTTTTATCCTTTTTAAAATTTTACAATTTCAATAAAAAAAAAAAACAAGGAGTCCTTTATAAGAATAGATTTTGCCCTAAAGCGTAACACTTATAAGAACTCACAAGCATAGAATTTTAACATATACATATTTATTTATGCATTCTAATGTATATTTTTATGATAAAATATAAAACCGGTAAGGATAATAATAATAATGTTACGTATACACAATAAAAATGTATTAAATATTACGCGCGTGATAATTTACGCCTAAAGGACTAAATAATATACAAAAGTTAAGTATGAATTTTTATATTATGGTTCAAAAATAATGAATATTCAAAGCTGCGAATTGTGTGGAGGGAGAATTAAAACCGCGTAATGAATATGCGATGATAATTTTAGTATTTTTTTTTTAGTTTAAAATTGAGAGTAGATACGTAACCTTCTCTACCCTTTTTCTCTCTCTCAATGGATATCATAATTTTGCATAAATGTATACATGAAAATATTAAAATATGGCCGACTGACATTATTGTGAAAAGGATTATGACAAAGTAGTGGTTTTAAATATGCATTTTTATGCTTTCAGGGTTTGGATTTTATAATTATGGTTAATTGAATTATTATTTAGTAAATTTTAGAGTGAGATGGTTATAAAGTCTTTATTTATAAAAAAAAAATGGATTGATTTATGATATATTTATGATTTTCGGACAACTTTGGGACAGTACTTTTATAAAATTTATTTTGGTATTTAAACGCAAACTATTAGATTTTTTTCTCCGGTTGTTTAAACTATTTATTTATAACTTTATTGTGAATGTAATTGTTTTGGTTTGATATATTAAAAGCTAATTGAATTTATCAGACCTGCAGTTAGATTTTCTGAATCTAAATATACTGAGAACGAAATTTGTAAGAATTTATAATATATTATATTTTCTATAAAATACCACAATTAAATCTGACAGTTTTGCACTGAATTTGAATTACTTAGCGATGAGCAATACTGGTTTTAATAGTTATTATAATACATATTAAAATAAAAAACATATTAACGCTAAGTATTTGCATATTGCCACCAGTTCAGTAATTTTCAATCTATTATGTAAGTAATTTTCTGAAAATTCGGTTTATATAGAACTCTTACGATTATTAATAAAACATAATTAATTGATTTCCAACTTCATTTTTTTTTTTTTTTTTTTTGATAAAATATGAAAATTATGTGATTAGCATTTTTAGTTTTTCATTAATTATGATTTTTATTTATTTAATTTTCTTTTTGTTATAATTTTTTATATAAAAATTTATGTAATTTTTTTCGTTTTTCTTATAGGCAATGGAGGTAAGTCATAATTTTTAATGGGAAACTCTAACTATTAATATTTTATAAAAAAACAAAATATAAAAAAATTAATTACTATTATTAAATTAAAAAGTTTGTTTGTTAAAACTAAATGTGTAATCAAAGATTGTGAAACCTATCAAATACCATTTTTCAAATTAAAAATCACTTAATAGCATTAAATTACATATGTATACCAAAATTGTTGTTTATTAGAAAAAGTGTGTCTGTCATACTTTCTTCTATATATAATATACCGGTACAAAAAATTGTTCAAATGTATAAATAACAACACAAACAAACAGTAAACATTTTTTTTGTTATTATACATAATATTACATATTAGAAATTTAAAAAATAATAAAAATTGATATTTTAAAGTTACTTTTAATGAATATTTTTATACCCTTGGCTACACGACAAAATCATTTTCTCCCTTTTTTTTTAATAAATATAAAAATTTTCTTGTACATATGGTAATAAATAATTATAGAATAAAAGAAAACCTTTAATAATATGACAAATGAGAAAATTTTCATAAAGAATAATTTATATAAAATGACCAAATATATGAGAATAAAACGGAAAAACATTTCAAGGAGAATTAAATATTATTTGGTCACAGGTGTAATTTTTCCTTTTTAGATATTTTGTTCACAGTTTTTCAGTTATTTTTTTAATATAAGTTAAAGACTATAACCTTTAATTATTCAAAAAAATTTATATATCCTTTTTCTTCAATATTTAATAATAATAAGTTTTGTTCACGATCTTTGAACCAATGTGATTTCGTGTCACATGCATCACCTATCGAAATATCCACCATAAATTAGAAATAGTATACAATTTTAGTTACAATGAAATTATTTATTAAGAAATAAATTTTTGTTTTTATATAAAACTAAAGGAATATAATTCAAAAGGACTTTATCACAAATTTTCAATTATATATTAGAAACCTAACATTAAGTATCTTAAAACAAAAGGAATTTTGTCAATTTAACATTTAATTTTAACATTTTTATGAAATTGTTTAAAATTATAAATTCAGTAATTGTACTTATCTAAAAGTCTTAGAGAATTTTTACTTTCATTATAACTTTGATCCTTTTAAGTATATTTTTATTGTAAAAAGGATCAGAAGATTTTAAACTACAAATGTTAATATTTTAAATTATTTTTGATATATTTTTTAAATCTTTGATATAATTTAGCCAGGTTATTTCAAGTATAATTTGTTTTAAGTATATCACATAAATGAATATTCACAGAAATTCTTTCATTCTATTTAAATTCTTTATTTTGTAAATTTAAGTGTTTTAAAATTTACCATTAAACTTATACTTAGAAATATTTCACATTTTGAACAATTTATTGATTGCAATTATTAAATGAAACTAGAAAAAATTGTGACGCCATAATACTAAAAAAAGGATATTTTTAAATCATAACAAAAATACATTTATAAGTACAAAAACATATTCATTTTATGTTAAAAAAGGGTGCGATAAAATTTATTTAAAAAGGGCGGCATTAAGTGCTACTTAACAAGTGCATAAGAAATATATAAATATATAAAAATAAAATTTATTTTGAATTTCTCGAATATGCTTAAATTTAAATGATGTATGTATATTTATATATGTATGTAGCTAACAAGTACATATAACTATTAACGATATACAGAGACTAAAAATTAACATAATAAACTTAGTTCTTCTATGGATATGGAAAAATATTTTTCTCAAGCATGCTATATGCAAATTTATGAAGAAGAAAAAAATCTAAAATGGTGTTTTTCTGTCATTGCTAAATCAACACCTTAAGAATATTGTGTTGGTGGTTGGTTATAGAAAAATTTACAATTTTAATAATGTCAGACATTTTAACACTTCAAGATCTTTGTTTAGAAGGTAACATTAATATATTAATGAATATTTTATTGACATTTTGTTTATATTACTGGCAATTTAATCAATCATAACTATTTTATGTTTTATGTAATTTGAATTTAAAAGAAACAGAGATTCATGTAGTATATTAACTCCGTATTTAAGTGTGCTACAAATATTTTGCATAAATATTTCAATACTTTAAATCTTTGTTTTAATTGCGCTTTAAATTTAGCTTGAATAGTATTTTTTTTATCTTTGCTAACCCAATATATTTTGGTTCGGATGTTTCGAATCTTAATATGTTTCGATCCGGATTACGTATTTTACAAAGCTTAGGAATATACATATATTTAAAAAGTTTAGTTTTTTTCAAAAATTATTATTGTTGTTAATTTTGCATTTATCAATCTTCATTTTATAAATTTGTATTTAAGTATGATTAACGTTTTAAATTCCGTTGAAGGCAATTATAAAATTAGAACAACTTATAATTTACTTAATCAACTAATACGCAAGGGAAAAAGAAATCACTTATCCATTAAGGATTAAAATTAAAAATTTTCTAGAAAGGTTCGTAAAAATGAACTAAATTTTGTGGTGGAACCAGTTCCTAAACTGCAATGTTCTTAAAAAATTAGCTTACAAATACTCGAATTGTGCTAGCAACTTGTTATAAGATATAATTTGAAAAAAATTATGATATCAATAAGGTTAAAAATATTACAAATAGTTAGGAAATCTTATATCTAAGAGGATATGATTCTATAAATTTTATGATAGAAATATTGTAGCAAATGAAATCCAACACCTAAATAAAAATATCTTTCACACCATTTTACATTCTTCCTTTACTTTATATGTGAATTTAAATTTATTGATCTAAAATTGTTGATAAAATGTAATTTGTTTTTATTAACATTAATTATATATATAAATTTTAAATAACATTATAAATAACCTAATCTTTTATAATACTCGTGAATTGTTTGTAATAAACACCATTTTATCAAAAGTTTATACTATAAAAAACAAAAACAATTTCTTTAAAAGGATTAAATATGTTTATATTTACTATTTAATAATTGAAAATCACCATTTTAAAATGTACACTCTACGTAATCCACATACAACAAATATAAATATAAACACATATTATGAGACGCTCTGGTGCACACCATTAAAATATTTTTCCAAAAAACATATTACTTTTACCTCGTATAGTTTTAATTGTTGCGTTAAGTGGTGTGTGCAAAAAAAAACCCAAAGGCAAAAAAAAAAAAAAAGAAATAACAAAATTATTATGTATATTAATAAAAAGATCGCTAAAGTATTTACGATTTAATTAGGTTGCTTACTTCATGTATAGCAGATATTCTGCTGCCATATTTAAAGAGTATACACACCAATACAGTGTACAAAATACTATAATCTCTGCAGTAATTCAAGTCATTGAAACTGCAGTCAATAACAAAAAAAAAAAAAAAAAATTAAATATGCAAAATGGTTGAAAATATAATACACACCTAAAAAAATTGACTTTTTTGTATTAATAACATAATTTCACTACGAAAAATAATTTTTTTTTATTTAAAATATATTCGATGTGTGTTTTACCTATGAACCACTAGGAAAAGGTGCTATTTTTAACACCGGCCGGGCGTCATTTTGCACTCAACAATTTGTATTTCTGTTTTTATTTATCTAAAAAAGAACGTCTGTACGTGCATCATACACACATACACAAATGTATTAATTTAAAAAATCAACAACGCCATAAAAAAAGTGATGATGATTTTTTTTTAATAACAATACATTGAGACCCGGCAACCGAAAGGACATTAAAATGCATAAAAGAGTACAGCAGAGCAAAGAAAAAAGTATGAGTGCGTGCATAATTACATAAAATTATGGAAAAAAGGGAGTGATAATTAAAAGATAAAAATAAAACTATAACGCATATAAATTTTTGTTGCTGTTTATTATTAACATATATATTTTTAATAAGGAAAAAAAATTCAAAATGGAAGCTGAGAATTCAAATTTTTAAATATAACTTGTATAATCTGTGATGTTAAATTTTTTTTTTTTATTAAAAATGGCTTTAAAATGTTGATGTCCTTAAATTAATGTTAAAATTTAATAAATTAAATTTATTAGAAAGGTATTATTGCCAACATTGTATACATAATGTAAAGTAGTATCTGGTCTATAAATTATTATACAGGTCGTGCCACTGATTACAGACTATATTAATCACTGGGCCAAATATATGTGCTTGTATTTTGCTCAGTAGTTTATAATATTTAGTAGTTTATAACATTATAAATCAAATCAAGCATTTTGTCGAACTGAAAAATATATTTAATTATTATGCTGTATCTACAATTAACGTTTTCGTTCGCTTTCTATATGCTCTCTAAATTTGAAATGTATTAAATTGTATGAAAGTATTTACAATAAACGTAGCCATTTCCAAGATATGTAAAAAGTTATTATAAAGTTATCAAAATGTCAATTTCGTAAAAATTAGAAACAACATTAGAAAATATTAAAACTTATAAAAATGATTTAGGAAAAATTAATTGAGGATGTAACAAAAACATCCTGTAATATACAAAAAAAGTATACATTATAAATATCTCAATAACTTTTTTAATAAAAATATGTGAATAATTTTTTTAATATATTAAAGTAGTAAATGTCAAAAAAAAACTTATGTAATTTACAAAATTACAATTTCATTGTGGATACTTTTTTGTACGCTGCGTATAGAGAGCGAACGAAAGTGTTTGATTATTGATGCAGTTTTAGTAAATTATTTTAATACTGTATACATCAGTATAGGAATTTTAATTAAATTACGAGAAAATGTATAAGCAGCAGAATCTTTTTCTCAAACTGAGCATAGTAATTTAATCTAAATCAAAATTTCTATTAAAATATACTTTTTATTTTCCTCACAATATTTCTCACACATAAAACTATATTTTCTAAAAGTCAAACATCACAGCATAAATGCCATATATGCTATTTATCATATTCACTTAAATTCAGTTCAGGCGATCTACATTTTAGCATAAGTAAAAATTTAATAAAATGTATATGTTAAAAATTATTAAAGAATTTTTATAAATAATAAACAGCCCCGTACAAAGAACTTCATAGAATGTACAAAACAATTTTAATATAACAATAACCGCATATAATTTCCATTTTGGTATCAAAAGTAGCCTCAAGGAATAAATGGATAAGACGAACCTTTTCCCTTAGTATATATACAATCAGTACGAAAATATAATTAATTTATAAAAATATTAGCGGAAATTCTGAATTTCCTTTTGGTTAGGAAATTGCGTTAAAAACACTTTATTACAAATAGATATAACAAACAAACAAAAAAAATATAGTGAAAATAAGGTCTAAATAGAAAATGGAAAATACAATTTTAAGGAAATGAAAATTTTCCAGCAAAAGTTCTTCATAAGAAAAAATTTCCGTTTGAACTTTTACAATATGTATAAAAAATATAATTTTCTGTCAGATTGTTAAAAGGTATTTTAACAAATCCATAAAAACTTTCATAACATAATTAAAATGTAGTAAATCTTGTAGAAAATTCTCTTAGATTTTAGTATAATTTGAGTTTATAAGTAATTTTAGACATAATTAGTATTTTTGCTATAATTTGCTATATTTTTGCTATGATTTTAAACAACTTTCGAATCTGTTAATTATTTTCGTTATGTTATTTCGATATATAACAAAATTGTAAATGTCATGAGTATCGCTGCAAAATGTTTTCTAAAATAGTAAGTGTAATTAATAGAGTTAATCTATTGACTTATTGTACTTCACGTATTTATTTGCAGTGTATTTGAAGCAATGTTCTCCCCAGTATATTGTGGTCTCAGAATAATTTACAGAAAATTTGTAAATTATTCTGAGACCGCAATATACTGGGGAGAACATTGCTTCAAATACACTGCAAATAAATACGTGAAGTACAATAAGTCAATAGATTAACTCTATTAATTACACTTACTATTTTAGAAAACAATATATGATCTATTGAGCTATTGGTTGAAAGAAATTCAAAATAAACTTGATTAAATTTTCCTAATTGTTTTAATATTAATTAGACTACCGATACTTAGTAGTAAGTAGTGCTAGTGTTTCAAAGGAGTTAATATATTATAAAATTGTATTTAAATAGTTAAATACATAAAATTAAATTTTAATTTATACGATCATTTAATCAACCAAGAGATCAATATAGTTTAAAACTTTGAATCATCAGCAGTAAAGCTATTACAACTTATTCAAACTCTAAGTCTACTTATCAATCTATACCTTCAAATATCTTAAAATATTTTAAAATTTATTCATGCATGTGAATTTTCATTTTAATGTAATTTTACACAAAACTATTTGTAATTGAAAAAATGTAAAATCATTCATTTTAATTATAACTTCAACAAATGATATTTAATTTCCACACATAATTAAAATTAATAATTTGTAAATCTTCTATATATTTTTTTTATATAAAATAAATTTATTAATGAATTCCTAAGCAAATAGTAAAAGATTACAATTTTATTTCAAACATTACGTATTTTTACACACTTATTATTAAGTGTGATAGATTTATCTTACATTCATAGTTTAACTGCTTTTTATATATATAATTAAAAGTTTACGAATGAAATATATTTATATGAAAAGTTGAAAAGAAAATAACATAAAAATAAATATAATGAAATAAAATAAATTAAAATTTATTTTAATTCTCACACATATGAATAATTTATAGATTTAATTTTAAATAAAACAAGAAAAAATTAATTAATAAAACACAAATTATAAAAACTATGTATAAAAAAAATATTTTGGTTTTTATGTTCGTCTTTCTATAAAATTATTTTTAAATAATTTTAATATGCTAGAAATTTTTGGAGTTTTAAATATGTGGACAGACAGACACTTTAATTTTAGGGGTGAAAAAATATTCAAAAATAAAAAAAAAATAAGAAGATTGAATCAGTTATGAGGTTAATTCACAGTTGTCTTGGTGAACAAATAGAATGATATATAAAAAGTCTTAGACTGGCATTCTTCACAAATGATTATGTGGACATTTTTCAGTTCTATCAAACGTATAGCTAGCACCAACCTCTTCAGCTTCTATAAAATTTAGGATTATAGTTTAAATATAAACAAAATATTTTCAAAGTCGTTGGCTAATATCGATCTTCAATCCCAGCTTAACTATCTTATTATAATCTGATTCTTATGTCAAACATTGAAATTATAGGTAAATGCAGTGATAACAATCATTTTTCTTTATCTATTACACAATATTTTTGAACCTTAAAATGTTTTTCTTAAAAAACCCATCAAAAAACCTCAAATTAAAATTTTTCCCAAAATGTATAATTATAGTAATTAGCATATTTTTCTATTATTTCTCTATATCTTTATATAATAAAATATTCTAATAAATTAATTTAAATTTTACACTTATATATTGGTTAAATATATTTTTATTTTTGTCCTAAACCAAATGCCGCCATAATATTTTGATTATTAAGGTGCCTATAATCTATGTTCAAAGTTCAAAAATTAATAAATATACTAAGATAAAAACAAAAAAAAAATATGAAAATTAATTGCCATAAACTGATTAAAAAATAAAAACACAAAAATTTATACAAAACAGAAATAAATTAATTAATTAATGAAAATATAAAAAAAAATATTTATACATAATATGAAACTCAAGTTAAATGGTGAAATTCGGAAGCTGATTTTAGATTTGCCCTTGTATTGATTAAAATATTATGATTTTAAATATTATATTATATTTGTTAAAAATTTGTTAATTTTTATTTAAATTAAATCATGAATAATAAAAAATATAAAATTATAATTTAGGTAAGATTCGTGAAATAAACTTATGACAGTAATTTCATAAATAATTTTTAACAAATAGCTATTAATATGGTAATACACGAGCATTTACTAACGTTGATTTTAAGAGTTAATGAAATATTAGATTAAAAATTATTTAGATTAGATTAGGTTAAATATTGATTATAACTGAAAAGCATGAACAATGGCTTCTATATTCCATATTGATTTATAAATCTATATTAATCTGACGTTTTTATCTATAGTTCCTCAATAATTTTCAGTTTCTATACGAATTTGACTATTTGTTTTAAGAAACTTGTGATAACGTTTTCTTGCTTAATGATAATTAGTTCTATAAATTCGATGTCTCGGCCCATACTATTCCATGTCATATTGGAATACTTGACATCTGCAGTATTAGTGACTGCTCGATACTTACCAACAAAAACCTTTCGGGTAAAATTTTGCAACTTTCAAATTTATAATAAGAAAAAAAAAATTTAGCGCTTTGATTTCTATTCTAACTCGTGGCTTAAAATCGTTAAATTTTCTATCTTTACTTAATCATTTAAGATTACTATTAAAAGTCAAGTTAATGAGGATTATTAGATTTTTAAACTCAATTATATCATTTTCTATCTTAATAAGGATTGCAAAATAATACGACATTAATATCGTAAGTTGACTTGCAAAGTCTCTTTAAAACTTAATTTTCAAATATTCTTTCTTGAGTTGCAAATGAAGCATAATATCATATTTATATTGTAAGTCAATCTTTTGAAAATTTACCAAGTATTCTAAGTGAAGTTAGAAGACAATGATTTCAGATATAGGTTAGGTTGAGTTACAATACTAATGAAACTCAATTTATTTATTCTAACTTATTTTTTTAATTATAACTTATTCATTTCTAATATTTTAATTTTAATCGATGCAGAAATAAATTATCTTTCCAATAAATACAAATATTTCATTGACTTTCAACTAGGATTGATATAAAACAATATTTATGCTATTCTAAAAATAGTCATTTTGAGTTAGAATAGTATGGATCTGAAACATCGAATTCTTACTTTGTCTATAAGAAATACCTTTATATTAAACCTATGATATATTTCGCGCACATAATTCTTACAGTTCAAATAAAGTGAGCTTTAAAATGTTTGAAACCTTAATTCTAGTTATTTTTCTTTAATCATTCAACTAGTTTAGAATGTCTGCAAATTTAGCAAAAGATTGAAGTTAAGATAATTTCCTATTTATTATTTTAGCCAGTTAGTGCGGTGTTCTTTGCGAAGTGACACATTAATGATGTATGATCTGATTTTTTTAATATACCTGCATTTTTACCCGGTAATATATTAAAAATATCCATTACAGTTTAACGCTATTGTGTTTACAGTGCTATCATTTTTTCTAAATGGTACTGTACATAAAATAATTATCGTGAAATATTTAATAGAAAAAATTGTACAGTGAAACTCTACCAAATGAACACATTTTAAAAGGGACTTTTGCGAACACACAATTTTATTATCTAGTTATTTTCGATTGCACCTTACATATTTAAGAATATAATAAAAAACGTGTTATTTGATCCGTTTATAATAAGTTTTCTATGCCAACGCAACAATATTTGCTACTCTATTTTAGCTATTACCAGCTATTAAATAACAATAAAAAATTAATTTGATTATAAATAATATTATTACAATTTCTATCTTCATATTAAAATGAAAAAAAAAAAAAATTTACTAACTTTATTTTTTCAGTAACATCTTGTTATCCCTGTTTCTTCTTAGTTTTTTTTTTCCTTGTAAAACTAATCACCTCAATTAAATGAAAACCAACAAGAAAACAGCACAAAAAAAACTCCTCTTTTTAAG
Organism: Rhamphomyia laevipes; assembly: GCA_963920725.1. Lineage (NCBI taxonomy): Eukaryota > Metazoa > Arthropoda > Insecta > Diptera > Empididae > Rhamphomyia > Rhamphomyia laevipes. Next base: position 24,443,321 of record OY987256.1, on the reverse strand, counting down.
TCAATTATTCATTTATAAATATAATTCTGACATAAAAACATATAAAATATTAAGAAAAACAAACAAAACCATACCATAATACCCAGCAATAATCATAAATTTATAATATGACTGGCCAGAGCCCAATTTAGTTTAACAACAAAAATGAAAATGAAAAAAAAAACTTACAAAATTGGACTAAAACTAAATAACTACATGAAAAATGATTATATAACAACATAAGTAATGGTTTATACCATCATTAATCATTTATGCACCCCTAATTTCTGTCCATTCCTGGACCCACACGCACACTTCTTTAACACTCACAGGTAATATTTTATGAACCATAAACAAAATACAATAACGAAAATAAAAAAAAAAATTAAAGGATATCTTATGAACTCTGAAAAATGTTTAAACAATTTTCAGCCTGGCGAGTCTCTTAATTTGAAAAATCTTCGATTTTTTTTTTTTAGTTTCGACTGTAAATTAAAAATTTTTATGAAGGGTTTTGCCAGGTAGACAAGTTTTGTTTTTATAGAGCGCCCCGGATAACAAGGCATGTCATCACTATAAAATATTTTTGATTATAGTATATAATTTTGCAATTGATTTTTTATATGATAGAAAAGGATACACTGTAAAAAAAAAAACAGGATAGAAAGATAAGAAAAAAAAATTATTAAACTCTTTTACACAATGAAAATCCTTCCATTTTTTTTTTGCGCGCAGATTTTGACATTTTAAATGTTGAGATGGCGCCCGCAGTTGCCGCCAAATATGTATAGAACTTTTTCTTTCGCTCATATCCTTTTTCATTATATATGATTTCTAAAGATAAAAAATCTAAATGCGGAGAATATTGCGTATATTTATAAGAATAATTTTTTTTGCTAATAAGATTTTGTCTACCTGGACCAGTAAACCTAAAGGAAATAAATCAGGTTTTAAACCTTTTTGCTTATTGTTTGTTAAGAATTTATGAAGACTGGCGCTTATGAAATTTATAATAATTTTTTTTTATTTGTGAATTTAAAAGCAATGAAGAATATTTGAGACGTTATGATGACAACCAAAAAATATTTTTATACTTTTTTTTAATTCAAAATTTTCATTTCACAGAATGTTTAAATTTCAAATTTTAATATAATTATGTTTTGTATTTTTTGTTAATTTTGAAGAAATGTTTCATTAGTTTTTAACTGACGATACGAATCTCATAAAATTCAATAATAATTTTTTAATTGTGTTTCTTTAAAATGTGTTTTCTTTTGTAAATATTCGAAAGATTTTTATTTATTTTTTTGGGTTTTTTGTTGAAATTATTTTAACTTTTAGAATGTCATTAACTAGCTATATAAAATCTATTATTAAAAATGAGTTTTTAAAATTTTGCCACTGAAATATTATGTTAAATTTTATTTTTATATCTCTTTTTGTTTTATTAGAATTTAAAAAAAAATTATTAAATAATATTTTAAATTTGAAGTCATGCTGAGATATTTCTAAGTTCTTCAAAATAAATAATTTAAATAACTTAATTTATTTCAAATATATTTTTAGTATCAGACTTTCCGTATTAATAATTAAATTGTATGGTTTATAGTTCAACGTTAGCTTGACCCGAAGTTAGCTAACCATTTTTATCATCCGCATATGTAAAATTGGATTTGATAATAAATTTATTGATAGTTTATTTTTATGTTATCATATTGCCTTTTTTCCTACTATTTTATAGATTTAATATCCACCAAAACAAATAACCACATGTAAACGAAGAAATTACTACTGCAAATTTTGATATGTCAAATCTTGCAGAAAATGATAATTAAAGTCGCATACAAATTGGATTATTTCTTTTGCGTTGAAGTGTAATGTCGAGTAATTTGATAAACATTATCGCTACAATTCTTATTATTAATGATAACAAACAAGATTTGAAAAATCATATTTGGTCAAAAACAAATCTTTTGTTAAAATTTTGAAAAAAAAAAATTTTTGGAGTCTTATTAAATGATAATTCTAATTTCTATGAAAATTTGGGAGAACACGATCGCAATCCTTTTATTATTCATTATCAGTATTCGATCGAAATATTAAGAATGTCTTTCTTTTTTGTAAAATTTCAAATTTGCTACAGCTCTTACCAAAAATTAAATTATTAAATATTTTATAAATATTGCATAAATTTCCTTCTTAACAGAGTTTTTCTTTGGCAATTCAGAAAATTCAATTATTTAAATAGTAATTATATTATATTACATATTCCAAAAATTCATTTGATTAATCATCCCATCAAATCAACATAAAAAAATCATAAACCTTCTCACTTCTCTAAACAAAATATTTATTTTATCAATACAAAATAATCAGAAAATTAACTATTACCATTATTTTCCATATCATCAAAAAATTACTTACTACTATATCCACCTGACTGAATTCACTATCAAAAGTTTTCCATTTTCCAATATAATAAATTTAACCTATAAAAAAAGTATCCTTATATGTACACAAATATAATAAAAAAAAAAAAACCTTACCTGCACAACAATCAACACTGATAAAATATAAAATTACAAAAAAATAAAGTTATTTTCTGATTTAACGATTTTCCGATAAGGAAAACTTTGTCGTTAATAATATGAAGTGAAAACGGACATTTCAGGTCATTTAAAAATAGTGTAGTCGCCTTTGAAACTCATTAATTTCCACCCATGTTATCCTTTTCTATAAATTGTTCTATTATAATGATTTGTTTTGCAACCTCTGTGTTGTGGCCACCTCTAATTTCTCTGTTAATATAAAACACAACAAAAAAAAAACTCCTGTCCACGATTTGCTTTTCAGTCGTTACAAATATTTTATTTGTATATAGTATAGATTAAAAAAATAGTAGTGAGCATTAAGAAAGGTAATAAACCATTGGCGATATCACTTTAATATGTGGCCGCCTTTTAATGATTATGTGCGGAACGGCAAAATAATAATAATGTCCCCACGCTTAAAAAGGCCACAGTAGATAAAAGGTAAAACAAACTTATAGATAAATTTACTAATGTGAAATCGATAGAAGCTAATTAGGTTTTGGATATAATAATATATAAAAAGTTTTAACATTTTTACGTAAATACTTTTAAAAAGATTGTACGTAATGTGCAAAGCCACCCAACCACAAGTTTTGCAAATTATTTTTCTGATTTCTTCGATTCACAATTTTTTTTTTTTATGTTGTCTTTCGAGTATCGCGCTACTTTTTATGTAAAAAAAAAATGGTTTTTAATACGTATAGAGATAAGATATTGTGTATACGTAATTCAACTAAATTGGGTTCTATAATAATAATATATATCTTCTTATTTTTACGGATTGGGGGCGCCTGTTCGCCTGAAATAAATTGAATAAATGCAAGTTCAACAAAAAAAAAAAAATTAAATTAAATAAGGATTTTTAGTGGTATAGAAGAAAGAAAATACTCCAAGATATCCGTACAGAAAATTGAATCATTTCAGATTGTCGCGACTAGACAAGTATGTACTAGATATATTTATATGCTCTTTATATATTTTTTTTGTGAATTAAATTTAAATGTGAATTGATCAAATTAAATTGGTTACATAAGTTGGGTATGTCAAAATAGATTCAATTTCTTTAATTGGATTGATTTTGGAGTATTTTTTTTTATTTTGTATAAATATCCTTCTTACAGTTTTAATATTTTCTGTTTATTTTTGGAGTTCTTAAAAATAATTGGATTATCTTAATATTATGTTCATTAGTTATACATATTTATATACAATGATTTTAGCTAAATTGAATTGTAAAAATTGCAAACTTTACATATTATATTTTTTCGGGATAATGTAACGATTTGTAATCATATCTTTACTATATCAATTTGTGTGTAAACTTTGTTTTATGTATTATAATATTTATTTCATCTTACTATATAAGCAATTCAGGCTATTCTAATCATTGGACGTTAGTCAGTCAGGAAAAACAAAAATCGTTTGGTATAAGTACATATAGTCGTGAGCCAGTTTAGTTTCTTTCTTTAAACTATTATAATATTTTAGTACTAAAGGTTAAAAAATATGGATAGAATTAACTTTATGTTAGCTAATTTGATAGCTAAATTCAATAAATTTATAGTGTTATTATTAGTTTCTTTAATTATGGAATTCTATATTAAATTATTTAGTATTAGGTATATAGAATTATCTGCTCAAAATAGTTTAAAACCATCCATTGCATCAGTATTCAGAATTTTACGATATTAATAAATTCTTTTTAATAAAAATATTATTTAGTTATGGAGTTAGCGCAGAAGTGCAACATAATTTATAAGAAACTATATTTATGCTTTGAAAATTCATACTACAAAATTTTAAATATTAATTAGCTTTTTAATATTTCTCGCTTTCTTGATAATATTGAAAAAAACTACAAATCGAATATAGTCATTTAAATCAAAAATAGCTAAACTTCCCTTTTTAATCAATTCTTGTTACACGCATATAAATTTATTAACGGCATACAAAAAGTTCGATTTAGTTAGAGTGTTTCATCAAATTTCCTTAAATAATATTGTCGCCAAATAAATACTTCCTTTTTACTCTCTGGTTCATTTCTATGCTTCGTAATACAAAATCTTTCTATGTACATGTAAAACTATTAACTTGATGGCAGTCTGATTTTTGCACATTCAAAAAGCATAAAAAAAATCCCCAAATATAAATGATTTTTTTATTCTTTTTTGTATTTATTCCAAAAGACAAACACAATTCTCTATTTATCTTAGATACTGATGTGTGGATTTTCAAGCCACCATAAATGAGCGTCATCGCAAACGTATAAAGAAAGGATATATATAAAAGAGCACGCCGGCATCTTTTTTAACTGGCGTGTTTCGAGAAAAAAAATATATAATGTAGTCAACTGTTTTGTAGGTACATGAGTTTTTGGGATGCTTTCAAATAAAATAAAAAAAAAAATACACAAACAATTCTTCACATTAAAATTGAAGTTTAAGGAATCAGCAAAAGAAGATGAAGTAAAAAAAACCGCAGGCGCCATCCAAAAACTTCAAAATTCAAAACAATTTTTTTTTGTATGTACCGTGCATGGAAATTCTTTTTTTTTTTTTTTAATTCTTATTTTAAAGACTAGATTTCTGTTTCCACTGGACGACAACATTCAAATAGAAAATCACGATTCTCATTCTTCTTTATATAATATCGCATCTAAATAAGAGTTTTTTTTTATATAAGAAGAATCTTCTTAGTCCTATTTATATATAGTCAATAATATCAAAAACCAATTTATATTCGCAAGTTACTTTTTTTCACATCCAATTCCATTTAAACTCAAATATCTGCAACGAATCATTCTTGAAAAAAAAAAAAAATAACAAGGCCACCATATCGTACCTGAGTTATAAGCAGTTTTTTTTTACCTACAATTTGAAATTTTTCCTGGTGTTTTTTCGTTTGTTTTTGGAAAAATATTATTCTTATCGATTTTATATTTTCACATTTCTTGCAAATTATTGGATTTCTTGTGTGATGATGTCTTCTATAATAATGTTTCTTTTGTACGAAAATTCATATAACTATAATATACTATAGCAATTTTTGTGCACCCTCATTGGGCAGGATACAAATTGGATACATATACATTGATCCTTATCGATGTATATATTTTATTGTGTGTACCACCAAAACAAATATAGCATCTATAAAAGACTATGAAAAACACAAAAACGTACATCAATTTGGAAGATAAATTTTGTATTTACAGAAAACATAAATTGAATAGGGTCCCTTATAAAGCATCCAAATCAGTTTGTAAGAAGATTTCCTAGAAAGATTATTTTGTGTGTGTGTGTGTGTGTGTATATGTGGGATTGGGACGACGGAAGGAAATATTTCTGAAATAAAACATTGGAAAAAAAACACTTGAAAAGGTTCAGAGGTTAAATGAGGTCCGTATGACAAAATAAAATTTATTTTTTTCCTTATTTTTGTCTCCTTTATTTGCGCACATGCTCTATTCATGCTTTTAAAAGTTCTTATATATATAATAAAATGTCTGGGCGGATACTTAAATATATGAAAATGTTGATAAAATTTATTGTAAACTTATTCATTGTTTATTTTTCTATAAAATAAAACTATCTTAATTATGAATATTTAATTGATAAATTTAATATAACTTAATCAATTCTGACAATAATCTCTTCAATCACTGAGGTAAACCAGAAAATTTAATTTTGTTTTAGAAAGACAGATCCAAAAAAAAAAAAATCTTGTAACTATTCAAATATACTTTTTTTATTATTAATAATATTTAAAAAGAAAAATCGAAATAATAATAATAATGGTCAAACAGTAACATTAATAACGTGGCGCCATAACGCCGTGTTTGGGATAACTTAAAAAAAAATATCTCTTCAATGCGGCGAATAAATTGATAAATTGAATTTTTTTCTGTAAATGGCTTGTATTTTTATGTATAATATAAATATTTATTTTAATTGTTTCGAAAATATGTTGAATCAAAAAATTTATTATAATCTTTTCGTAAATTTTGTGACAAAATTGTCAAAGAATTACATTAAATCGATATTTTTAACTTCCGAAATAATATCAAGAAAAAATCTAATTTTTTGTATATAAAATATTAAAAATTTCAGTAAAAAATCATAATTTATTGATAATATTTTTATAAATATAATATGTTTCATAAGATAATCAGATCTGGACTAAGTAAGACTTACACACACATTACATCGACTCTGTTTTAGAATCATACTCAAAAGCTAAATATTTTTACAACATATAAATTGAACTATTTCCATTCCACTTCGTAATATCTTGGAAGGAAATTCTAAGTTCTGTCAGAATTATGTTTTTACCATTTTTTGTATTCTTTTTAATTTCAACCCTAAACAACTAAGGTCTATCTATCATTTAATTCCAGCATTAACTCTATACCTATCATTATCTCGGTCAAGGCAAGATTAATTGTAGTTAACCATACTAAAAACTTCAGTAAATTGATTTTCAATTTGATTTTAAACTTCAATAGATATCTTCATTTCAAGAAAGCCATTTTCAATATAATCATAATTTATATATGTATATATATATAATATTATAATATAAACAATAAAAATGCAATATAAATTTAAATGATTTAATGTATTGATTGCTATACACTAATTATTAAGTGGTTTCCATCAATTTGTGCTAATACTAATCAAATTAAATAAGATTATTCAATAAAAAATACGATTCGAAGGACCACACAACCTGTCACAATAATAAACAATTTACTATACAATTTATTTAATTTATGAAAACGCCTTACTATCAATTTATTTTTATTTGTATTATCCTGTCTTCCCACCAATTTTCCTATCACAAAATATAATAATAATAATTTTCAAATCAATGGACCCCTCAGTATACAAATTTTTACTACCAGTTAAATATCCTCATCAATTTTGGTATATTTTTTTTTTCTTCAAATCTCTTTAACATTCTTACGTATATATAAAAATACGTAAATGGTGTAATCAGTTGCCGCACTCACTTTATAAAAACACATAAATATACATATATTTCGTATAATGTGGTGGGGACGTATGTATATATAAGAGGTATATTTTGCGGCTTAAGATCAAATGAAATTATTAACGTGCGCGCCGCCGCACAGCTTACGATCTACAAGAAAATCATAATAATAAATATACAAAAATATTAATAAATATAAAAAAGAAGAAATAAAAAATTTATTTCCAATAATCGAATCAAAAAATAATAATGTGTGTCCGCGGTAAAAATATACTAAATATCAAAAGAATCGATTTTTTTTTACTGGTTTCAATATTATTAATCCATAAAGATAATATTTTAAATATTTAAGATGAACTTTTTATTAAAAATTATATTTTAAGTTTTTGCATTTTTCTTTTTCTTTTTGAAAATTACTTTTTCGTTTTTCCTTTACATTAAAAATAATAATGATCTGAAAAAAAAAATTAAAACTAATATTTATTCATATTTAAGTAATATTTTAATAATTACTTTGCAATAGACAAAACCACAAAACTATAATTAAATTAATTTCTCACACATTTATCACATAATAATTATTAATTTAAATAATTATAGATTATTTATTATATCACAGAAAGCTACCAACATAATTACTTTAATTACTTTCGTAATTATAAGAAAAATATGAGCTCACTAAAAACCAAGGTATTTTCAAGTCTAATGGTTGCATATTGGAAACGTTAAATTTGTGCGGTAGCTAGAATCTTATTTGTGATCTGGCGGTGTTATTAATTTGATATGCTTTTCAAAATAATTCATTCTATATATAAATTATTTTCGTTTTGAAATTTCAGATCTTTTTTATAACCAGTATTTTCTATATGCAACAGGACATGTTGGCAGATTTGCAAATACATGTTTATTAATTTACTCAAAGTCTACCAATTTATTTTTCTGACTGTGAAAACCGTTGCAAGCTCTTAGACTATAATACTTTACACTAATACTTATACTTTAATAGATTTTCAAGATTAATTACTCAAAGTAGAGTTGGTAAGGAAAACTTTAACCACTAATGTAATTTATTCAAATATTAAAATTCGCTATCAGAGTTCTCCAATTTTTTTTAGTATGATATGCTTTGTTTCACAAACCACAAACACATTGATTCAAGGGTCCCATTAGTTGTAATTTTTCTTGTAAATAGTTATAATACCTAACATTTTTGCATAAAATTTATTTTGCAAAAGTTATCATAAATAAAATGTCAGAGAAATGTCAGAGATATTAAGTAGCAGTTTATTCAAATAGAAATAGTTTATTCGGTGGATACTATTGAATATCATATGTTGTCGCTCTGGTACATAATTTTACTACTTAGTATGTTTTCTTTCGTGGTACTATAAATGATATTTATAACTAATATAAATTAAAAATATAAATTAAATAAATCATAATAAAAATAATATTTTTCTATTAAAAAATAATATTTTGACCAAAGAAATAGTTTTATAAAATCATTCACAATTATTAAATTTTAACATAATCATAATTATGTATATTACATATTCAACCCAATACTAAAATTGAAAATTCTTCTTAAAACCAACTGTCAACATTATGAACCGAAAAATTACCATTATTAATTTAATTATTACATTTTATAATCCCTGTTACTAACCAGTTACAAATACTTACTGTATTGGAATTATAGTGTGAACTCTAATTATAAATAAACACCATTTACCACACAATTTCATTGAAATTTAATTAAAAATAATTTATATCATGAAACTTTTAATTTTTATTTTAAATTGCTTACACTTAATTTCACACTAGCAATTTACTATTTATATATAAATTATTCGTTTTGTATATACCACAATTTGCTACTCATAGTCACAATATTTTTGTTGCAAAAATTTATGGAATACGGGATTACTTAAGTCAGTAAACCGCGATATTCATATATGTATATATATTTTGCCTTTAGATCACATTTGATTAATTTTGACGGTTTAGTTAATGTAAAATGAGATACGCAATAATAAAATTATTGAAAAAAAAACATTTAATAATACCAAGTTTACGAATATAGGAAGACATAAAATTTGTTGTTTACGTAAAACTAACGCGTAACATTAACGATATTAAACAAGTATCGGAGTTGTATACGCGCCATGTAAAACATTTTTTATAAATTTCATATAAACAGTAAAAAACGGTTAAGTAAATTTTACATAAGATATTTAAAAGATGTTTTATTGATTTTTCTGAATTTTAGATAGAATATATGAAATATTACATCCATTTTTCATGAAAAATTAATTATTATTGAATGAAGTTGTTATATTCAAAAATTGTAATACGTTGGAAATTTGCAAATTCAAGATACAAGCAAAATTGAAATTTATTAACATTCTATTACCGGCGTTAGTTTTTATCATCTTACGAAATTGATATATAAATAAAAATGATTTTACTATGCGTTTAGCAATTTCCAGTTTTTTCTTTATCAGCTTTAATTGATTGCCAATTCCAACGGCATCGATTTTTTTTATCTATTGAAATTGAATTTAAAAATACTTTTACTAAATTACATTTTTCAAAAACAAAATATTATAAAATCGTCACAATTGTTTTAGTGGTAATAGATTATATTCCTGGCTACGGAAATATACAATTTTCAAATTTCTCACTTCTCCAAGTAAAGAATATATTTTTCTAATTATTTGTTTGATTTATATTACTAATAAATTAAAAAAAAATCTTTATCGAGTGAAAGTTGCTCTGTTGGAAATTTTAACAATTTGTATCATGACGGGCTTCAATTTAGTAAAGCATTTCCTGTTTTACATAAGTCCTTAACTATTTTTTTTAACTTTAAAAAGTTTTATTTCATTCCAAACTACAGAAATGATATATTATTATATACCCTACTTTTTTGAGATATTCACATTTTCTGTAGTTCTCTGAAGCTTTTTTGCACTTTTTCTGTCAGTACATAAAGTGTATTAACGAAACATGAAGCTACCAAATACTTAAAAAATTTAGTTAACTTTCCTTATTAAATATGATTGATATTACCTAATTAGCAAATGTGGTTTATTTGAAGCGTTAATGGTAAAACTATAGCCAATATTGATGATTAGACTATTTTAATAAGTTTACCATACATCAAAGTTTTTGCTTTTGATTACAATAGTTAATTTTTATCTTATCAATCATTGAAAATAGAATTGAAAATAGATTTAACTATGGATCGATAAGCTTCTTGTTACTATTTTAAATGCTGTATTTTGCTGCAATTTTGCTGCATAATGCTCTATTTACTTATCATTGAGTACAGATTCCAGCCTGATAAAAAATCTCTTATAAGCTTATAAAAAAGAAGCTACAAAAAAGAAGATACAAAAATTATTATAAGTGTATTTCCTACAAACAGTTCATAAGTAAAATTTTATAATAAAATATAATTTATTTATAAAAATAAAAATATTCCTGTTTCTTTATTATTACCAACTATTAATTATTAGCAATCAATTTTGAATTTAATTTAATCAAAACACTAAAAATTTGCAACATATTATTATGATAAAAAATTATCAAAATATATTTTTTTTTTTTTTTTTAAACTATAAAAACAAATATGAAATTTAAATTTCTACACTGGGTCTATTCTGATATCCACTAATCAAATCGATGTGTTCATATTATATCAATCGGAATTATTACTTTGATCTTTAATTCATAAAAATATTATAAAATAAAAAATAGCAATAATTTTTCATAAAAATAAATATAAACGTAAATTTTGTTGTTTTTATTGTGTCATCATCATAATAATCATCAAATTTATAATATAATTATGTGTAAAATATGTTAATTAATGTATTCTCACACAAAAAATATAATATTTTCTACGAATATTTTAATGATCGTTACACGTTTTAAACTCTTCGTCTATGAAAAACGTGTAAAACTACTATTTTTTAGTATATAATAATATTTGCGTTGTCCGTTGAAATAAATACTTAAATAAAATTCTATTTTTATTAAAAATTTACAATCAATAATAAATATTTTGATAAATTGGCAATTTAAATTGCAAACGAATAAAATTTTACTAAGCTTAAACGTATAGCGTAAAGGTTATTTAGTGGTAAAGTGTCGTCGTAAATTAACGCGTAATTAATATAGTGTATAATTTGTAATATTTGTTGTATTTGATTAGCACTGAGTACTGAGTATGCAATTCTACAACAATATTTCGATTGTATGGCCACTAAATAATGTGCATGCGCGGCCGGTTAATAGTAAATAAAAATATCAACGAATTAAATTTACAACACTACTTAACTTTGGCAAGATATACACATTTGTTATGTACGATACGTGCCTGTCAAAAAGATTCAATAATATTCTTTGACTCAGTTCTATAAGTTCAAAATTAATGTTCATAGTTAGAGTTTAAGAATATAGGATTGTATAATTGCAAAATTTAATTTTTGTTTTATAAAAATATTGCATAAAATGTTCCCGGTCCATACTATTCTAACTCAAAATTACGACTTTTCAGGAGAGCATAAATACTATAAATTTTCATAAGATTGACTTACAATATAAATATGATATCAACTTGCGATAATAATGTCGTATTATTTTGCTATTAATATTAAGATAGAATATGATATAATTGAGTTTATATTTTTAATAATACTGAGTAAGACTTGTAATATAATGGTAATATTTAGAAGTTATTAAGTAAAGATAGAATATGTGGCCCTTTTCAGCCATGAGTTAACAAATCAAAGAGCTGACCCCTAAATATGTAGCTAATATGGTTTTAAAACAACTTTTTCAATAGGATACTATCTGACATGCCTCAATAATGTTTATATTGTGATATAGATACCTCGAGCTCTTGCATAATTTTTATGCACCAAAATGAAACATAAAAAAGTCTTTAACTATAGACACTTATGCATATAATTTCTGTCTCTATATGAAATTTACAACTTTTTTAGCAGTTTTTTGTCTTATTAAATCTAGCAAGTATCGAAATAGAATTTAAATCGCTTTATTTAATGAAATATGTGGTATAAAAATTATTGAATTGATAATAATGTTTTACAAAAATATTTTACAATATATGAAATCTCGTATCGTAAATAAATATATTTCAAACTGCTAAGCTAAATTAAATAAAATAATAAACCATTAAATAGACAAGTAGTGCAGCGTCAAAACGTTTAGTAGAACAGGAAAGACAACAAATCGTAGTAATACTAATCTTGGCTACTGGCGTAGTTAAACATAATCTGAGCTAAACGATAATCTTATTTATGTATAAATTCTATATCCATTTAATTCGAATTCGTAACCGCGTAGATTACATGTTTTTTATTGATCAATTTATCTTATAATAATATATAAGAGTTTTTTTTTACTTCAGTTTTGATCAATTAGACATTAATAAATATGAATTAGACTAATTTTCCTGACAATACAAAATTTGTTTGTTGCAATAGATTTTTTTTTTATATAAATAATAAATAAATATTTTTACTTACCAATATTTAATTCAAGTGAAATTTATATTAATTTATCAATTTTATGATATACAAAATTTAAATTTTATGTTGCTCTACATTGTAAGTGATAAATTTTGATCACGAATTTAATTTCCATATATGAATACCAAATTTCTTACAATATTAATTTCTTCTTATCAAACAGAACTAAGATTTCGTTTGGATTAAATTAATATTAAATGATTTGAATATAAATTTTTTATCACTTTTTTTTACATAAAAAGAAAAATTTCCGGGAAATTTCAAACTTAAAAAAATATTACGAAAGGCAATGTAATTTAAATTATAAATTCATATATCGTTTTTGTTAGTATACAAAAATTTTGTCGAAAACCATTAAAAAAATTTAGATTAAATTTTGAAATAATTATTTTTTTCAATAGTTTTAGATAGTAATTGAATATAAACTACATTTTTTTATAAATGGCCTTAATCGTTAGCTCTTTAAGGTCTTAAAATTACTTAAGAAATACCTTTTATTATCAGAACTTAGTTAATGCTGAATGATCTGAGAGCTAAGCTATTTCGATATTTCGTTATTTTTGATTTGATTATAAAATTACTATATATAAAATTAACAAAAGTTTATAAAATTAATGAATTACTACATATGACTTGACTGTGTACCCAGGTCCTCCTTATCTGTTCGGCTAAATGGCCTGCAGCCCAGGGTTCCATCGATCCTAGTTCGCTTGAAATAAGTAACGACGATTTTTTTATTTGAAATTAAAATTTTTGGTATTTATTTTAAATTTAAACTTTGCAATGCATTTAATTTAGTTTCTTGTGTTTGTTTTGTTGTTTTTAAGGATAAAGTTTTCAATTGTAATATCATGAAAAAAATCGAAAATCAACAAAAGAAAAAAAAAATATTTTTGACAATGTTATTATTGAGCCCAGGGCGCTCAGACTTCTTCAGACGCCCCTGAGTGTACCACAAATCTAAACAGATGGCGCTTAATTATCACAAAATATAATTACATAACCAAAAAAAAATATTACATATAAATTAGTTAAATAATTTTCAATTCAAAACATATTAAAATATAAATCAATAAAAAACATACAATTTTATAAACATATCTTTCCTGTCAATAAAAAAAAAATTATCAAAAAAATCTCTACTTAATCATAATTAAAAACACAAAAAAAAAACGTGCCCATTTATAATTTTTTCCCTTTTATCCACTGTCATATTACATGGCGCTATACAAATCAAAATCTGAAAATCGTTAAAAAACGCATTTCAAAAAAAAAAAAAAAAAAAATCAATGATATAAAAATATAATATACAAAAATCTTGATTTCCATACAAATTAGATACACATAAAATATTTAAAATAAAAATCTACAAATTTTAATAATTCTTCATTTCTTTGGAAATATCATAATTCTGAAAATTAATAAAAAAAATATTTTAGGCCTTCTAAAAAGGTTACTATTAATTTTATTTATGAATAATCCAACATAAAAGGTAGTCACATACAAATCATTGATACGCGAGTTTTACAAATAAAAATGATTAAAACTGACCAACCAATTCCTATGATTCTTATCGAATAATTTTTGTATGGACACTCTAGAAGAGCTAAGATTTTATTTTTTTGAATACGGTTTTATTTGAGCATATATATGACCAATAATCTTATTCCCACGATGTTGTCCAAATTTAATTTTAATTTTCTATTATACCATATACTGTAAACCATTAGAGATGTGACTCTAAGAAACTATATAGATTACAATTCAGTAGCAAAAGATAAAATTTCCAAATAAAAAAAAAAAAACAAAAAAAAATCGAAGAAGATCTCTTTTTTTCAAAGGTGCCGTCAATAGGGCCAAACCAACAAAAAATTTAGTTTCTATAAATTGAAATAAAAGATGAAATAATTATATTATAGATATTAAATAATCAATTTTGGATGAAAAAAAAAATACTTAAGACGACAGTAATCCATTTAAAAATGACCATAGATATCGGATGTGCGGCTGGCTATTAACATAAATAAAAAAAATAAAACAAAAAGAAAAAGAAAATTTCAGTGCTGATGCTGTGACTGTGACAATATCATTGAATATTATATGTGGAATTGAGACAACCGGTAACATAAAAAAATAAAAGCTACTGATTCTATAATGCAGCAGTTTTATAATTTTGGGGTTTTAGTGCTGACACTATTTTATACAAAGCTGTCTAAACATTTCGGGCCGAATTTATAAACATAGCTTAGTTAAGTTCTTCACTAAATTTTTGCAATTATTTTTTGTTTTTTTTGGTTATATTTACCTTTCAGGTTATATTTATTTTTATAAAATATATGGCAGGTTGTTGTCGGCCATGTTGATTACATCGCACTTTTTGTAAGTTATGTTTATAAAAAATTAGCAAAATATATGTACATTAAAAAATGTACGAACCTCGTAAGTGTACTAGTGAGCATATAATATACTTAAGAATTACATAAAGATCTTATAAAATTTATTTATAAATACGAAATCTGCATTAACAGATACGAAATATCAGTTTTAAGCCAAATATTCCAATTTATTCTAATTTCCAACTAACAGGGTTCACCGAAAAAAATGTATGGGTTCATTCAACTTTGTTAAATATTCCTTTGGAATGTTTACAACGGACTGATAGACAAATTAATTGATTAAGGGATAGCACCGTTTATATAGAATTATAACTATAATTATTACAGTGTTCACCGCAATTCATACGTAAATCAGATCAATTCACCATAATTGACAGGACAAAAATTTCATAAAACTTCTAAAAGAATAAATTCTTCGATTAGTGAATTCATAGTAAAAACATCTATTTTTCAAAAATTTATATTTTTTTTATGTTCTTAATTTCCAAACCTGATTTACGGATATTTATTTATGATAACATGACATGGACTGATGAATTTTCAGAGCTATAATTATTACAGCGTTAATTTAAATCACTTTCATAAAAAGTAATATTGTTTTTGTAACGAAATTTGATCGAAATATATAAAATTAATGAAAAATTATATCAATTTTTTATACACTAAAAAAACATAAACTTTAATCAAACTTTTTACAAGTTTCAAAATTCAAATTGACGATCTATTAAAATATATAAAATTTCATTCTGCTTCACTTGTTGGAATAATTAAAAAACTTTTACGACTTTAAAAAAGATTCTTATTGAAAATAAATTTTGCATAAATTTAATTTTTTTACTTTCCTTTTATTTTACCTATATTCACCACACCAACAAATGCAAATAAATAAAAAAAAAACCTTTATCGAAAATCGGCACCGTAAACAATCTGTTAATTGAGGTCTTCAGAAGATTCTTTTAAGGCGCGAGATTACAAGATATTATTCAAGCTTTTTTTTTTCATTATTGTTGTTCCCACTCAACCTTTTTGCAAATTATATTAATTTAGTGATCGGAAACAGAAATCGTTTAGTTTTAGTAGTTTAATGTGTAAAATGAAAATGTAAATGATCGTGGGATAGTTTTTTTCTTGAATTTAAATTACTATACAATAAAATTTATATATGTATATAAAATAATCGAATATATTTTGAGAAGATTATGCACGGCAAGTGGAATCAGATAAAAAAAAATACCAATCCTTAATAAGTTTGGATTGATTCAGATCTCGGCATCTTCTTTGGTGGCCATTGTCACATTAATTAGCATATTTTACTGCATTCATATCAAGTCAAAGAATATTTATAAAAAAAAAATACAATTTTTCCAACATTTGAATGAAAGGTTTTCAATACTCATGCTAATTCTCATGATAAGGCACCAAACAATTTATTTGTATTTCTGTTATTATGTCTTCCTGTGCTGATATTATAAAATTTTCTTATGAATTCAATATAATTTGATCAAAATTAATTATTTTTAACAATGTTAATATTTATAAAACTAGTATTAAGTCCAGTCTGCCACTTTTAAAGGTAATCTATAAGTTAGGCTAAATATTTTGGTACAGAACGTAATTATTTTTATGCCAATGTTAATATTAAATAAGTGAATGTTTTTCATACCAAGGGATTTTATTTTATGTAAATATTTATATAAAAAATCTTAACTAATACTAGTTTAAGAAAAAAGATACAAGAGAACATGGATTAAGACTCAAGGTGTAAACGGGGACAAAATAAAAAGGTGAATGTCAACACTTAATCGACATAAATAAAAACATTTTTCTTGTTGGTTTTATCTGTCTCCGGTATCCGTACTAAATAACAACGTTATGGTATCCGATTTAAACCTAAGTTGACGAATTCACAAAAACAGTATTTCTGAAACTGTGGTATCCGCTAAGTGGTACGCAGTTATGCCTAGAACCTATTTGAATTACAACAATATTTCTGTAAAATAAATGTATTAAAAATATTATTTGGTAAAGATAATAGAAATCAGGTGGCAGACCTTAAGCCACCTGATTTCTAAACTTCGAAACTTCAAAATTGTCATAATATTAGCACTAATTTTTTTGTATTTTCACAATTTTAAGCACTAAATTGTCTGGATTGAATGTTTTTTTTTCCCATGGCATGCCAAATTGTAAAATTTTATTTAAATGGTACTAAAGTAAAAAAAAAAGTTTGACAATCGCTATTTTAAAGCGTGTAAAAAAGGCGTCAACTGCGGTGGCGGTTCAACAAAAAAATGCAGTTGCTACTGCAAAAACTACTCTCTTATAGGTAGATAATCTGCACGTCTGTATAAGAACATTTAATATTACCATACCTACAACATTATCATCTGAATGTTTGAAATAAAGAAAAAAATAAACATTACTGTGATAATGGACATAAGACAAAGAAAGTCAAACCGCCAGTCTTTTATGTAATTTCAAGTCATTGACAGTTAATGTAGACGCCGCCACACAAGATCTTTTAATTTTTTTTTTCTTATATTCTGTAAAGCATTTTCAAGAAGAAAAAAACATATTTTGCAATATGCAAACATTTAATTTTCATTTCAACCTATTTGAATGTTTGTTTAATTTTTAGTGTTTAGTGTTTTTCACCGGCAATTTCCGTCAATGTCTGACACTATATACGAGTAGACTACAAAGGTTATGTTGATTGTCAAGTGGTCAGTCAGTTGACAAAAAAGATATTGTTTATGTTTTGAAATCAATTAAGTGGCGCTTTATGAATTTCCGACTTTTGGTCATTATTCAGTAGCTCATAGCATTTTGTACATGTTTGTTTAATAATATTAAGTTTACTGGTGATTCAGGTTTCATAGTAAAAACAGTACGTACTTCAACCCAATTACATTGATGAATTCCAAATGTTCTGCGAATATTTCCATTAACAGATTATCAGATTATTAAATATAATTGAATTATGATGTGATTTCATTAGACTACTGATAAGTGTGGTTGAAGAAAATTTGATTTGCAATAGTGCTACAGCCCAAACCGAGCCTTGGCCTCCTTAAAGAAATTTCGTGACATTTTATTATAATTAAAATTTTAGAAATAATATATTATAAAGCAACACATTAACAATTAACAATACTGGTACTTAAATGGCAATGTAACTGGGTTCGAAGATAGTGGATATTAATTGATTATGTTAGTATATTGGAGTAGTAAATGATAGAGGGATATAGGGGTATAACTAGGATATGCTCTTAAGGGAACTAGGAAATATTATATCTGGGATATACGAAGCATAACTTTTAGATAAATTACATTGGACCAAAGAGTTTCCTATAATGTAGTGCAACAGGAGTGGTACTATCTTGCATAAACCTAATAAATCTATAATGATTATGTGTATTCCACTTAAAATATATAGTTTGGTTTTTCTTATCTTAAAATAATAAACATAGCTCAATATGTGCACTTCACTGGAAGTATCAATGCATTCCGGTAGCATATTTCTTTATCCATTTTTGTATATAAATATTAATTTGCATGTTAAACAATGATTCTTAATGATCCATTAAAGATTATCGTATAGAATAAATTCACTTCCAATTTGAACAAATCATTTACTTCTAGTTTAACAAACTTAATAAACAACACTATAAACAATATTGCCCATTAAACAAGATAACTGGGTAGGAGGATGGAGGTCATAAAGATATACAAAAGAGCCTAAGGGAAAAAAAACTATAAGTACACAAAATTCACTCAACAGCAGCAATTGTTGAAAAGATTTAAAATATACAAAATTGAACATAACAAAATATACAAAAAAAAAAAATATATACATATTATGCTATTTTTATTTATGCGCACACGGCGCGGCGGTTAATTCAAACTAATGATGTCTCGTTCATTTTTAAATTTTAACATAACGAAACTAAAAGATTGTACATAGTTATTCTCTTTTATATATATGGTTTGTGTACCTATTATATTGAATTTTTGTAGTCGATATTCATTGATCATTTTGTTAAGAGGCGCCTTAAGTTTTTCTGATTTGTATTTTTTTTTTCAGGTTGGATTTAATGTAAATTGTAGTCGACTTTAATAGAAATACTACGTTGTTTTTTTTTGTTATTTATTTAACTTAATAGCCATATTATTGAGCATAATCAACCATATCGATTGGTGTGGCTTCTGATGATCAATCATATAGAAAAAAAGATCTTAAGAACAATGATATTGATTTACTTCTTACAGAAAGATAATCAGTATACTAACCAGTAAACAATTTACTTTTTCAAATTTATTGTCTTGTGTAAGAAACAAAATCAAAAAAATAATCAACATTAATGGAATTTTTTGTACTTTATGAGACGTAAAATTAATATTGTGTATATTATTGAAATTATTATTAAATAATTGAAAATAGTTAAATCAGGAAATATATGATCACAAAGAAATCAATAAAAATAATGATATTTTAAAAGAGATTTTATTAAATTTTGATAAGATAATATTTAAAAGTAATCGATTAACACTTTTTTTATCATTTTAGATCAAAAAATTTATAAATCTCTTTTAATATTGGAAAACTTTATTAAATCAAGTTCCATTTTAATCATTTTTGTAATCATAATTATTTCAAATTCATCTGCCATACAAGCTTAATATTATTTAAAAAATATTGTATATTACTTTTAATATATCTTAATTTGGTTTTGACTAATAGATCTTGATTTTGGTTACAAGTTTACTCCTTTTAAATAGTTAATAGTTAAATCACATATAAGGCAGTCAAACTAATTAACGCAAAGAACTTATAGTTTGTTTCCCATGATAATTTAAAAATGGTATTTCTAATAAATTTTACACAATTTAAGTGTAAAAAATAAATAATTTACGATTTCATAAATAATGCAGATTATTTATATAGAAATCAGAATACAGACTGATTCAATAATTGTTAGTTTTTTTAACTATGATGTATATAAACAAAATGACGAGACTCAATCCGGATCATTTAATACTTTTAATTTATCATTCTTGTTATAAAGATACACAAACGGATCCCAAATATTTATAAAAGCTTATAATCTTCGTTAAAAATTCGTATCTATAGTTGAGTTCCTCGACTAGTTCATATATTAAAAGCAATTTCTTTCACAGGATACTATGACTTATTCTTTTTAAATGTATTTAAAGTTGAAACTGTCGATTGTAATTTCAAATTTATACAATTCACCTGGTTGCATTTGACAATTTTCATATATGTTCCTCCATGTATGAGTTTCCTTTTATGAAGATATATTGTAAAATTTATATTTCTTTGGCCTTAAGGCTGGAATTGTTCTATGTATATGATACTCTAAAAAATTAAAATAAAATTGTACCTATTATTCTTACAAAGATTGAAAGACTGTAACTTCAGAATAAAATTAAATTTTGAATTTAAATTTTCATATTATATTCCAATTAGACCATTTTAAGATCACAATTTTCTGGTTTGTAAATATATTTTTATTAAAATCACTCAGTCTTTACCGAAACTCATTAAATAATATAATCGTCTATGTAAGGTTAAAGTAATTAAAAAATATTTTTTTTAATCTATATACAAAATACAAATACTACCTAAAAACGAAATTGATTAAATCTTTAAATTATACTATATAAGATATTAAATATACTTAATTGACGCCATATTCGAAACATTTAATTTTAAAAACTCAAGTAAATTTATTGATTTTTTTTTAATTTATTAGTTATTTGTTAAAAAAATAAAAAAAGTAATAAATAATTTCTAGTTTTTATTTTTTATGATTATTATTACGGGAACAAGTATATACAAATAACACCATAAAAATAAATAAATAATTAAAAATGAAAAGGTAATAAAATTATTTTTATGAATTTAATTAATATATGATGAACGTGGTGTAGACACCAGACAAGATAAATTAGAGTGTGATGTGTGTAAACCTTAATAAAGTTATTAAATAAAACTAAATACATTTTTTTTTATATAAAATCGATATAATTATTTTATTAGCTATTGTACATCAAATTCACACGGATCGAAGAATCACCTATCTGAATTGTGGACTGGTATTATTTAATTTAATAGAAATTTTTATAATACGTATTAAATTATTTTTGGACTGTTATTATGAAAAATTTCAATACTATCTAAAAATTTTGGCATTTAAAATTTTAGGATCGTGAGAATATCTTTTTAGTAAATATTGTTTTATTGATCTTTAAAATGGTTTCATGGTTATTATAATTTCGTATTATAAATATATTAAAAAATTTTAAAATTAAATTAAACATAATAAAAATATAATGAAGAAAGGTATGAATCTCTATTATAGCTAACATCAATTAAGAAATCCATTAAAGTATTATTTGATAATGAAATATTGAAGTTTTAATAACTACCAATAAAATCCATGCGCCATACTGGCACCTTACGATAAAATTTCATTTCAATTATTATCTGATGTTCATTCATCAAAACTTTCATCTTTTTAACATCAATATTATAAAATCTTATAAGGCACAGCTGTAAATTGAGGAAGGACATTGTCTATGTAACTCTAGTGACTTAACCCATAAGAATTCAATTTATTCTATTTATCACCCTATTTTTGATGTTATTTAGTTTCCGAAACTTATAAATTAAAATGATAATTAATATTTTATTCAAGTAACAAATCACATTTGTTTACATGGACATATTAGCGTACAAGTAAGTCATTATTATAGTGTTCAAGTTCTAAGTTCTTTGATATCCATAATTTTATGTATCTTGTTCCTAGATTTTACCAGAAACTAAAAATTTTAATGATTTTTATTATTGAACTAATTGACGTAATTGAAATTTATTATTTTTCTAAAAGATTATTCAAAATATTTCAAATGATTTTTATCTTCCGCATTATATTATTTTGTAATTATAGTACAGTAGGTGCCACAGGATTACTTGTAATTTAATATTTTCGTTATGCATTTAGTAAAACCGCCTATTCAAAACCAAAAATTAAAAAAAAAAAATTAATATTTATAGCATCATATAATAAAGAAGCAAAACTTATAAACTTTTCTATATATATACTTATCAATATTTAAGCAAAGAACCCAGTAGCTAACAACTTGGACATTAATCGATAACACTTTGAGTATTTTTTCATGTTAAAAGGCGAACCATTAAGAAAATTTTTGATAATCCGTTCCGTAAATGATTCAAAAACTTATATCGCCGGCCAACATGAAGGCAAATACCATATTTAAACAAAAAAAAAAGCCATCAAATTCTGGTTTGGTTAGATATTGTCGTGGTCGTGAAGTTCTTTCTATAGAAATTAAAAAAAAAAAAATTATGTCGTTGCATATCTCTTATTTATTTATTCAAGTATATTATAAGCCGCCAACATATCTGGTACTTTGAGTGCGGTAAAATTATAAGAAAAAAAAATTATTCAAGTGACCCTGTGTGTAGAAAAAGATATTAAAGATGCAGACTAATAAGTGGAAACAATAATATAGTTTTAAAATACACATAAATACCGTCACAATGAGGAGATATCTAAATTTATGATAAAATCCACGGATATGATAGGATGTAATAAAATATTTTTTTTCAATATCGGCACTGATTCAATGAGCTTGGCAAATTAATAATAAAAAATAATATTTTATATTGAAGCATAAGTTCCACTAATTAAATGTTATTTCCACAGCAACACAAATTTGAATTTCAAATAGATAACACCACTAATGTTTCTTAAAAGATTTTCCTCATGACACATTTTAAGCTTTTTGATGTGAAACTTAAACGGATATGTAATAATTGTTCAACAATTTTCTTGTGAGTACCGAAATGTGCACTTGAATTATCGTGTTCCATGCATTCACTTCTGATAATTCCTAATATCTAGATTAAGTGGCGTTCGATGGATATTATTAATTGATTTTTTTTTAAACAAACTGTAACTAAACAAAATTTATGGAGTTTTTTTTGCTTATGCTTCGATATATTAAAAAGCTCAGTTTGATATGAAGAAATTAAAGAAACTTTATCAAATATTAATATCAAAAAATAATAATTTATTAAATGTATAATTCCGGTAATTTCAGTGGCTTAAATTTTATTTAATTGAGTATATTAAATTCTTTTAATTAAATTAACATAATCCCTAACGAATTCAAAATATATATGTATATAAAAAATACCAGAAGCTAAAAAAATAATATTAACTCTTTTTTTAATGATTATTTTTGATTTCAAAAATAATTAATGTTTTCCTTCTTTTAAAAGAATTTGTTTGCCTGAATTTTTAATGCGACAAAAATGTAAATTTTACTTAGTATTATATTAAATTTTATATTATAATTAACTGAAAGTTCAGAACTTAAATGACAAAATACAAGAAGAATGAAATGAAATAAAAGATTTAAATATAATCAAAATATTTTCGATGACCACCCATTCAATCTGATCACATTTGCATTTATGTGTATCAGAGTTATATTCATTTATGTATAAATATCTTTAGCTGCAAAGTATCACCATTAATTTTAATTTATAGTTTTTTCTTAAAGAACTTAGATATATTGGAAAAGTCAGTCCATTCATATTTAAAAATCAATTTAAATGACAGTGTTTTTTTTAAAAATCAATTTAAATGACAGTGATAATTTGTCCAGTCAGCACTTTCAGGATACTATGAAGTTTTAGTAAAAAGAATTGTGGATACAAAAAAAAAGTTAAAAAACAATGAAGGTTTAATTTTTGTTGGATGAAATAAAGAGGCAATATTAATTTATCAATTAATTATTAAACCATCATTGGGGAAATAATATTGTGGGAAGTTGAAAAATTTGATTTTTAAACGATATTTTTATACCAAAATCATATCTACTAATCTTGTCTCGTAAGGAATTTACATTTCTTTCATAATTAATAAGCTGTGTTTTAAATATGCACTTAGGTTCTAAAATTAAATCATTGTTCCCTTCATGATTGCGATGTATAATTAATACATATAAAGATCTGGTTCACCGTTCACGGTTCACCTAGTCAGCGTTACCGAAGTTTGGGATTAATTAGTGTTATATTTAATTATAATATATTATTATAAATTATCCATAATCTATTTTCTCATTTTATCAAAGCCATAGTTAAAAAATTTCATTAAGTTTATTACTTTGGGGATAATATTAGAACCAATGAAACTGTTCCGCTAATCTCTTATCATCATAGCTCAGTATACTTTTAAGCTACTTAAAATAGTTTATGAATAAAATCTAAAATTATAAAATTTAAAATATTCGTATATTCCGGTTCATTAAATTCATTACTCTTGAAAATCGATCGAAACTGAATTATTTTTGTGCACTTCATTATAAAATTATATAATAAAGTTTACATTTATCTAACCATAAATACCAAATGTCAAATAAATTTGTATTTCTCAATTTTTTAATGTCAAATTAATGAAATTGTTATAAAAAAAATAAAAATCTATTATGAAAATCTAAATAAGTAATTAAAATATCAACAATACAAACCCCAGTCAATAAAATTTTTAATGACTTTGCGCCTCATCATCACCAATTTTACAACAACAACAAAATTCAACTATGAGAATTTAAATTAATTTTTTTTTATTACCATAATATTAAAATTGGACACTATAAAAACGTCTAATATACCACAGAAGATTTATAACTTTTTTCAATCTGGTAATTAAAATGTAATATTTTATGGTATATTCAAAATATTATTGCGATCACTAAATAAAACTTAGTGATGTATAGAAATGTAAATTGCCTTCATAACTTTGTAATATGTATTTATTTTTCAAACATAATATAATTTATGATTCAAATCAGGTATTTATTAATAAAATTATTAAAAAAAACTATGATTTTTTAAAATCTTTATAGGCCGTAAATCTATCTATTAAATAGATTTGAAGTGTGACATTTTGTGAACTTTTACTAGAAGTTTTTCTTTCAAGAAATCAGTTAATTCGACAGTCGTGTAATACTACTTAATACTACGGTATTATTATTTTTAATTTAATTTATATTTAATACAATTTTTATGATTAATATCTTTTGGAATTATGACCATTTATTGTCAAGAAAATTTGTCGAAATATCCAAAAATTCTCGAAAATAATCCTAAGCAGAATAATTGCACCACATTTTTATTTACCTATCTCGGACATTATCGTTCCTAACTGTAATCTCAACATACCATTCAAAGTTGTCATACCAAGCCAGGAGCTTGTTTTGATGTATGGATAACGTCCTAAAGCGTAACATCGCCACGCCATCTATTAAAGAATATTGATTTATAAATTTGGCTATTTCAGTCAATGATGTCGTATTTCCATTGATAACCCAGATCACAATTTTTATAGCTTTCATTTTTAATTTCAAACGGCAAGTCTTTATAATTAATAGTTATTTCTTGGACAAATTTGCCATAATTCGAAAATAAAATAAAAAACGTATCAGAATTTTTTTCATTATGTAATTATTTTAGGATTACACGAAAAAGTGATAAATTTATTTAATCGGGAATTGCAGACTTTCTGACAGCATTCCATCAGGTGTTTGACATAAACAATGCCATGTTTACAAATACAATGTTTTACTTTTTACTTTACTATTTTTATTAACGATTGTTTTCGAATATCAAAATAATAATATAAAAAAAAATTATATCTTGTAAATTCTTGTGTACTAGCAACTTTTTTACTTATCAGAAAATTGTTAAATAGCTAACACAATCATAAATTAAAGTTTTCTTACTTTAATATTATTTTTCCAATTATAGCAGAATTCACAGTAGCTAAAAGTTAAGCGAAACTTGTTTGCAATAATTGATTTAATATCATTGTAATAACCATAACTTTTAATTATATTCATTTAATTTTAATTTTTATAAATGTGTAATTTGAATTTATTACTTAAACATTTTATCGTAATTTATGAGTCAACCTTGGTAATAATTCACTTTTGGTATCCATAGATTTTTATGTAGCAAAGAGATGAAAAGTAAGAAAACAAATTATATTTATTTTCAGACCATTTTCTTTCTTTAAGAGTTTATTTTTAATTCTGTAATTTAAAAAAAAAATCAATTTAAGCTTACTGCAAGAAATAGATTATAAATTTTTTTAAAAAAGATTTGACAAAATGCCGAGAATCTTCTATTATATATGCATATAATATGCTTTGTAAATTCGGGGCTTAAGAAATCTTCTATATATAAATTATATTATTTATTTAAACTATTTTTGTTTGAATTTGAATCCCGAATACTAAACAGTTTGTAAACTGCTTTCAAATTCGTGGATGGGAACCATCATAAAAGATTTATATAATTTAAAAATGCTTTGCAAAAGTTATTACTTACTTAATCGGCGCAACAACTCTAATAGACGAAAGAGAGTTTTTACACACAGCATATTTGCAGTTTCCACGAATGTTTAGCATCATTCTATTTGCTTCAACACCGACCTGCCACGTAAGATTTCATCTTTTCTACATCTACCCTCATCAGGTTTTGAGTCAAATCTAGTTTTAGCTGCAGCTGAAACCTCCATCCTAGCAATTTGAGCTAAATACCGAAATCTTTGGATGCGGTTTATTTTTACCAACTCACTATCACATTGATTATTGCACATTTATAAACCATATGAACATACGAACGTCCATAGAGAGATTGAACAAAGATTTTTCATCTACTTATCAGGAGCTGCTTAACAATATTGGATATTATCCAGGACATAGAGCAGCATGTTCAGGCATTTGAACTGTTTGTGTTTTATTTTAATCTTTTGAGTACGCGACTTCATTCTCATTGGTTTACTCAAACCGTATAGTAGATATATAATACGTTTATATAAATTATTTGACCTTTTGCAAAGCTTAGTGTTAAAAATGTTAATTATAGATTTTTTAATCAACCTTATTTTATTTTCTATATTTTTGAATTAACGAAATTTAATATAATCACTCAAAATATATCTAAAAATTAAATATCTAAATTTGAATTTCAAATTACAATTAAACAAACCCAAGTTTACTTCTTTATAACCTTAATTAAAAGTTGTTTTCTGTTATTCAATTTTGTTTGAGACTTTTAGCTATAATATTTTATCGGTAAATATCAAAAGAATTTCATAACTACATATATAAATTATTAAATTATTATTTTCTAACAATTTTTACATTGATTTTACAATTGGTGTTGGTTATATTTTTCAACGAAACCCAAAATTATTTATTCATGATTTCAAGAAACTGAATATTTTAGATTATTAATTCCTTTTTCTTAAATTCAATATTTTTTCTTCGTAGATTAGCAACAGCCACTCGCAATAAATCAAAACAAAATTGCCATAATATAACTAAGCTCAAGCCACGAAGCTGTTGTATTTGAGCGATATTTAAGGAAATTCATTTCATAACTTAAATTTTACCAGTTTATAGTATTATAAAAGATATACGCCTTTTTTCAAACCTCAAGATATTTTTCATTACTGTCACAATAATATAATTAATATATTGAAATATTATTTTATTTCTAGACAGTAAATTTTTTAGATTTCTCATTATTTATTTATTTATTTTAAAGGCCATAGACCACCTCGGATATAAAACAAAGTAATGAGCGGTGAAAGATGTAATTAACATCTAGAAGTGATATAAATTGTTACGGAAATGACAGATATTTATAATATTATTCATATTCCATACTGATTGTAAATTTATTAAGAAATATATCCTTATACATAATTAAAATTTAAAAAAATCGGTTCATATGAAAATTATAGAAATTGTATAGAAAAGCTAATTACAATTCTTTAGTTTAAAGAATTTTAAATGTTATCTGTGGATTGTTAAAATTCATAAATACCTAAAATGTGATAAAAAGCAGGGAAATAAGATATAGCTCACATAAAAGCTTTCTAAGTTAACCTTATTTTAAGTAAAGAAATAAGCTGCAGCAGATTCCAACGTCAGACAAGTGAACACTGTTTGTATGAACCAAGTGTTGAACGAACTTGTTGTGGTGGAAACCAATTCTGAAATTATATCTAATGAGTTTCTGTTCTTATAGTGCGACATTGTAACTGGAGCGATACAAGAGGGCTAATTCTGGGTTCCTCTCTTCAATCAAATCCAATCCTGTTCATTTTTAATTCAATGTTTCTCGAAATTTTTCAGCGTGGAAGAACTCTTTGAGAAAATATAAAAATCTGTTAGACAGAACTGAAAATTGTTTTGACTTAAGCAATTAGTTTCTAAGTAAAGAACTTGTGCATTAATCATAATTGTCAGAAATCATTAGAAATAAGTAGGTTGTCTTCAACTGTCTATAATTTAAATATACTGTAAGGCCATATGATTTTTTTGTTTAATATTTATTCAAAATAAAATAATATCGTAATAACTCATATTTCCTAGCAAATTAATATCATATTTTTGTCTAATTACTTTTATCTTCTTCAATCTTTTACAGACTTTGGCTATAAAAAAAACATTATTTAATGTCCAAATATTTCGATTATTTATTTTGAATTTCTTTTTTTCTGTTTTTACACACATTAAGTACTCTGTGTACTGTGTCTGCCGAGGGGTTTTTAGTATATTTGTAAAAGAAAAAAGTGTCGAATGAATGAAAAAACGATATTTTTTCAAAGGTGGAGAAATTTATTCATTGCGGAGATTTAAATATATATTTTTTTTTCTCCACTATTCTGCAAATAATAATTAAAGTCACATTCACATATCATATTCCTCGGTTACCACCATATAATATCACCCAATAGGAGAGATCATTATCATTTTTCTTGTATTCAACTAAATTGCACCAGGCATCGTATAATCACAACAAACAAGTAAAAAAAGAATAATTTCAGAAAGTAAAGTTTTTGTATATTTTTGAAAACATAAAATTATTAGGTCCCGCTGAGTGTATGATGATCTTTATCTCATTTGTCTTGTAAATATTATCCTTTAAAGACATTGAAAAGTCTACAAATTATCGTTTATTATATTATTAACGATGACAAAAATATATTTATCTTATAAATAAAAATATACTTTATAATTAATATTTGTCTATACAAATATAATTGCATAACTAAAACAAATTATTTTAATTGCAGTTTTTTTCAGCAATTCATTTTTCAAAATTAATTATTGTTGATGTGATGAAAGAAAATGAGAAATTTTATTATTTTTGATAAATCTGAAAAATTAAAAAACGTATTAAATATAAGCATTATGTATTTGAAAACAAACCCCTTAAATTGTTAATATTTATTGCTATGAATGTGAAAAACTAAAATGATGACGCCCAAAGGATAATTTTGTTTAATTTTTTACTAAGCAAGTTCGTTTCTTATCTCTTTATATACAAAACAAATTCGCAAAAGGCGTGTAACCAAGACACAAAACTTGAAACAAGCCCACCCCATGCTGTGAAATTTCTCATAGTTTTGAGATGTGGGTTTTTTTTACGCCCAATGTTTTTTTGTTTTTTTTATGATGAAACAAACTTTTATTATATTGAGCCAACAAATTTGTGTTTTTATGAAATGAAAATAATTTATTTTAAAATCGTTGTTGTCATCTTGTTACAAAAATGTTTTGGATATTATGTTTGCCAAATCAGGATGATCTCTCTAATCATTACCACCACACACCATGTTTTCAAAATGATGGAAAAACTTTGATAAATAATATATTTACAACAAAAATTTATTATAAATATTATATTTATGATGTGAAGAGTTTTTAATCATAATTTTTAGTTATTTAAAATGTTTGAATCGTTGAGATTTTATCATAAACATAAATCTTTATGATATTTATTATTTTTGACATAATATGATTTTAGGAATTTTTAAAAATAGACTTTTTATTTTCGAATTTATAATTTAATTATTAATTTTTTGTGAACTTTAATGAGAATTAAAACTATAGATATAATTATTATCTGGGAATAATTGGAGTATGGGCAATCAATTAACGAAAATTATAGCATCATATAGGTAATCAATTTATGAAGCTATATAACAATATTTACTGCTAATAAATAATGAAGGAAAATTTCAATATTTTTATCTTAATAATAAAATTCGAAGCAGGCATTTAGTTAATCGAAAATTTGTAGTAATAACCGCCAACATATTCATTCACTTTACGTCTTCATCTCAATTCAAATATTTGTTATATTAGTCTGTAAACAATCTCTTCATTCTAAGATCCACGATGATCAATCATTATCAATATCAATAGTACGCGGATCGTTGCGGATTTTATTATTTCTTTTTATAGTGGTTGATCTTTTTGATTATCAGCTACGTATTAATTTCGGCTCCTTTTCTAATTTAATATTTAAATCGTCGATTAATACAAGAATTTATTAATATTTACAATAGTTTTAATAGATTTTAAGTGGATCTAAATGATTTCTCCTTAATTTACATATTATAACAAATTTTACTAAGGTTTAAGGACCTCCACAAATATTATCTTTTGTCACACTGCTTGCTTACCAGTCCATAATATAAATTAAATTGATAATTTCGATACGACGATATTTACCGGAAGACTTTATTTTGATTATTATTATATCTTTTTTTATTTGATTTTCAATATCGAATATTTAAATTATGAAATTATATTCTCCAATAAATAATTTCACGGAAAATGAAAATAAAATTTAATTTTTTTTTTAAATCATTTTAACCTGCGTATTCAATATTTAAGAGTAAATTATCAACGAAATTTATACATCCGGTTTATATTTTCGCCATGAATTAAAGCCCCAAGAAAATTGTACTTTTCGCACTATACCGATACCGCCATAATATTCATTGACTAAATAAAAACCAGTTTTACAGAAATTAAATTAGTACGCTATTTTTTCCCTGTTGTATCTTCACTTTATTAAAATACAATCAAAAAATAAAAATGAAACTTAATTACTTTTATTAAATTAATAATCAAATAAAAAAAATATTCATTTGTATATAATAAAATATATCTCATAAAAATTGAATTGATATTTCAAACCGTGGTGCGGCTGCTTTGAGTTTTATAATAATAATAATAATAATAATAAAAAAAAATTATGTAACGAATCATAATAAATTATGAAAAATCTGCAACATTTATTATGATAAATATTATTTTTTATATAGCCAATATCCTTTTTTTTTCTGCATCATTTTTACCACACAAAATCACTAAAGTACTCTGTGTACTGTGTCTGCCGAGGGGTTTTTAGTATATTTGTAAAAGAAAAAAGTGTCGAATGAATGAAAAAACGATATTTTTTCAAAGGTGGAGAAATTTATTCATTGCGGAGATTTAAATATATTTTTTTTTTTCTCCACTATTCTGCAAATAATAAATAATTTTGATTTTCCGTGTGGTGGGTAGATAGAGGGGGGTAGATATCAGGAAAATTAGTAACCAAAAAGACCACCATGTGATTAGGTCTTGCCGACAAATATAATCCAAACTAACAACGACAACGGACGCCATTCACTATCCGCTAAATGATAATCGCATGCTGTGTACTTTATTCGTGGCGGCATAAATATTTTGTTGTTCTGTAAGAATAAAATGTTTTTTTTTTTTGTTAAGCTGATTACCGCCATTTGGACATTATTGGCATAGTTATAAACCCAAGAACGAAAACAGTGTTGATAAAATTTACTAAAAATATGTCCTTTTCTAGACTGACAAATGAGTAATGAATACAACTAGTAGGAAAATTATGGTTATCATTTGTTCAGGTTTTTGCTAGAGTTATAAAAAGGCTTAAGGCTATCGTAAAAATTCTATTGAAAATAATTTATTATATTACAGAAGATTTTTCCATTTTCGTTTAAATTATTTATGCCAATTTGTTTTGATTTAATCATCACGTTTATTTCAGAAATCCGTACAACATTCTCAGTTAAATTAAACGGGTTAATTAATAAAAACTTTTTGAATTTCTTCTATTCTATATAACCACAAAATAAAAAAAACGATAAGATTTTTTAATATTAATTGTATTCGTTAATCGGTTTGTAATGGGCATATTAATATCTCGTGTGAGGTCTGCTTTTTTTGTACTAATGTCTGTTTTTCATTAATATTATTCTTAATAGCTAGTAATCAGGCAACTTTGGTAGTTTAACTAGAAATGTCCATTTAGTTTTGAAGATAAAAAGTCTTTTCGGAATTTTGAATTTGTTTTATATATTTAATAAAAAAAAAAAAAGTTAGTTTATTTTTGAACCGAACACGGATTAATTATGCGTTCTTTTCCTTTATAGTGGAAAGTGGTAAGTGGTCACTTTTTGTTTTTAAGTTTTGACACCCAAGTAGTAAAAAAAAAAAAAAATTGTATAAATATTTTTTGTTGTTTCTTTTTCTCGATCGATGCTCTCCAAGATTTTAAAAGTTTAATCAAAATTGATTAAAATTTTATATTAAAATATAAAAATTTAATAACTTCCGATTATCATCATCACTAAAAATCGAATTTATTTTTTATTGATATTTTACCTCGAAATCCAAGCTAATGAAGCTAAAAATTTGTTGTATGTATATATTATAACTATATAAAAAAAATGGTTTGAAGGATATGGGCATTAATTAACTTATGGAAATTATATTGAAATATATTCTTTTTGGGATTTAATTATTTATGCTACGTTGACAAAAAAAAATTAAAGATACATTTACAAAAATGACGGTGACAATAAATATAAAAATCTATAAATTTTATAATTTTGGGTGGGCTTTTTTTATTTAAGTTATAGGTGATTTATAAGAATTTAAATTATTTTATTTTTTGGCTTTTTAAAATGTATATTTTTTGTTTTTGTTTGGGTTCCTTCTGATAAATAATCATAAAAGGACAACGTAATTTAAGATAAATTTTAAAATAAAATTATTATTATGTATATTAAATTTTTATAACAAAAAAATAATTAACATTAATTTATATAAATGAATTCGTATATTTATAATTTCAGACGATATTAAATTCAATGCATAAATATCAACCAAGATTTCATTTGGTACGTGCTAATGATATCCTTAAATTACCATATTCAACATTTCGAACGTATGTATTTAAGGAAACAGAATTTATAGCTGTAACTGCATATCAAAATGAAAAGGTATAATTTATAAATAATTTTAATATATTAAAATTACTTAGTAATAAATTTCAATTATATTTTTTAACAGATTACACAATTAAAAATTGATAATAATCCATTTGCTAAAGGATTTCGGGATACTGGTGCTGGTAAAAGGGAAAAGAAGTAAGTTGCTAAAAATTTTATAAAATTAAAAAATATGATATTCTTGTATAAAATTTATGTTTTTTTCATATTGCTGTTCTGTAAAATAGAAATTTTACTATTTAGTAAAATGTCCTTTTTATTTTCCTAACAAAATATTGGATAATTGAATGTCCTTGTTTTGCTGGCGCTTTATATACATAATAAAAAAAAATATATGCAAATTTTACGGCCCATAAATTTTATTTCATTTTTTTTTTTATTTGCGTAAATAAATTGAGCTGAACGCCCACTTTTTATATATAACCTACAATATCACTCGGTGGTATACAATCTACAATATTTATTTTTTATAGTTCAACTCTGAAAATCCGTTTAGTCGTTTAGTGGGAATTTTATGGACCAAAAATGTTTAAAAAGAAAATTTTTATCAAATAAATTTATTTGATTTTCTTTATTATCCTAAAAGCGCAATCAAACACAATGTTGCCGGTGTTTTGTTTATTACCATAGCGTAAGACGAAAAAGAGATAATTTCAAACTGATGACAGCTGCGACTTTAAAAGGATTATGTTAAAATTGTAGGCATATATATATATACATAAAAAAACGACAGGGCGAGTTTATTACGCGCACGAACAATATTTTAATCAAGAGTAAATTTTTATTTTGCCCGCCAAATAATAATCAAGGGCGTATTTAAGATCGTAAAGGCCAAATTTGAAATTTTCATTTACAAATTTTTTTATGCAGGCTTTAATTTAAATTGTAGAGGCGTGTTTTCTCATTAATGTATCAATTTTTATTTATTCATTTATAGCAGTATTATTTATATGTAAATATTAAAAATTATATATAAATGAAATCGATTAGTATTTACATAATTAATTTGTGTCAAAGCACTTTAACCACTTGACGGAAATATTAATAAAACAAAATTGTGCAAATATATCTGAATATAAATTATTTAAACCTCATATAAAGATCTAAACTTTCTGGGGATGTCAGATTGTTTGACGATATAAGTTTTTTAATATTATCAGGTCTAGCGATTCTAATTAATATTATATTATGCTCCAACAAAAACTACTTATCATTTTATAAATCAATTCCATAAAAAGAGGATTAACGAAGCTATAGGGTTTTGAGATAAATGCAAAACATGCTGCTAAGATAGGAGTAACCTAAAACTTGGAGTCTGTTTTGTAAAAAAAAAATCAGGAATGTTAACAAAATATTGATAGAGCCACATTGAAATTATACCTACAAAAAATTATTACCGTATTACATAATCGTGGGATCTGCAACGTTTACATCCAGTTTACATCCAGTCTTTTCAACCCCAAATATATTGACTACATAGAAAAACATAAAGCATCATTTACTTTTATATTTTGAAAATTATTTAATATTTTCAAATATTGGAATAGTTATCAACAAATAATGAATTTCTTCTGTTACACTTTAACCTATTTTCCAACAAATTTATTCCTCCTTGGAACAAATAATGAAAATTTAAAGATATTACAAATAAAATTTTATATCATAATCTTTGGCAAAAAAAATAAATCAAGTTGTAATTTTTTATATAGCCTTGCTAATATTGGAATCAATTTCAAATTTAGAAACTGAAACTGACATGATGATGCATAAAGAAATAGACACATTTCGTCTAATTCATACAACAAAAAAATTAAAAAACCAGTAGCGTAATTTAGTACTATCAAAATTCTAATGTAAATAAATTTGTGGAAATAACTATTGTTGATATATTCTTGCTAAAACCAAAAATTATCACCCTCCTGTAGTGCAACCCTGCAATTTGAACTTCGTTTAAGAGGGGTTAACCATTAAATGAATTCTGTACATATTGACTTAACCTTTTTTCCTGTGGCCTTATTTTTTCATCCAAAAAGTGTACAAAAAAAAAAAATCCTTACAATCTTTCATTAACATCCCTTATTATACATCTAAATATAACTAAGGATATGTATTTTAAATCTACATTTTTTTGTTGGGGTTGCTTTTCATGGCATACCGCATTTTAACATTATATCCTGTGTAATTTACATTAAAGTTTTGGACAAATTAAAATAAACTAAAATTTTATGCCTGCCATGGAAGTGTTTCCTTAGTAGTAAACGGTCAAGGAACTCTTAAAAATATATTATTTGGAACATCAAATATAGTAAGTGGACAGGATATTCCAAGCACCAATAATTCCAATTATTCATTTGAGATTAGGTTGAGGTTCAGGTTAGAATAATTCACCTGAAGTTCGGTTGCAAAGGGGAATATCTTAATAAACTACTCCAGCATAACAGATATGATCTGATGTTTGCACTTTGCAGGTGTGTAAGAGGAGACTTTACACAAATTTATACACATTTACAAAAATTAATATTTTTGAATTCCACAAATAAAAGTCCATTTTCTAAAGTATAAACATGTTACATTAACGCGGAAACTAGTTTAAAATGTTTTATATAAAGGCAAATAAATTTGTTTTATATCTTAATTTGGATCCTTCCTGATGGCTGATGGGTGAAAACATCAACATGAACTACAAAAACAAAACAAGCAAAAAGATTGAACAAATATTGTCTAAATCAGACAGCAAAGTAATATTTTTTTTTTGTCCGACAGGCTTAACAGCATTACTTGCTGATGTGCAATGATTTGAAGATTTAGATTTTTCAATATTATTTTTTTTCCTCCATGGGGCAATAATACTCGTATTGTTTGTAAGAATTCATAGACTGATTACTAAGTAAATATCCGAAGAAAAAAAAAACTTTTTATCCGGGCTTAAGGGGATTTGTTAAAGTGATATAGGTGGGAAATTTCTGTTATTCATCTATAACATGTTTTTGGGGATCATTTGTTCAATGATAATGCAGGAAATTAAATCAATCAATCTTACAATAATTGACATTATTAACTCAGAATTGATTTTCTTTTTTGTAATGTTTATCTGATGATAAAAATATTTTAACAATATTTACCCTTGAAAATGTCAGTTCCTCAAAAAAAGAACTTAACCTTAAACTATTTTTGATTCATTTGAATATATCGAGAAAAAAAATATATCAAAAATTTTAATTTACTATAAGTTTTTCTTTAATGCTATTATAATTTATATTTTTTGTTCGTTTAATGTGTTAAATAAAAAATTATTTTGTTAAAATGACATAAAAATATAAATTGAAAATCCTCTTGTAAGTTTTCATGTTAGCTTTTAACAGAATTTATTGTTTCGTTACCTTTTTTATTACATTTATTTTAATACGCATTAAACAAACTAGAAACAAAACGAAATGAATAAATGCGATTATAAAAGTTTTACATGCATTTGAATGAAAAGTATTAGAACGAAATTTCAAAGATTATGAAAAAGTAAATAATTTCGAAAAATTAAAATTAAGAAATCAAATTAAGAAGAAGAATTTGTTATCACTTAAGTTTTATGATACATTGGATGAACGCATTATAATTTGATACATTCAGTAGTTCCGAAAAAACTAACCGCGTCGATATTGTCATTATTATTGAATACACCATAACTAAATATTCAATATAATTTAAATAATTCGAGATCCTTTAGTATATTATCTTACACAGAATGTCAACAAAAGATCTAAAAAAGCAGAAGGTATAAAATCAGTTTTATAAGCAATTTACGATGCTTTGCAATTACCTTCATGATCAGGATTTTACAATTCGATATTTTATGATTGACTGTAATAAAAAAATGACAATATTAGAAAATAATGCAATTTAAGAACTGACCTTAGAACTTGCATTTATTTTTATTCGAAGTATGTAGAACAAAAAAAAAAATATTTTCCCATTTGTAATTCCTGATTTTCCGCATCTACTTTTGTCACTTTTGTATATTTTGAAGAAATTAAAAATTCAATAGAATTTAATCGATTAAAATTATTATCGTAGTGCTTGCAAAATCGATTGCTTGGAAATTGAAATCATAAACACTAAATCTATTATGTTAAATTGTTAAAAAAAATTAAATATAAATACTTGTGTATTAGGATTATCTATTAAATATACAAGAAATATTTTACTTAAATTTCATATGATATAATTTATGAATTCAATTTTTGTAACCAATAATAAATGAAATTGATTGATTTACTAATGATATATTGTCAGTCATTCATATAAATACTTATATGATAAGTATTCGTAATTAAAATTACGGAATTATGATATTTTAGGTTTGTTTATGCTTGCTTGTTGATAGAGTAAAAATGAATTTTAGTGCTTAGTTCTTTAAGATGATAATTTAAAACTAACGATTATTATAAAAAAAAATTATTAATAATTCTTTTAAGTGACTCCTTAATAACACAGCACATTAACAAAAGTAAAACCAAATTTTCTAATTCCGTAATTATACACCAAACGTATACGAATATGTTGCAACAAATTAAATTTATCTTTGTAAAACATTCACGCAAAACAGTGACAAAAGTTCAACACCCTCTTTTTTTTACAATACACTAAATAATAAAAAAATTAGCTACCAAATTTGTCAAAATTGTTGTAATTGTATATATTTTCACTTATTTTCCTTTATATAGGTTTTTTAATGTTAAATTTCATGTAATGCCTTGTAATTTATGGATTATCAATTTATCTTATAGTTTTTCCAAAATTTTCCGTATATATCTTAAAAGAAAATGCTAAAAAGGGGTGGCATCTAGGATAATTTTCTAATCTTTTTTTATTTAAAAAGATAAATAATTTCCATTTTACTAATATATAAAAGAAGTAAATACATATATAACAAAAAGAATAAAGGGAATATTTTTTTAGGAAATTCCTAAATTATAGTAACATCGTCCGTGATGTTTCAGAAAAATTTCGCACGATTAAATTTATATAAATACATAATTATATATTTCATAAATAAATTGTTGTATTGAATGTTTTATTGAAAAAGATAAAAAAATTGCCTTCTAGGCAAACAATAATATCAATAACGTTTAATGAAAATCCTTAGTGACAATATTTAACAAAAAAAAAAAAAAATCATATAACCAACCCCATAAATGTTATAAATATTTTAACATCCTTTAGGCGACAAATAAATTTCTAGGTTTAATTTTTTATGTCAGGGGTAGTAAATATTTTTAAGAGACTCTAGTCTCTTAATGCCTTAAAATTATTTCATTATGTATGTGCTATTTAATCATATACTAAAATTAGTTGAATCTTCTACCGACTGTTTATAATCTAAAATAATTATTGAAAAATTAGAAAAGAAATTACGAAGAAATCCGGAAAACCGGAAAACTGGAATATTTAAAAATTAAAATAAAGAATCTATTTCTAACTAATCAAATTTTTTATATATGCGTACCACTTATATATCCGCATATAATATTACACTTTTTAGCCCCTGCAAAATAAAATAAAAATTTTTTAAGAAAAACCTTAAAATTTCAGAATTATCGCACCCTGTTTTTTTTTCATTTGACCAAACCAAATGCCAATGCGAAAAATATTTATTTGATATTTGTAGAACTATACTGAGACCATAATAGTGACTACTATTGTGATAATTGGTATCAACTCTACAATATGAATATTAAATGGTTCTCCAACAGTAGATAATTACTATGTTTAAAAATGAAAATGTTTAATATCATACAACATTATTTTAATATGCGGTTTCTATGCTCTGCGAATTTATAATGTCACACTATACATTTTAAAGAAAACGAATTTATATACCAAAAAGGGGTGACTTGATATATCAAATTGGTTCATTTATATACTAAACAAAGAATTTATATTGGAATTGGTGAAAATAAAGTTTGTAAAAAAAAATTATTGAAAGGGTTTTTGCTGATAATAATTCTTTTCATTGAAATATGAGATGTTAAAGGATATATATAATTAGTAAGGACTTAGTGTTTCACAAACCACATTTATTTGTGATGTTTTTAACACAACAATTTTTGTTGTTTTGACTTATCAAGAATATTTTGGTGTTTTGAAAATATTTGTTGGAATAACTTAAATAAACACTAATTGCTATTAATCAGCTTAAACTTATATTTGTTTTTTTTTTAACTTGTTTATTTTCGTTTTCATCAACTTTATTAAGAGGTGGACTTTTGTTTAGGTATTTATGGTTTTTAAGCTTTTGTTTTTTTCATCTAATCCTTATTTATAAATTTAAAATACAGTCTGAAAAGACTTTTTATATTCTAATTATCAAAATTCCTTCCAATTGTTGTTACAGGCAGGCCTTGATGGCGCAACGCGGTGATTCAGATAAACTGAATCCAACACATGTTAGTAGTTCAAGAGCACCAGCGCATTTAGGACAAACTGGACGACATCATCATCATCATCATGATCCAGATGATGATGATAAATTATTAGATGTTGTTGGACCACCACAAAGTCCAATGTTGCCTTTAAGTCATTCATTGCAACAAATGCATGCTCATCCACACTCAGGTATTAATTGTAAAATATTTTGATTTAGTTTTTGTATTTTATTAAATAAATATATAAAATTTATATCATAAATCCTTTGTATCTAATCAATAATAGGTCTTGCAGCATGGTTCAATCATTTGGCTGGTGGAATGGAAGCACATGCAAATGAAGAAGCGATACGACGTCGATTACAACAACAAGATGATAATGAACGTGATGGCAGTGATTCGAGTTGTTCGGAAAGTGTTGCTGGTAGCACTGGTGGAGCATTTCGACCAACATCTGGCAGTCCGAAAGATGTACATAATTCAGCTGGTACATCATCATACCCATCACCAAATATATCTGTTGGACCACCGATACATCCGCCACCACATTTATTGCCTTATTTATATCCACATGGTTTATATCCGCCACATCATTTATCTCTATTACATAATCAAGCTGCTGCAGCTGCAATGAATCCTGGTTTAAATCCCGGATTATTTTTAAATGCTCAATTAGCATTAGCTGCCCAACATCCTGCCTTATTTGGTCATTATTCAGGACATTCACCAGCCTCGCCGTTACAGAGTCTAAAAGGTAATCGTTTCTCACCATATAGTTTACCTGGTAGTTTAGGTTCAGCATTTGATGCTGTTACACCGGGCCAAGGTGGTCGCAGTGGATTAGATCGTAATGAAATGGGTAGCGGTTTAGGTTCTAATAATAATAGTGGAAGAATTGATGATAGACGAAATTTAGATAATAATGGATCACGTAGTTTAAGCTCAAGTCCACGTGCTCAACGTGCCTCATCACAATCCCCACCAACAAGACCAATTTCAATATCACCTACAACACCGCCAATACCTTTAGGTAGCAGTATTGATCGAAATAATCAAAATAATAAAATCCAACATTCACCGTCAGAATTAAAAAGTATTGAAAAAATGGTTAATGGACTTGAAGTACAACACAATGGTAATAATGTACCAATTATTGTTGATGATAATCATTCAAGGATAAAAATGTCACCGCATTCAGATCAGTGACATTTAATAAATGATAGTATTGAAATTGATCATGACGATGACAGTGATGATGAAAATGATATCATAAATTTAGATAATGTATGACAATTTACTTTATGCTAACTTTAAGCTGATTTTTTTTAGCTTAGAAATGAAAATAAAATTTCCTCGCCCAACAAATTATAGTAAATTAAATTAAAAATATTATCGGAAAAAAACGAAATGTTACGTGGATAATTTAAAAAAAAAAAAAAATTGAAATATTTTAACCAAAACAACAAATATTAAAAAATGAAATAAAATCACTAAATATATTTTAAATGTGTATTTGTATATTTATATAATCAAAAAATTATTAATATAGATTTAGAAATTAATTAATGTAATTTGTAAATAAATTAAAATTTATTTAATATTTGAAATTTTATTATTGTATATACATAAAAACAAAAACAGTTAAAGTAAAAGTAAAAAAAAACAAAAATTTATATTATTAAATAAAAGTACACTATAGAAATTTAATTATAAAAAATTATTATTATTACAATTATATATTAAAACAAAAAAAAATATTATTTAAATTAATTATTAATAATAAATAAATAAAATTATAAATATCTTATAATATAAATAAATTAAATTTGTAAAATTAGTAAATAGAGCATCACATAACGAGTGAGTGATATAATCTTATATAAAATTTAAACTTTAAGTGCGCAACATTGTTGCATGTGTGCAAAAAAACAAAAATAAAAAAAAATCAATAACTGAAAAATTATTAAAAAAATATTTAAATTAAAAATTAA
Organism: Rhamphomyia laevipes; assembly: GCA_963920725.1. Lineage (NCBI taxonomy): Eukaryota > Metazoa > Arthropoda > Insecta > Diptera > Empididae > Rhamphomyia > Rhamphomyia laevipes. Next base: position 24,401,159 of record OY987256.1, on the reverse strand, counting down.
AAAAATGTCAAAACTAAAATGCATAAACAAAAAAAATGTTATTGTTTCATTTAATCGCTAATTAAATAAAAAAAAAGTAAAAGAATTAATTTTAAGAAATTTATATAAAAAAAAGGAAAATTCACATAAATTTAAATTAAACTATACATAACGGTTTATTTAACCTAACAAAAAATAGCTATAACTGAATTTTTAAAATTTGTTTTATTATTTTTTTTTTAAATTTTCATAAATTTTTCGTAACTCATTTATTTAAAAGACAGGATTGTATTTTATTAGAAAATTTGTCATGTTCACCAAACACTGTAACACTAACACACCTGTTAAACGGAGCTGTTACTGTATAGAGTTCGGTGATGATAAAAATGAAATATGTTGAATTGTTTATTAATTATTATTTAATAAATTCGGAAAACCGCAATTTAAATTTCAAAATTTCACCGATGATTTTAGTGTTGAAGTTTTACTTTACAAAACATGAAAATTTTGAAGTCTACAATGAACCTATGAAGTTTACGGATTCTCCAATTTCAATCCATTCACAGTATTAAAGAACATATCAAAAACTTCATATTAACAATATTCAAATAGACAGATCAGTTTTGTTAATTTACTTACTAGCTGTTTTAATTCATTGGTAAAAACTAAGAGTAAAAGTAAAATTATTTAAAATCATCTCTTTAAAATTTAAATAAATATCAAAAATTCTTTAAATTCTTTGAACCAATTTTTGGGCATATAATATTTCGTGTTCCAATTACAGAAAAAATGAATTACTCATAAGAATTATGCCAACCGATATATAATTACTAAATACTCTTCCCTATAATATGCCAGTTACACAATAGTTTTGGCAATGTAAACGAAATTTATTATCAAATGGACGTTCCACTTGTGAACTATTCTATTTGACCCATTTTGGTGTTCTGAAAATTATGAATTTGGCAAAGATGTTTTTATATACCATTTTGAGATTAAATTAGTCGTTTTTCGAAATATTTTAATCATTTCTCAAAAAAATTTAAACTGTCAAAAAAATGTTTCCAATTTCTCTGATTGTCATAATAGATCACCGCCATAATCTAAAAATACATGATATAATAAATAAATAAATTACGAAAAACTAAAAATCTAACAATTTTGATTTAAATATTTAATGCAAATAATAAATCCTTTATGTCATATTCAAATTTTGATTATTATGATCATAATTGAAAAATATTACAAAAATTCAGTTGTGAAGCTCCGAAGTTTAAAATAATAACTAAAAAATCTTACTATGAGAAGCTACCAAAGAGATATTTTTTTAATTATGTACTAATTTTTTTATTTTTTATATTTTAATTACAAAAAGAAAAATTAAAATATTGCTATATAATATTTTATAAAGACAAAAACTTTGTGTTTAATTGAATTTATATGAGTAAATACTTTTATTTTTTGCAGGTCCCTCTATATTAGTAATGCTAAAAACCCAAGTGTGATATAGTTACAAAATTAAAAATATGTTTTTGTCCTAATTTAAGTTCTTATTAACTATTGTTTTTTTGCTAATAAAATAAACATATAATTTAAAAAAAAAAAAAAAATAACTAAAATTTTGCACTGAAAAAATGTCACTTTATTAAAAAATTGGTAATTAAAAAGCACTGTAAATTTATTTTGGTTATAAATTATAAAAATTGAAATAAATTATTATTAAATTTCATAACAAAATATTTATAAATAAAAAATAAATAAGAACAAACAAAAAAAAAATAATTAATAAACACAAAAATTAAATCAGCAAAAAAACAAGCAATATTAATTATAGTTATATCAACAAATTTATTTCTTGTGAATTATTATGTATAAATTATTATAAATAAAAGGAAAAATTAATAAAATTAATATTATAACAAGAATAAAATTATTTAAATAAAAAGAAAAGAAATTAAAAATAGAAGAATAAATAAAAGAAAAATTCTGTAAATTTGTTATTATTATTTTAAATAAATTTGAAGAAATAATGAAAATTACTATATAATTTAATTGGTTTTAATTTTAATACTAAACATGAAAATATTTCAGTACATCAGATCCGATATATCGATTAGACATTAATGATTTCAATTGTCAATATCTTCGAAATTCGTAACAAATGTAATTAACAAAGCAATAAAGATGAAACACATACAAAAAAAAAGAGAAAGAAAATATATCGTCGATGCATATAATTATAATTCGTAGATAACTTTTAAGTCATATTTCGACAACTAAAAATACTTTAGAAAATGTTGACCTGTCAATATTATGAACGTATCGGTATGATGAATTTCCGAATTTTAATCTGTCGGTATTGGGATCACCGATATAATAGATTTTTTGAACGATGAAATTATTAAATTTTTATTAGTATATATTATGTATATTTTTTTTTATATTAAAAGTTTAATATAAATAATGGTAAACCGTAAAAGTGTTAATGAGAATTTAACTTAATTTATTCAAATACAGCCTTTTTGCGTATCCTTCTAAGAAGAAGAATATCTTGTACAGGAATGTTGACCCTCTCTGACCACTCGATTGCAAGATTAAAGGGATCAGTAACGGTATTAATGTTTAATGATCCTGCGACATTATTAACTTTACTTAATTCTTCTTCGTCTTCGTTCTCATTACCAACATCCATTCTGAATTCTGCTGTATTTTCAGCGATTTTCTCTTAATTTTGTCCATTCAAACCAAGGGTACCAAAATTTCTTATAACGAACATACTAATACTAAAAATGAATATCAAAAGTTTCTTATATCAAATGTGATTATATCGCACGAACACTGTAATATAATTATTTTTTTCGATGATTTAATATTTAGAAGTTATAATTTAAAAATATATTTACCGATCATATAGATCACAATAAGGAATTCATTTAAATATACCTATTTGTAATATAATATTTAGACAACAAAAACTTTGATATTTTCAATTTGGCAAAATCTACTGGGAACTAGCAACTCCTCAACACAACAAATGATACAATCAAACTGGATCGTTACACTTTACTATCAGTTCTAGTAGAAAAACCAAGAATTAGCAAAATAGTTTAATATAAATAATAAATGTATTTGTTCTAATTTTTATGGTTTCTGATTTCATCTTCCATTTTTGATAGTATGTTAATATCGAAAACTAACGCAGATGTTTTTGAATAAAAATTGTTATCAAAACTATCTGAAAATTTTAAATACGTCCCACATGAAGACTTTTTCTGTTAGTTAATTTTGATGATTGAAAATAAACAATTCTCTTACTTGAATAAATGGAATTAAGTCTAATTTTGGGTGATTATGAATTTTTTTATTATTTCAACAGGAATGATTTACATATACTTAATTGTCGGCGTCATAAAAATTAGAAAATTCAGAGTATCTAAAACATCTATATCGGAAAGTCATTGAACAAATCTTCTTACTGAAATATTTATTTATATGATCATATAACTGATGAAATAATATTATAAGTGACAATATAATCAGACAAAAATAATTACTTTTTAGATGAACCCATTAATTATTGGTATTTTGATATGAGTCTATAAATATAGTATTTCTTCAGTAATCACTGGGTTAGGTTAACAGTGTTCATAACCATTTCCCAATGTCCTATTTGCATAATATAGGTTTTTCACTTCTAATTCAAGTTTTTCATTTCAAATTCAATTTTTTTCATTTCAAATTCAATTTTTTTCATTTCAAATTCAATGTTTTTCATTTCAAATTCAATTTTTTTCATTTCAAATTCAATGTTTGAAAATAAATTGATATTTATTTTAAAATTTTTTAAACTGAAGATACTAAGTCGAATATGAAATGAAAAAAGACAAATTTGACTCGAATATAAGATTTCGCAAATATTATCCGAAACATACAGTGTTCGTAGATAGAGCAAAACTGACGGCCAACTTGAACAATAAATATATGTTTATGTATATACTAAATGTGGGTTCAGTTATTAATTAATAATTTTGACAATTTTAAGTGTATAATTAGTAATAAGCTTATGTTGCAAATTCATTACATTTTATGCAACAAATATTTAGCTGTATAAATATATTATTAAAAAATTTAAAGTACATAAGATTATATTACCTTCATTCAATACGCTCTATGTCTAATTTATAACTATAACCTTAATTTTTATGACCTATCAGCGCATAATACATGGTATATCTCGGTTAATAAATCTATCATACTTGTGAATCCGGTTGTCAGATTGAAGTTTATAGTTTGTAGTACTCCATCATAAATGAATGTACATACCGTTAAATAAATATAAGATATGAGAATAAACTTCCCTTGCCAAAACACTCAGATCCTTGTGACGCTTTTAATATCATAAATAACTTAATATAATTAAAATTATTAATATTTATTTAATATGACAAAAATTATTTATTATTTATTAAGTCACAATCACAATGTAAGTACCTTTTTAATGTAACTTAAAAAATACTTGTAGAAGTTACCACTATAATTTACATTCTAATTATTGACGATCGTAATAGATGATTTTCATTTACGATAAATTTGTTTGTGTTTCCTTTTAAAATAACTGTAATAATGCCTTCAAATCCAGCAACACCAATCATTTGCAAGTTTGTTATTTTTGTGTTGACCTAATTAAGCATTTGGGTATGCGGACAAATTTCGCCCAAAAATTTCTGCATATAATCTTGTTTTGTTGCTTTTGTATTTAGTTTCCTCTTAGAGAATACAGAATAATATTACTAATAAAAAATCAAATCAATTTTCAATAATTCCGAAAGATCCTGTACTCCTCTTATCTTCAACAATTCAATTATGGCACTTTTATTTTTATAAGCATTTAAAAATTACAAAAATTGTAATTTTTCGACATACTAAAAGTGTGAGATTGAATCCAAAATTCTCAAATTTTCGAATTCTTGATTATACCAATGAAATGCCGTTCATGTCGGTCACTAATATCATTTCAAAACTTGCTTCTCAATGTAAAACATTGAGTTTAATAGAAAATCTTCAACCATTTAATTTAATAATTTTTCTATATTTGAAGTTCATAAATTGGTGACATTTCATTTTACACATGCAGTAGTAATTTCAATTTTATATGCATTTAATTCTATTGGACCACTCAGTCAGACGAATTGGAATTTATTATTATATTTTAATTCAAAGTTATTTTTATATATAATATCATCAAGTTTACTAAAGAATTTATTACAAAATATCTAAAATGAAGAAGTAAAATACAGAAGTAACTAACCTATATTAGTTATTTAATTTGGATCGGTGCCATTTTAATTTATTATATCATAAAATTTAGAGCTCTTTTAGTAAAATTTATAGACTCACATTTATTAAATAAAATATTTAAATAAATATAAACAACTGAGGTGCAAAATCATTCCTTCAAATTTACTAATCTATTGCTATTTAATGACCTGTAAGATTCCTGTATTTATAAAAATCTGTACCTTATTAAATATCCCGGTAAGCTAATAAATTTGCAGTTTTTTTTTAAAATTGTATTTTTATTGAAAGATGTTAATTGCCATTTATGTAATGTATTTATTGATTTGATGTTTCGTTTGTACAAATGGAAATATGCAAGATATAAGAATTATTGATTGCTATAAAATATTTTACATATGTGATTAAATTGAAAATAAATTCTGCGACAAAATACTTTTTATGTTTCTACTTTTATTATTGGCGGCTTTTGTGTAATGCAAAATTTTACTCTTTTTATATTTTAAATATCATATAGAAATAAATTATTCAAAGTTGTTCAAATCAATAGACAACTTATAGAATTAGTTGAATTTTATAGATGCGCATTTATGTATTAATGTATAATGTACATATGTATATATCTTGCAGATATAGATTAGTGATTGCGGAACCTTTTGGTTGATTGATTGACTGAATTATACTATAATTTGTATATCAATAAATTTATATTATTGTATTATATAGAAAATTTATCAAATATATGAAGCTTCAGTGATTAATGTTATACAAATTTATATAGTTTTGTTTTTCAGCTCATAATAAATTAAGATATACAATAGAAAATAATATATTTTTAGATAACAAATTATTGGCGGCATCTTTGACATTATTTAATACATTATTAAACTTTATACAGATAATTTGTGTGCATAATTTTAAATATATATGAATAAAATAAAACTTATTTATGAAATTTTGAAGTTTTATTAATTATACAATAATGAAAACTCAACAATAACAAAATTTTCCTAATGATAAAAGCTAACATTTTATATTCACCAATCGCATTTTACGAGTAGTATGAAATACTATGAAGTCTGGTGATGGGTTGGATGGTCAAAAAAAAAAGTTCGCTCAAAATTCGGGGAGTCGGGGAGTCCGAAAATGCAAAAAAAAAAGTGTCCGGGGGACGCGTACGCGTACGCTTTTTATGTGCGCAGCAACATCTCCTAGAACCGCTTGTCCGATTTTAATGAAATTTGGCATACAGGCTCTAACAGAGCCGGTACAAGATGAGATCGATCCTTTCAGTGGGACCATGTTAGATTTCCCCATTTATGTGGGAACTTACGTGTTTTTGTTCTACGGAAAAATGTAAAAAAAAAATTTCATGTCTCAGATTTGGATGAAATTTAAAACATAGGTTGGTATCATGATTGTTCACAAGCCTACCAAGATACAGGTCTGTAACTTCAGTGGGTCAATGTTAAAATTCCAATTATATTTCATAAGTTCAATACTCTACACTACATCATACAGTAAGTAATTGGCACCCAATTACAATTATATTTCATACACAGATTAACTTTGTTACCTACTTATTGCTTCAAAAATTTGTATCAGGTAGCTTTATTGTGTTCATGGGCAACTAATATATGAGCAACTTAATTTCAAAAGAATATTTCATATGTTCTACACCATATAGTAATTATTATCAGTTTTCAATGAAATTTTGTACACAGGTTGGATTCGTGAATACGCATGTGTAGACTAAGGTAGAAGTTAGTAGCCTGAGGGGGTCCATGCTAAAATTTCCGATTAATATTTCATATGTTCTAGAACATATGGTAAATATTATTCAATTTCAATTAAATTTTGTACACAGGTTGGATTCGTGATTACGCATATTTATACTTATTATAGTTATTTTAATAATATTATTTATTATTAAAGAAATAAAAATATAAAATTAAATCAATAAATAATAAAGATGAGCAATTTTGAAGAAAGCACTGTTTGTTACATAGAAAATGTTAATTACAAAAAACTTTTCGACATACATCGCTGTTAAACAACATACTACGAGTTATCTGCTCCCCCTAGTTAGCAGCTTTTTTTATTAGTCAACAAAATCTCGAATTGATTATTTTCAATTCTTTATCTTACCTGAAATAATATTTATTTTTATTAAGTTGAACTGACTAAGCCTTAAAATTGAACTGACTAAACCCATCAATGATAACAGAAACAGACTGATTTTTATATATTAAATATTTAGCTTTACGACAAGGAAATACATATAACAATCCCAGTGAGAAATGTCCTTTTTGATAAATATCACCCTCCTCCTAAGTGAAACGATAAGAAAAAGATATTAATTATAAGAATTTATATATGGAAACTTAATTATTCGACCTCTTCGAGTTACTCTTGTTGTTTTTTTGTGGTTGTTCTAGTTGGTGTTATTGTTGTTGGCTGTTTTTCTTCAGATAAAACTGAATTAAGACCTATTATACAAGATTGTTTGACACGTTCAGCATTAACCATAATTGTTTTACCTTTAACCATGATTTTAAAAGTTTTATTTCAAGTATTGTAAGGTCCCACAAATGAAGAAGTCAATAGATATATTAAATATCTAGGTTTTTTTTACCATGACTTGATATTGCTGGTTTTAAATTGACAAAATGTAGAAGTAGAAGATATCTTCTTTTATTATTTTAAAATTTGCAGTAGCACTGAAAAATTATCCAAAAATTCATATTCATTGTCCATAAAACATTTTGCAAACTTAAGTAGTTATATCCTCTTTAAAAACTGACCGAAACCCGAAAGTATATTACCAGTCTGAAGAACCTTGATATTTAAGAGGTGCATTAAAATCTCTGTGCGATTTCTTTTAAACCATTTGCTTGAAGACGATAAGCGGTTGTTGAAACATGCTTGAAAGAAACCAAGAAATTTTGATAATTGTTAAAACAAATTACTTTCAAATTCTTGGATTTATAATCATTCGTATATACCAGATCTTTCTATCCAGCCAAAATACAAAGCAAAAACTACTCTTTCAGAATTTATATGAGCACAGCCTCTAAACAAAATATTCGTTGTAGAGCAAGTAATGAAAAATCTTACAAGTATATAATATAGACCTTAATATGTTTTTTATAGATATTAAACAAGCTCGCGAAATTGGCGATTATAACAATAAGCAACTCCAAAGCGAAAGTAGTTATCCAAGGTAAACCTACATCAGAATTTAATTAGCTTCTGGTTTTAGACATTGTGAATTGTGATGCACTTCAGTTCTGTTCTTTAACCTGGAATTACAGTATGTAATCGGAAAATTAGAACAACGAGGAAATATATTCTTTTAAGGTTACCAAATAGTAGCTTATGTAGATGACATTGCTATCAATGATCGCAAGAAATCAATAATCGCAAGATTGTTGCTCGAAAAAAAATCAACTAGAGGTGGACTAAAAATAAACGAAAACAAAACAAAATATCTTAATATGCCAATAAATCGTAGAAGAAGTCTAAAAATATAATAAATAGTCAATATAATTTCGAAGGAATTTCTAGATTTTAGTCTAGGAGCATTAATAAGAAATGATAATAGTATGCAATTCTGCTGGTAATAAATATTATTTTGATAACAAAAAACTTATGCAGTTAACACTACTATCGACAAAAATTAATCTCATAATTCATAATATATAATAAACAATCATAAGACGAATTAATTTTAACATATGGTTGTGAAGTTTGGACATTAACTGTTGTTGATGAAAATAACTATTTGACCAAATAATTTTAATGGTGAATGTATTAAAAGAAACAACGATGAATATGTTAAATCTGTTAATCAATAATGCCCAATTTTGTATTGGTGTATTGATCATTTTATTTGCTGGAAACTGATGCAAGTTCTTGATAATTTTCTAATATCTTATTTCATAAAGTTATGATCATATATATGATATGTACTAGTTGAAAATTTACTAATGGATTCCAGTCTATCGAGGCAAAGTGCTCTGTTTTGTAGATTCTACATTCTATCTTTCACACCTACTATAAAATATAGTAGCGAAATAATAAAATTGTATATTTACTATCAATTTTATGAATTCATAATTATGATTTAATAAATGAATATTTCCATATAAAACTATTTTCTTTCTATTTGTGTTCCATACCATGAAACTGGATTTTATTCCTGTGAAAGTCCAGTTTATTGTTTTTGTATTTAATTCCTTACTTTTTACCTAAAATTTCTTTGTTTCAAGTAGGTTCATTCCTATATTTTCAATACATTTTTTAATACAAGAATTGGTATAAGCTATTCACTAATCACATCTCTTCACATTTCTTTGTTTGTTTTTTTTTTACCTTTCTCACAGGTGTTATTATGCTGTTTCCAATTTTCTAGATCAAAACCATTACATTAACATTGTATTATTAAAATAATACGAATATCTTTTTTTTTTTTAGAAAAAATCCTTTATAAAATGACACCAATTATATTATTATCTGATAGTGGTACTTGCTAAGTTTCCACCAATTTTTAATTTTACTTTGGATATTAATTATTCTTTTAATACTTTTACAAAAAATGTTAACTAATAATTCTTGTTTAATAATGTTAACCATCATAGATTTATAAAAATATAATCTAGTTAAATACATGATAACAACTAACAACATAAAAACGATTATACAAAAAATAATAAAAAATCCCAGATTTATGCTGAAGCAATCGCTAATGATATAAAAACATTATAAAACTTTTAATTCAATTAATAAAAGCTATATTAAAATAAAAAAATACAAAAATATAGTTGCTTTTCATAAAAACATAGTTATAAATTAAGCGTTTATTAGTTCTCGTGACTGAAAATAATTCATCTTATTATTAATATACTTAACAAATTACCACACAATAATATAGTGTTCCCGTATTACGCTACAAAAAATTGTCTCCATCATGTTTTCCTGTTTAAAGGGAATTTAAAAAGACTATAAAATAAGGTCTATAGTTAACCAATAAATCACAATTTTTATATGAAATAGCAAGACAGCTTAAATGATGACACTATTAATTTATTAAAATGTTGTTAAGATAGAAAAGGGATGAACAAGAATGTTAAACAAAAATATTAAATAGTAAATTCAAATAAATTATATTATTATGAATTTTATTATTATGTAAATTAACGTGTAAAAATTTTATTTACACGCATATTAAAAAAATGAGGAGCGTTTTAACAATAAACTTTATTACGTATATATGATCAAAATTGCTTGTTTTATTTTAAACATTGTTTTTAATGACAAAGTAAATTAGAATTGTATAACATTTAACAAAAATAATATTTTTAAAAAAATAAGTAAATTTTAAAATATATAAAATATGTATTCCAATTCCAAGCTTCGATTCTAGAGTCTTATGATCTTTAAAGCTCTTTGTCCTATATTGACAATTAATTTACTTTTCGTTACATTGTTCACAGTTTCTTCTATTTTATAAAGTTGTTTTTTGTAAGTTACAAACACCGTTCAGTATTAGTAATATATTTTAAAGTTTTCCATCATTTTTTGTAGAAATGAAGTTAGACTTGTAGCACCGAATGAATTTTGATATGTCAAAAAATAATGCGTATCAATATCCACCTAATCTGCAAGGAATATAATCCAATGCATAACTTTTCTATCCAATACATAACTTTTCTTAAAATCAAGATAACCGAAGATTTTATATTTAAGATGATTGCTCAACGTTGTTATTTGATCGTTATGAAAAAAAAAGTAAATTAATAAAAAATTAGGTTAAATAAAATACAATTTTAGAAAATTTAATATTATAATTTTAACATGTATAATAAACACGTAATTACTTTATACTTGTAAATATTAAAAATGTTCTTCACAATCTCAAAAATAAATGCAGTATTTAAATCGTCCTTAAAGTACCAAAAGTAAGTAACTTGATTTTATTCATTTTGCAGATAATGTGTTTTAAATTATAAAATATGAATTTTTCATTACTTAAATTTTATTTATATAATTGTTCCTCGTATATAAAATAAAATTATCTTAATAAATACGATGCAGATATTTCAATTTACCTACAGTTATTGAATCAAAATGAGTTGCTGAATATTAGGTAAATTTTTAGATGTCCAATTTATGCAAATTAACTTGTTTGAACTACTTATGATGTTAACGCTATATTAAAAATGCGTATAACATCTTGAGATGTTGGCTTAATGACTTTAGAATTTTAAACAGTTCGTAAAATGCTATTAATTTATCTATAGTTCTGAGAATGAATATTTACAGGAATCTGCTTGTTGACTTAGCTACTTACGGCATAAAAATGTATGTGTTTATTATGATTTTTCTGTGTGTACTTCTAAAAGGAAAAAAATGTGTTATATTGTTTCAGAATTAAAGGGATAAAAAATTTCATTAAATGTGTCAACTAACATGTTTCATCAGCGAAGATAACACCTATTGCTTAATATTATGTTGCCCCAGTAAAATTAAATTTTAACGAACAAAATATTTTGTATAAAAATTAGTTAAAAGTTAATTTAAAAAAAAAATATATTTTGATATATAATGTATGGATAGCCATTACTATCATGTCAATGATATTGTTTATTATATGGTAATAAAGACCATATACGTCTTTACAATGCTTTCTAATGTGGTTACGACCAAGAGTATTGTGAGCGGAAAGTGTTTAGAATTAACTCCATAATTTAAAATTATTTAACTATATTTTTATCATGCATTTTTCACGTGAATTACGTACTACGTAAGCTGCATTTAAAGCAAAAAAAAAAATCTAGATTCCAAATATCACGCCATTTTGAAGTTTCAAATAATTAATGATGGAGGATTTAGAAACATTATTAGCATAAAATTCTAATTTTCAATGAATTCAATTAGTTATTCAGAATTTTAATACCAAAAAAAGAAACTTTTTAAAATTCAATTTCTTTATAAAATATTTCTTTATTTTTACAATAAAAGACGAACCGCACAGTTTAATGGGATGTAGTGCTTCAAATTGTCAAGGATTGCACGGTAACGATATAACTTTAAATAAGAATTTATTACCCAATAAAACTTCCCATCTAACCTACAAATAAAGTTTAATTACGTTTTTCGGCTCCCATTAAAAAACCAAAGAAAAACTATAATTTTAACCATAATATTTTATTGCATGATATTTTTTGACTGAATTCGCATTATTTAATAAAAACTTGATGTTCACTAAAAAAAAATACGATTTACTTAAATCAAATACTCATTTGAACCCCCCGCTTTATAATATTAGGTTAGTAAACACTTAAATCTTTTTCGACTGATACGTTTACGTATTGACAATTAATTTGATAATTCCTTTTTCGAAAAAGTATTTTTTCAGTTTCTAAGTATTTCTAATTGGGGGGATTTGGTAATTTTATAGACTCTCTAAAAAAGGGTTAACATTTGAATAAGTAGATTTGTGAATAAGAACAGCCGTTATAATGGTTCTAATAATTCAGTGACAAATAAAGGGTTATCTATAATGTTCAAATGAAATATATCAGTAATTTATGTGTTGACGGGTAATGTCTCCGTTCTGCATGTTTCTTATTTCAAACGTTTAAAAGGACGTTTCTTCCTCTGATCCTTGTTTAGTTTTAATGACTTTTTGACAATGTATATCCGTTTTAGACCGCGTGTTTATATTAATTTTTCCAAGTGGTATTTGTCACTAAAAATATGTTTGTTATTACTATGGTCGATTAGTTTTTTTTAAAGGTTGATTTAATTTTTAACAAAGATATTTTTATACGACTAATTCACGCACTATTGAACGAAATTTTATTTTGTTGATACGGTAAAGGGTTACCTATTTATATTTTTAATAATAATTTTAACTAGTGTTGAGTGAGTTCAATAATTTGTTTAATTTTTTTATAATTACCACCTGCTTATTACTAATGTGCAAATAAAATATTAGGATTTTTCATAAATATTTATTATAAATGATCGAAATTTGAAGAAAATTTCAACTAAGTTTATATTAAACAATATTAATAACCTGGTAATTCGGAGTATATTTAGCAGTATACTCAAATATATAAAATACTTTGACCTTACTTGTAGTAATTATTAATTATTTGTTGCAAATAGTGGATTTTCTTTTCAAATTTGATAATAATGAAAAATTTAAATATTGATCTTTCTAACTCTTCCCATCTTAATTGCAAAAATCCTCATTTGATAAATTAAAATCTGATTCATAGAATTTTTAAACCTTTTGTCAACTTATTTTCCAAAGCTGAACTATTTCTGGATTTGGATTTTAAATTCATCTATTTCTAATATTTTCTTCTCCTGTATTTAATTTTTAAGCATTTGGTTTGTATTATTTATCTATTCTTATTACGAATAATTCCAACTAATACAAAACTAAATTAGTTTTTAATTTCGGACAGTATTATTAATTTGGATTTCTTTCATCATTTCCAGTGCTAGAAATTCACGATACTGTTTTCATGAGGACTTGTTTGTATTTGTAATATCCGAAATCCGAGGGCAGAGCTTGAAATACTGATAAATTAATCTGCCTTTAATATTAATTGTTGCATTATCCATTATGAAAAGTAATTAAAATACTCCATTGAAAGCTGAATTGATTAAGTAATAACATTCCTTCTGATAGTTCATCTATAATTGGTTATCGAATTTGAGTTAAAAGATTTGGTTGGAATGAAAGTAGAATTAGTAATATCAACAATATTATTATGATTACAAATTACAAATTGATAAATATTATATATGTATTTTATTTCAAATATTTTGTAATTACTTTTTAAAATATTATTTTAAATGATTTCCTTTATAAATGTACTTTTTTTTAATATATTTCATTAATAATTTTGACATATTTTGCTTAATTTATTTCATTACCAATCTTTATATATGTATTCAAGGATTATGTCTTACAAAAGTGTTATTTATTATATTTAATTATTGGACATAATTGAATGTAATATTTTTAACAGATTTTAATCCTATGATTTTACTAATAAACCCTCTAAAAATATAATAATTTCAAATAATAATTTCAAAGATATTTTATTTTACTAATGAGATTGCTAGTCAGGAATTTTGACAACATTTTTCACTTTCTTACAGGTAAAGAAAGCTTAGGAAGTCTGGAATTGATCACAATTCACATAAATGTTGACTATCTCATAGTTTCACTTGTTTGGTGAATGGGGCGTATTCACCAAGCAAGTTTATTTCAATATAATATATATATAGAACATAAAATAAAACTACTTTATAACACAAGGATTTAAATAAGTATGGTATTTAACATCTAAATATTTACAACACCCACCAACCAAATCCGCATTAAATATAGTTAATACAAATTAATAAGTCCTACCTTAAAAGTGTGAAAAGTAAAGTGCTAATAAAGGGCTGAAAAATGTCAATTAATCAGTTCTTCTTTTTCGAGGAATATATATATATATATATATATATATATATATATATATATATATATATATATATATATATATATATATATATAGTACATAATACTCTATATATATGCAAAATACTTACTACAATTATTTAAAGATAATCAAAAATAATTACTCGTAAAAGTATAACTTTTAACTTTGAAGACAATTGAATAATAACGAAAGGCGTTTAGTATTTTATTTTTTGTCTGCTATGTAATTAACAAAATCCAGAATTATTTTTGTAAATTTTCCTTATGTGATTACTTGATTAAAAATGGATTTTAAACGATTTAGGTTTAGGGGGCAATATTTTTTTTTTTTTTTTGTTATGCTCAAGTTTATAGATTGAAAGATAATATGAAACTAATTATTAAATGTACTTAACCTTTTGAAATTAAATAGCTTAAAGGTACACATGCAAAAGTAAAATATAATTTTGACACTTGCTTTCTTTTTGACAGGTGCACAGGTGTTAATTTCATGTTATAAAAAGGTAACAAATAAAATAAAATATATTTTTTTTTTATTATTTGATCTTATTTGATATCGTTAAAAATTTCAATTATAAATTTAATTTATTTTACCCTAAAAATGAAAAACTATAACACGAATATCAAAATTTGTGAAGGGTATACGAAATATATAAATTGTAGGTCAATATTTTTAAGCTGTTCAAATGTAACGCATGTTTTGGATCACATTGTTGAATAATGTATGGTTTCAAATGCTGTCAAATTTGATCATTCAAAAATTATTAAGAAAAAATTAAATATATTTTTGTTGAATAATTAATATTTCGGATATATCGAAAGAATATCATTTTACAAAACTAGGTTTAATAATAAATGAATATCAAATATTTTAATTGATGTTGTCAATAATTTGTTTTTGTCTGTATAATCTGCGATTGTGTCTGAATATGCTCGTGTGTTATTTTAAGCACTAGATATTTTCATGTTGATTAGGCTTCCTATAATAAGTTTAGTTATCATACTTTGCCAAATCTTAAATTAGTTCTTTTCCTGTCTAAATTTTTATTATTGCTTTCATTCAAAACACGTTAAAATCTCAGTCAGTATTATAGCCAGCATTATAAATTAAAAATGATTGAAAACAAGCATAATCTGTGTATCAATCTATTTTTGGCAAATAATCAAATACAAAATATCAGATTATAAAAAAGTAAACCCAGTGTTTTACATGATATCTCGGAAAGAATCTCAAAATATTAATAATAATTATGTAATTTCTTTTATAACGTGATACCAAAATTCATTAACTTAATGCAAATTTAAAAAAAATTTTTAGCTAATTTAGAAATTATGTAAATTATGAATAAAAAAAATCACAATTTTTTTAAACTTTTGGTTTTCTAATCATTTAAAATTACTTATAATGTTTGTAATTTGATAATAATTTAAATTGACTAATTGTCATACTAATTCTACCTAATTTCAATTTCATGTCAGTCACTTTTGTTGTTGTTGTTGTAGAAGCGAAAATTAATGTCTCCAAGAAATTTACAAAAAAAACAACGAAGTTAAAACTTTATATTTCGTCCTTTTGATTAGGGAAATTTTTAAAATAAGACAGATGTCAATTTTAACATATTTTTTACTTACCTATAATTTGATATATTTTATGATAGAAGTTGTTTCTAGCGTATAATAAATAAATTATTTTAAAATACAGAATATTTTCTTCTGATTTTATTGAAAAGATAACAATGTAAATTTATTTTTTATTTAGTATATATAATAATATTTTTTTGTTAATATAAAGAAATTTTCCAATTTTCAAAATTGGTTTCCTACTCGACACATAGTTTTAGAGTTGAATAAACTTTTCTTACAATACGGTTCTAAATTTCTGCGGTGTGGGTGATAAAACTGTTAAAAGTGCAGTCACTTTTTTGTACAATAAATATATAAAAAAAATAAAAAAAAATTATTTAAAAATCTGAACAAGAAATTGTCATTTCGTGACGGATAAATAAAAGAGTCAATCGATTTACCAAAAACTTTAATAAATAATGTTAAAATCTTTTTTATTGCTTAATTTAAACAAATTACCAACAAAGTAATAAAATAATAATTTAACGGTGAAAACAGGGTTGTTATTTTCGTGATATATTTTTGACAAAATTATATTATAAATTTTTTTTTTTTAATTTTTCTAAGTACATATACATCAAACCAAAAAATGTATTTAATTTATATTTGAAGACATAGTTACCGATTGTAATTGATTAAATCATATATTATTACTTTTTAACCTAATGTGTCCACTCAATAAATTTTCTCCTTGTAAAATAAGAAGTCAAATATGAACTTTACTGAACGAAATATGAACGCTGCTGAACTATGTAGTCCAAATTTAAACTAAATCGTAAAACGAAGCTGTGAGTTAAATAATATTTAAATCGGATAGCAATTAGTATATACTCTAACTAGAACGCACATAAAATATAATAGATATTTAATATTTTGATATGAGCCTATTGATGTCAACTAAATTTTAGAAGGACCAACTTAATCAAGAAATTACCTTGCTAATTTAAAATAAGATAATAATTACTATTAATCTAAATGGCAACCATCAAATCTCAAGAAATAATTGTATGTGTACTGATTGTGATATGCTGATATGGTACAGGTTCATAATCCACTCGGTGTAGCTATACTTTATTGGGTGCTATTAGCACAACCGGTTATCTTTCAGAGTGATTGACATTTGTTTACTTATATCATCAAGCAAAAAAAAAATACGCCTTACTCTATAAAAATGCAGATAGAGAACATCTCATCTTACTCCTGCGCTTACATGCGTTAAACCACAATTTAGAAAGCGATTATCGGTATTATCTATCACTAAACAATGAATTTAGTTATCATTCAGATGTACAAGTTGCATAGTATTAAAAGTTGTTTGTGAGTAATCGCATACTTCATCTACCACCCGGAAATATTTTTTACGTAGAGTTAACTAATGGAATGACTATCTATGAAGTGTCGGTCTAAGAATAAAAATTCAATTAAATTACTCCTCTTAGTGTCTTAGTATACCTTTCAAAACTACTATATAAATTAAAATGTATACTAATATTTTTAAGTTAGTTATTATTTATTCATACATTTAAGATCTATTTATAATAATTGCTTAGTTTTCGTGGACCACGGTACTAAGTAATGGAAAATTTTTATGATCATATTAACTAAAATCAAAGTTATTGAAACTATTTTGTCAGATTTAATAAATTGAGTGACATTCATTTTCGCAATTATAAATGATTAATCTTAAATGTACGTATGCAAATGTAAGTGCAGACAGTCAGAATATTGTAATTGACTCTTATATGTTTTGTGTTTTATACGTCTTTGATAATAATTATATCCTTGCAAATTAAATTTAAAAATAAAATAAAATTACAAAAAAATATTTTGCATGACTTTTTTACTAATCTTCACAAATAATGATAAATTAACTCAATTTCCATTTCAGTTATATTAATAGATTCACTTTATAGTTATTATTTCATATAATTTTTCCCTTTTTACTCAATCTTTTATAAAACTTATAAAATAGTAAAATTCATTAGCTTTTAAATGTCTTAAAATATGAAAGTTTTGTGTCATTTCATAAAATGAAAATTATACCATAAGTTTACTTGATAAAAAAAAATTTAATATTCTATTTTAGCTGATCATTATTATAATATTAAGAAAGTTAAAAAAAAATTGTTTAAAGAGTAAAACATGCGACATTAATTTATCTATCCTTATATAATCCTTTTATTATGTTTCCCACTAAACAAATATCCTTATTGGATATTATTTATTTTGAAAAAAAAAAATCCTTCAGCTAACAAATGAGCATGTTGACAATAAAAATAAAAAATTATTATATATTATTTGGTAAATATAAGAAGTCACGACTAGAAATAATTTAACTCTAGTTTTGGTTATAATTGCATGAGAATTAAAATTAATAAATACTGTCATCGCTACTATACTAAAATATTTAAATTTAAATATTATATAGCTACATAATTTACTATGTTAAAAGGGTTACATATTTTGTTTGTTTTAAGTTGGTGCTAGCTTAGAGATGTCACGACACAAAATATGAAAAATTATCTTTATTTTATATAAAGAATTAATAATAAAATGATAATTTATAATTTTGTAAAACTATATTTTTATGCAGATATATTTATTTATAATTTATAATTAAAAGAATTATTTTATAGAAATATATTTAATATATAAATTTTATTATATCGTAGAAAAAATAATAAAATTTTATTTTAAAAATGTTTATTGTTTATAAATTTATTGATTTCTTAACATTCAGCTTAATTTTCATGATCTGTATTCACCAAGCTATGTAAAACAAGTGATCATAGTCACTAAATAAAAGGAAATATTAATTATTATTCGCGCCAGACGTTTTCTTCTGCTATATTTATTTAATTTATAGTTACAAGTCGATATTTAATCAATGTTTACTATCAATATGTACATATTAACAACTTTGAATTAACAACATTTCAAGTATTACATAAATCATTTATGACAAACAGCTGGAAGATAATTTTTTTCTTTTGTACTGAAAAATATAATTAAAATATTGAATTTGAATTTACTAAATGGGAAGGATTAATTATATCTTTATGAGTTATTGGAACATAAACATAGAAAATCTTTTACTAAAGCTATAATATTATTTTTTACATATACTTCGACGTTATTAATATTTAGAATTTGCAAGTTACGAAATGATACAAAATCATGTACTTGTAATATTTGGCGATGAAAAATATTGAGATCTACAATTTGAGATCATTTCCAACAAATTCTGAACATAACAAATTATTCGATCAAACATGGACTTACTGTCAATTTGGGTTTCATGTAGTATATAAGAACCAATAATTGTGCAAATAATTAAATATAAATGTTCTAGACCAAAAGATTGACCACTGTATAATTTTTAATAAACATTTTCATACCATACAATTTCAATCCTGAAGAAGTTTAATCTTAAAGTTATAAAAATACCTTCACAAAACGTTTACTGTAAACTGTAAAGAAACATTTGCTGTTTGTATTAAGCATTTTAATTTCGATGAAGCAATTCACTTAATAGATTTTCATAAATCTATTTTGGTACATGAATTATTGCATTATTATGATATGAGCGTTATAATATTTTGCAAATTCCCAATACGAATATTTTGTTATTTTGAAAACTCTATATGGAAATGTACCCACTGGAAATTATGTCATTAAATGATTGTTTTTACAGAAATATTCATTTATATGTATATATGATCACAAAGCTATATTTGATGTCCATGAAATATTGATGATAGTTCATAGCTTTTCATGTAAATTTCAATTTCTAATGCTTTGCAAATTAAAAACATTTCATACACCATAAATAATATATTGAATTCAACATTTTACATAATATAAATTACTACGAATGTATACTATTAGTAAACCAATTTAAAAAAATAATTATAAATATTGGATCCTTACATTTGGCTAGCTAATGGTTAACCGCGAATTCCGAAAATTGTTTTAAAAGAGGTTAACAATTATGGGTAGAGCAGTAGAGCTATTTATTAAAATATATATGTATTTTGAAATTTGAAATTGTATATATAAGTATATGTGCAAATTACAACAACATTATAGGTAACCTTTTGGTATGTAAATTGACTAAATAATTATTTTGCAAACATCACACTATTAGTTTCCACATAAATATTATTTTTAAATTAATGTTTCAATATAATAGACAAATAAACATCAAATAAAATTTATCTAACCAAATACTGGACCCCTTAAGTTTTTATAATACTCTTAAAATTTATATATTTATTTTCTCAAACTAAAGGATAATTGATTTTGTCAGCTTAGAAACTGGCTCATGGACAAATAAGATGTTACCTGTTAAGATGATCGTATACTAAAAGCGATGTATTGTTAAGCACAAAAGCAAAAGCATTGATTTAATTTTTTTCTCACTTTTGTGCGTAAATTGTTTGGAAAATAACATAAAAAACGTATATTACAACTATGTCTTTATATGTTAACTACCATTTATCAACAGTTCACCTTCGTTCGTGTAATGCAATTTTTATGATTATAAAAATATTTTGTAGAGTGTCACTAGAAATTGTTCAATATAATTATTGTTTACTTAAGTGGCGGTTGCGATATGCGAAATAATTTTCAGCAATTTTCTTTAAACATACAAAAAAAAATTATAATACATATGTATATATAAAAATAATTGCTTTACTTGTATAGTAATTGCTTAGATTTACGAGTTCTTGAAGTAACAATCGGCACCAAAAGACAAGTTGTTAAGTGTAAGTGACAATCAGTAAACAAATAAAATCATTGTTCGAGCTACAAACTATAGATATATATTACTATAACAATATTTTCATTCAATTTGCCAGTCAATTTATGAGCCTAAATTGGAAGTTGATATTTTTTTTTAACTCGTAATACAAAAAAACTAAATTCTTGAAAGCGTTAATGTTAGAGTGATCAAGGTTGGATTAGTCGATTGTACTCCTTCGTTAATTGGGCTGATAAGCATTCTAAACATTTGGGAGACTAAAAAATTAATGGAATGGTGGTACCTGAATTAGATAAAGTATGGGACTTTGGTGTCTATATGATTATGTTATTGCTAAAATCCTATAAATTATTAGGTTTTATTAAAAGAAACACAAAAGAAAAACTTTGTAGTCATCTTCACTCATTAAATAGTTGTAAGATTTATTTTATAATATTCATCTAGTCTAGAGTATGGTGTCCAGTATACCAAATACATATTGATGGACATGACAGAGTTCAGAAATCTTTTACCAGATATGTTCTTTGCCCTTTCCTCTAATCTATATTATTTCAAATATAGTAAATTGTATACCGATCTGAATATTTTTTTCAGTCAGATATAGAAGCCATAGTTAGTTTAAGAATAAAGTCAATTTTTTATTCTCCGCATCACAGGAGAAATTATGGCCAACATGAACCTATACCTGAATGTATAATTATTTTCAATTGATTTATGGTGCTGTAGAAAATTAATTATTTCAATGGAAAAGATTTTTGGAAATTGTTTTGAAATTTGCTAATTTTAACTTATCGGTTAATTTTTATATGTGTTATTTTTATTACTTAATTAGATTTATAAAAAATTTTACTAGCTTGTAAATAAATATTAATCGGTAGACTGAAGAAATAAATTTTGGTAAAGCAGTTGAAATAGAAAAGCATTAAAATTATCACCATTATTGAAATGTAAAAAGAATATCTTATAATTAAGAGTAATTAACTTATAGATAAAAAATTAACTTGAAGAAGACAGAGAGAAAATTCTTGAGCGAGATTTGTCTATATTCTTATTTATTGAATGTATACAATATACATGATTTTATAAGAAGATGGTTGTAAATATCGTTAGTCTGCGAAACACAAGCTATTAAAAAAGTACATATTTAATAAATATAATTTATACAATTTTTAAATTAATTATAAAAAAAATAATCCAAAGTTTTCCAGAGTTTGCAGCTCTACTTTTTGAAATACTTCTTAACGATAGTCATCTATTTAATCGTTTACATCTTCATTGTCAAATTGGTTGTTATGGTTTGATTCACAAAAAATCTAAAGACTCAATCAACCCAGTTGATTTACAGTCGGCAACAAAATTGATTTTATTTTTTATGGTATATTCAACCACACTTTTTTTTTTTATCTTAAATAGTGTATTTCAAAGAAAGGATAAATTGTAGATCAAAATAATCAATAATTTTGTACTATGATACTGCCATACTTTATAGTTAGTTCGATATTTTCTGTTAGCCTATTATAAAAAATGTAATATATATTTATATTAACCTTAAAAATTGTGTTTTATCTAAATGTAAACACTATACAAAAGAAATACTCGAAGCAATATAGTTAAGGACAAAAATTCCGACATCGAAATTTCGCAATAAAAACAAAATTGCACCTCAATTCAAAGGTCGTTGTTGTTATAATGTTCCAATCCAATAATGAAAAATGGCAGTTAAATTATCCATTTGATTGAATAGCAACTCTGAAACAACTAAATAAAAATAAAAATTCAATTCCTTTTTTGATTCCGTTTAATATCAACAAAAATAGGCATTTATATATAAATTTTATTTTTAGTTGTGAATCGTAATAAAATTAAATTTTTATATTATATTATATTTGTAATTTTCCCAAAGCTCTTCATTTGGACGACCAGACAACGAATTCGCGATGATTCTGTTGTGTTTTTGTTCAAATTACGTGCGAATTACTTAAATATTTCCACGCAATAAGTGTTATATATTTTTTTTTATTTTGCTTCTCGCCATAAAAATGTTATCATTTTTTTGGGAAGCGGTTTAAACAAACAAATAAAATCTGATTGAAATGGTATAACAAGATTTTAAAAACAAAACTTATTACATTTCAAACATTTTAATCAGCTGAAAAGAAACTGAAATGGGATTTTCGTGAGCAAGTTTAAGATTATGGTACAAAGTTAGTAAAATGTTTGAAACTATTGTAGACATTATGTTGGAACAAAATTTTTGATAATCTCTAATCTCTAATGCTTTGTAAGGTATTGACATCTCAATTTGTTAACCACACTTTTTGGTTAAATGTTATTAAACTTATATAGAAATTTCATTTATGATTGGATAAAAATTTATGAGAATAAATAAATTTTCATTTCTTAATTTTATAAAAAATTATAATTTATAGCTCAGTAAAAAACTCAAATTTTATATTTAATATAATTGGAGCAATTTTGAATTTGTTTGGAGAGTTTTCATTCAAAGTTTGCAAAAATTAGTTCATAAAATTAAAGTAAAACCATTAATATTGAAGTTAATGAAAACCACTGCCGCCAATTGTAGTGTCCTGAATAATTATAGGTCCCGTACAAACGCTATAGTTTGTTGATAAATTCTAGAGCTTTTATTAGGGTGCTGGATGCGAAATCCTTGGGTTCCAGAAGCCATTAATCGGAATAATCGGATTCTAGTGATGGCAAGACATTCACATTCACATAGAATATATTCATCTTAGTTACATAATCTGCCAATATAAAGTCGAATTTGGACGCAAAATACTAATGTAAATCAAGATATACAAAATTATTGGGTTGATTTAAAAAATTCATATTATGAAATCTATGTATATTAAATAAATCACTTAATTTAAAAGATGTAGTTAGTAACTACAATTTTGGAGTATTGTGTCACAAAAAAATCGATATGGGCAACTGTCCAACTTTGTTACCTTACCTTATAGGTCCTTGGGCCAATGATCACAATTCTGTTTTAAAAAATATGTAAGGAATAATTAATTTATATTTATTTAAGTAAAGGGTAGGTAACACATAAATATAAAACAAGTGCTAAAACAAAGTTGATCCAAACTCGTAGTTTGGATCAACATGTTATTATGTATAACATTAAGAATTGTAATTAATTTCACATCATTAAAACACAATAATGTATTTTATATAATTCGAAGTTTTAATATACACTCACTTTAACTGCAGATCCCAAATAATATTGACACAAAGTATAGATTACAAAACTAACATGTGTACCAAGTTTCATTTCAATCGGATAATCACATGCTTTCGAAATAAATCAAATATACTTTGGAAACTAAACTGCTTTAAATGCAAATTTTATTATTTGTGTAATATTTTTCTCGATCTAACATGTTCCACCGAATTTACATATCATCTGAATGTTTTGGTATGCTTATTTCATCAACATCAAATACAGCTTATAATCATAAATAAAGATTTCTGTAAAAACAATCATGCAATGATATTATTTCATTGTGAAAACGACCTTCAAGTAGATTGTTTTGATAAAACATTTTGTCAATTTCCAAAATTTCGTAACGCTCATAATAATCAAATACTTTTCTTTAAATATTTATCATGTTGCATGCAATATATGAAAATTTTATCAACACCCAAAATTAAATTTAATTCAATCCATTCAATTAATCGAATTGATTGATTTTGATCATCTTAATGCAATATCTTTTACGTATCATAATTCAAAAAATATATAAAGCTTTGCCCACACCAACGCGTTTAGCGGTGCGGGAAAAACCGAACGGAAATTGATATAATAAGCAACACTGACGCGGAAACAAACACGACTTAAATCTCTTAAATTTTTCAACCTTCGGGGTAAAGTATCACCCTCAAAATCATATTTAAAAAAAAAAAAAAAGAACTAGACAAATTTTTAATAATGCAATTACATAATATAATATATGTACATATACGCATAAAAAGTTTCACATTCTCTTACTATTTTCATTTAGTTCATGTTCAATTTCATCCCAAATTTTACCTTTTTTCCATATTTTAGCATCGGTTCGATAATGTACATAGCACTACATATACTATACTAATAGGTTAGTATAGTGCTATGTACTTAATCACAAATCCCAAAATGGTGTACTATCACCGCTACTCTAGTAGTCGTTCTGAACGAGATACTAAAAGCATTATGTATTTAAGCGGTTTAAATTGGTAGTCTATGGGAGATTTTGCAATTTGTAATTATCTAAATTATCGGCGAATCAATGTAAAAAGTATCTGGAAAACTCATGAAATTATCAAAAATCAAAGGTATCGTAAAAAACGCAACTAGTGTAGTTAGTTATTCACTAGAAAATACTGAATTCCAGAACATATTCCCAAACTGGAATCTCACAAAACAAGTTAAATTCCTAGTTAAGGTCTTAGGAACAAGTTAAGTTATCAAGGAGAGTAATTAAAATTCAACAAATTTATATATGTGACAAAAATATTTAATATTATATAATGAACTTAAAAAATGGGGGCTGTTTGTTCATTTCAATGCCCAAAACAAGCAAAATTAAATTGACCAGAAAATTTGTCCACGCACAAAATCAAAAGCATTATAACCATAATACAATGTGTTCTAAATTTTATGTTTACATAATAATCATATTACTGAACGATATACATATACATATATATACGCAGTTTACGTACCATTTTACAAAATATGAGTAGAGTAAGCATAATGAATTATGCAGGATTTATATATTATTTTTAAATCTTACGAATAGTGTTATTGAAGGATTGTTCGAAAAATGTATTGTGATCAAATTTATTTTTGTTTATGTTTTTACAGATGTAGAAATGCCAACAAAAACGTAGGTCTTGCTGGAAGACAGCAAGAACTCATATAGTAATTGCTATACGATTTTAATGAAATTCGGATACCACAGGTAAGTTTTGCGGTCTAGTTGGCCTCTAAAATATGAAGTCGGTAGCTTAAATATATAAAAGACATTCTTGACGTCTCAGATCTGAGATTCTTTGTACATGTTAGTGAATTGAAATACTTATCATTAATTTTTTTTACAAAACTCTGTTATAGGTACAAGTTATGGACTAATATTTGTTTGGCAAATATTAGCCTATTTTTTCAATAGAGACCTGATATTTTGTTTAGTTCTATATAGTTCAGTAAACTAACGCGAGAACAATGACAACCAGACATAATATTTGTTTATATTTCTTATAAAAATTTGTTGCAAATAAATTTTAACCAGCGTAATACCCGTAGGTCCTATTGGTCTATACTCGATGCCTTCGGGATCTGAACTACTCCTAGGTTAGCATCTTCTTTTTACTATGGTTTAGTATAGCTTATGTTAACAATTTCAGAAAACTACTAAAAGTTTTCAATTCCTGAAAATATTGAGATTAACAATTCATATCTCAGTGTAACATGTGCTGTTTTATCAATACTGAGGTTATGGGTTCAATTCCCGCTAAAAATACTGGTGTGGCATCTCACATATTTACACTTTAACACAATTACATTATTTAAAATGGACCAATATAATCAAAAATGATTTGTTTTAAAAGAATGTACATTTATTAAAAAAGTTTATGATTAATTGATTTACTCAATTACCCCGAATTGTGAAGATACCTCAAACGAATCATATTAGCTTATATATATATATAGACATAGAACGTTGAAAATAAAATTTCGCCGATAATGTTCAAAATGGTCAATTGTAGTATTTACTTAAAAATTGTTACACCGATCTATATTATACAAATATATTTTATTCGCTCTAATATGTTTGTTATTACGATTAGATTTAATTTAATCCATTGAATTAAGAGAATTGCTTGATTTTGCGCATTAACATTAAAATACATAACAGAGACAGCAACCGATGTTGATTAAAATTTATATTCCGCCTTCTGATATTTCGAAATGATTATGTACATATATATTATCAAGACTTGAGCTGAAACCTATCCAATTCCCAATCTGCAGGTCAAATCTTTAGGAATCGTTTTATCTAATTTCCAACGTTTCGTAATCTTTTCGCTATTTCTATACTGTCTTCAACCAGAACTGACAGTAAGTTAGAACATTATGAATTTCAGTTTGATTGATCAGGGCAATAACTCGAATTGATGGTCTAATTATGGATTCATTTCTATCATTTTGTTTCATTAGTAATATTCAGAATTTGGCAATATATATAGATATTGTCAAATTGTAAATCTCAAAATTTTTGCCGTTTAACATTACAAGTATAGAAGTTTTTAAATTAATTTCTTTATTAATATCTACATCTGCATGGACGCACCAACTTATTTTTAGCTGTTTTACCTCATAATTTCAAATATTAATAACATCAAAGTAGATACTAATAATACATAATCTTATATGTAGAGCCATAACAAATTTTTGTTATAATTATATTGTTTAATATTTAATTTATGAGACGATCTACTTGAAACAAAACTTTCAAAAGATACCTATCATAACTATACCAAACTTCAGCTTCACTTTGTAAATTCATTAAGTATTACGGATTACGGGTATTAATGAAAGATCCGATACATTCTAATACATTCTGATTAGTAGCAACCGTTCGATAATATCATATTTTAAAGCTGTAACTTATGCGATGATTTTTCATATCTAAATACTATATACAAAAAATCTAAGCTACTTCTTAAAATACTGAATAGTGTAGTTTTTAATATAATTCACTATTAAAACGCAACATTCTGATATTTAAGTTTCCCAAAGTGGAATCTCTCAAGACAAGCTCCTAGGTTTTATACCAGGCATCAAATAATACCGCGATTACAATTACGCATTCTAGACGTAGCATTTGTCAAAATAAAGTTGAAAGGTATGGAGTTGTATGAAAGTAGTTACAATGCACGCAGTCTAAACGTAGCCTCGGTGAAAGTTGGCCAACTTTTAACTTTTTCTATTTCGTCGCGCTTTGCAATGTCAAAATATAGAAAAATTTAAAAAATTTAAAAAAAAAAATCAATTTAATTCAAAATTTCAAAAGGTATTTTATTAATTTAAATTCAATTACAAAACATATTGAAGAATTTACAAAATTAAATTTAGAAAATAATATTTTTCTGTCAAAATAATGTAAACAAACATTTGTTATTTACACATTTACGTTTTCTATTGTGCCTACTCTTTTTGTAGACCGCGTTCTAACGCGTCTATGTATAGGGTAGGCCAATCATGCTTATGAGTTGACATATAGATTCGACTAGATAAGTTATTGGACTGGGAAGATCCTGCCTCCTCTTTACTGGATCTAACCTCGACTAGGCTTCTTTAATTTTTTTTAATTAGAATTTATATTTATATTATGTAAATTTATAATAATGTACGCTTTTATATTGTAGCCTCACTATAATTATTGGTATTTCAAAAACAAAAGCACCGTAACTGTAGATAACAAGTATATTTTATATTCCAGAATCGTACAAATTACCAGAGTAACAAATTCTAATTACACTAATTTTTCAAATTTCAATTTTGAATCATATGGTCCTTAAATTAAGTTGGGGAGATAATTTTCACATCAATTGTCTGAATATATTTAAATTTTTTTTTCTTCAGTTTATTGTAGATTATCTTATAATCTGAAAGAAAATGATTTAGAATTAAAAAACTGGAAAAATGTATCAGATCCAGAAAGAGAAAATGTTCTAATTTGTAATTTGAAATTTTTATTATGTGAGGCATTAGAACAGTTTATGTAGTGACGCGTTTATATAAAATTTATTCAAGCGTTTAGTTCGCATGGTTGACCATCACCCTCTGCATACTGAAAATAATTTGTATTATAAAAAAAATATAAATCATGGTATTCTGACGGATGATGATGGCCTGACTAAAACGACAAAAACACAATGTCAAATGAACATATCTACATGCCTATTTTATACCATCTCTTGCAAATAAAATAGTATTTTATTCCCCTTACTTTATAGTAGCCAAATCAAAAATTTAATTTGCAAACCAGAACTTATAAAGGATATGTATGAAAGGTTCTATTAAACTTTCAGTACTTATTTATATAAAAGAATCTAAAATAAAATAAATGAAAAATTATTAAGATTGTATCAATAAGGTAGATTAAATTAGATTGTATTACTGTTGTTAATGAGTCCGCCCTCAGAATTTGAGCATCTGTACGAGCTTATGCAATAGTATAAGCTCGTACATGCAATGGTAATTTCGGTATCGGTAATTTTATGACCACATTAGAATTATTCTATTATTTTTAGCAAGCTTTTGAGTAAGGAAGGATATACACATTCATTCCCATACAAGCTTTGATTCAATAGTAATATAATTTACACCATCAAGGGCTTCACTATGTTTTCGCTACACAGTTTTTATGCGCGAAGCACTATTTCATATGCTTCCGCTTGAAGTATTGTTAGTAATTTGTAGATGGGCATGGACCTTCACATCTACACACTCATACTTTTTCAAACTATGTTTTGTTATCGCCTAGTAAACTAAATTATGAAGAAGATTGGAGTAAGAAATGTGTTTATCGAAATGTTATTAAGAATAATCTTTAAAACTATTTTTTATTTACATTTGTTTTAAAAAAAAAACTCTTTTCATTTTCAGGAACAATTATGAAAATATAATATTTTTTAGTTAAGGATCAGTTTTTATAGTTCCCAATCTATTCAACCGAGACCACTTAAGATTCAGTGAGTTTTTTTTTATTTTAAACTTATTATTGATAACAACAAATAAATAAATTATTTAATACTCTATTAAAACTGTTCTAAATTTAAAACAGGATAAAAAAATACCGGCATTAAAAAATTTCATTCGTAAAGTGTTACAACTAAGAGGGTGCCATTCAGGACACGAAAAAAACTATTTTTGAAATTGGAAATTTGTAATATATTTTATTAGTGAATAATTTTTGCTTCGCGGTCTATCAGTCTAATTGATCGGTTCCATATGGTTAATCTTGTCTGACCGCATCCATTCACCAGAATGTTACTTAATTTGAATAAAAAATATCAGATAAAAAAAATTATGAAAATAACACTACATAAAATGTTTAAAAAGTGTTTAAAAAAAATTGAACGGATATCGAAGAATAATGTGTAAATTTTGTTTAAAAATAAATTATTGGATAAATGCGTAAAATATTTATTAAAAGTATCATTGACAAGTTAAGGGCTAATATAAACGTATGACTGTATTAACAATTTATAATAGAAAATTATTCTATGTCATATGGCATAAGAATGCGACATGACATTTTTTTGAATAATATATGAATAATCGAATATTAATTATGCTTACTGATCTCTATACCCATCATAATTATAATGATACACTGAATTAAAAACTTCTGATAGAACCTCATGAGAAATCTATATCTGACAGTTAATTCTGAAAATTTTAACAAACCGTTTTAGCTTGTAATTGAATCATCCTATAGAAGAGTATTTTTCTGTTATTGCAAGTTCAATAATCCCTAGCCCAACTTTGTTAGCATTTTTCGGGCAATTGATGTCGATCTTGGTACTATATCAAATCTTAATATTAATTTTTACACTACGAAAATTTCAATTCCGTAAAAAACTCTAAACTTAATAATTTTAAAATTATTTATGTTATTCATAAATTTATTTAAGAAGATATATTTACAATTTTATATCCCATCGAAATGAAAATAATTATTTTATTGCAGTAAAACTCTCTATACAGTAATAATTTACTTATTGATCAACCCTAACCCCAAACAATCAATATTTCAATTTACCCTTAACAACTTTTAACAAAATATCGATGTTTTTGACGACTTATTTTCATCATCTGGTGGATACGGGCAATAATATTGTCGTAAAATGTATACATTACCACTTAAAGTTATTAACACCCTCTTGAATCTTGTTTTTATTGAAATAAAAATAAATAAACAGAACAATTTAAAATAAAAATAAATGAATTATTTAATTTGATTGTCCAGAATATTATTTCTTACTAGCAGTTTAACTTTTATATACAAATGCTTCGTATACCATAATTATTTTTTGTTAGTTTTCCATGAAAATGCCTATATATTACAAGTATAACTAACTATAATGTTAAATAAAAAATTGTGGGACACCAGTGTGTTTGTTGCTATGGCTCGTTATCATACGAATATTGGTAATGTCACTTGCAATAAATTTTATGGTAAATTGAGCGTTAAAATTAAGTTAATTTTTAGTATATTTTCAAATCCAAATATAGTTTTAGAATATAATTTTACAATTAATTTCGTATCGTCAATTTGTTTGTCGATATCAAAATATTGTAAGTTTTGTAACATAATTTTTGTATTTATGGGTAGCCGATGCTGTGAGGTATATGTATATTACGATGATTTTCAAAAACTTTTGAAATTTCCCAAATAGCATATACATTAAATTATTTGAATGAAATGTTTAAAAACTAAATCTTTGATTTACTGAATCTGTTCTTAAAAAATTTGTTTGTCGATATCAAAATATTGTAAGTTTTGTAACATAATTTTTGTATTTATGGGTAGCCGATGCTGTGAGGTATATTACGATGATTTTCAAAAACTTTTGAAATTTCCCAAATAGCATATACATTAAATTATTTGAATGAAATGTTTAAAAACTAAATCTTTGATTTACTGAATCTGTTCTTAAAAAATAGCTTAATTAAGAATGAATAAATAAATGTTCAGCAAAGATTAAAGATATAAAAATAATTTCGCAAACATTTCAAATTATAAATTTAAATATTTTTAAAAGACAATAAATAATAACTATAAATCCGTTTTATTAATATTATAATTATATAAATTGTTTTTACCATGATACTTTATCAGATTTTATGATTATAAGATTAATTTATTTGCTAACCACATTTAAATCTGATTTATTAAAAAAAAAAAAAATTTCTGCATTGAACTTCAAAATTTATCTTTCTTGTAAAATTCCAATTAACATTTGTGATCTCTCATTAGTCATTTAGCTCCTCATAAATTAGACATTTTATGAAATAATTAAGATATTTCATTATTTAAATCACAATGTCCACTCCTTCTATTTCATTTTTGGTTTTTAGAATCATAAAATGATACAAAACAAAAAAAAAAAACCTAAAAAACTTTCTGAAAAAAAAAAATTCCCACAAATTCAGATTTAGCAAAAAAAAAACTAACTCAAAAATAAAGGTTCAAAAGGATAACAAAGGTAACAAAAAAAGGAGTTTTATATCAATAAATAAAAATTAATCTGCATAAATTTATTTCTATTTATTATAAACCACTAAATATTTAAGAATTCAAGAAATTTAATCTGACCACCAGAAAGCACCTTATTACCAAATAAGCCATGGTGGCCTACCACACGGTTTTCTAAAATACAAGAAAAGATAAGCTGATTTTTTATGATATTGTTGGTCCTTCCTTTTAAATTAATTGACGACAAGTCTTTTATTTTCGAATTAAACAGTAAATCACCAAATTGTGGTAACGGCGGAATCTCTAATAATAAAATTATTCAAATTCATATAAAGATTTAAAAAAGTTTTTCATATCCAGATATTATATTCAAAAAAATCGAAAAACAGCTTCACTAATTAGTAGATTTCAACTTTGAAAAGTTTGTTTTTCCATATAATAAAGTTTAAATTTAGATATTTGAAAAAAAAGTAATTGATAATATTTAATCTTGATAAGTTAATAATTAGGGTTTTGTTGATTTTCAGATGTACTTACATAACATCAATCATCAAGTATGATAAAAAAATAATAAAGTCCACACAATAATAAAATCTTAACTGATTGAAGCTACATATCTCGCTGAATGATTATCGATGAATTCGACTTTGTAATCTATACTTTTATGTTGATTCTTAAAACTCTTTTACTTATTCTATTCCTAAATTCAAGTGTTCTTATACTTTTCCATATTTACACAAATTAAACTAATATTTTTCATCAATATTATAAATTATCTGAAAATGAACCTAAATTTATAATAATAAAATGACTGGTAACACTTTCAGTAACAAATTATGCAATATTATTTTGGAACCGAAATATTAAATTGAAATTGTTTTCTGATATAACATAATCGTTTAAATAATTAACAAAATTTCTAATGGCTTTCAAAAGCAATATTATGCTACTGATAATACACGCATATCACGCTTTAGGTTTTACTGTACTTACTTTACTTTATCGGCACAACAAGTTATTATAGTTCAAGGCGCTCATCCAATAATCACACTTCTTACACTCTTTGGATTTTCAATTTTTGACTAAGTCAGTAGCGTAACCATAAAGTTCATACAGCTGATACAGCTGATCTTTCTGATCAAATTCAGTTTTCTGAATTTTAAGGTAATACAGAGAAATAAATTTAAGTACCTATGTAACTTTAATTTTTGTTTATTGATTTTTGTTAGCTTTATTATAACTTTGTCTTCATACATCATCAACGTGAATGGGACCAAAAATCTTACGAAGAATACTTTATTCTAATGATCAGAAAGTTTTCCCATCGTATTTAGTAGTTAGATATAGCCCATTCTTCTGCAGCATATTTCAGTACATGTACAAAGAGTATTGGTATCCTTGTCTTTCTACTCAATGTTTTCAAGGCTGGTGATTAAGCAAACGAAGAATACAAAATCCTTAAACACTTCAAAATTGAAATTCTTCATTATACGTTGCCATTATGTATTCTATTTTCTTCTGTTTCATTTTCAAGTCTAGCCTGTTAACACTCTCTGCTACACCAAAAAAAGCTTCGCAAATGCTTCATTGTGTTATATCGTCCCTGTCCGCATATCCAAGAAGTGTGGTTGATTTATTAAAAATTATTGGGCAAAATTACGAGACAATATTTAGTTTGCCTTACAATAAATGTCAAAATTCCGCTTAATTGGTACGCTGATAAAGATTACTAAAAGTAATCTTTTCCAGAAATCTGCATAAGAAATTGGATGCGGAATTTAATTTGTTTTTGTAATTTAGTTTTGTTGCTTTGCTTTTCTAATTGAAAAATTTTAATTATATAAATTGATAATAAAACGAAATTTGTATAAAGTTTTAACCTG
Source organism: Rhamphomyia laevipes (assembly GCA_963920725.1). NCBI lineage: Eukaryota > Metazoa > Arthropoda > Insecta > Diptera > Empididae > Rhamphomyia > Rhamphomyia laevipes. The sequence goes on along the minus strand of OY987256.1, from coordinate 24,366,833 downwards.
GAGAAGTGAAATCTGTAGACACTTTTTGCTGGAGAGGCGTATACGCCTTAACATAACAAAATTCACTAATTAAATGTATTTTCAAGAAAGCGTTTATAATATAGCCTTTTCCAGAATTTTGGACATAAAGCCATAATATTTATTGCTATTTTAATAATTTGTAACATTATTAACTTCATTGTAAATACTGTTGGTTGGTACATAAAACCATAAGGCTTTATGTCCATAAAAATTGGACATAAAGCCATTAAGGTTTTATGTCCTAAGGCTTTATATCACGCAACCCAATAATTTTTATATGCTGATTTGCTATACTAAAATTAGACCAGAATATTTATGAAGATACTATGATATCAAGTTATACTATATCGTCTTATATCAGACACATGCACTCGGTTCTTTCCGAAAAAACAAGTATAGTTATCAAAAGTTATATTTTTTATACTTTTATTTTGACTTTTTTGGAATTTGAATTGCTTGATTTCAAAATACCAGATTACATGGGAAGTATGTAAATTATTCAATGTCTATTTCAGCCTTATATATAAATGATTAGTGATTTTTATTTATTAATTAAATATTTCATAATTTTATCATGTTATTTACTTATTTCATACTTCGTACAACATTATTACACAAATTTCACAATTATAATAATAATAAAAAAAATTAATATTAATTAATAATCCGGAATAGTCAAATTTCTTTAATGTAATATATAGATTCCATTTCCAAATCCTTTAAATTATTCTAAAATTATATTCTAAAAGTTCTTTCAATAAGTAATCAATTGCCTGTAAATGCTACCTATCCCATATTATAAAATAATTATTTGATTTTTACCGACATAATTATCGACCCTCAATAATTATACAAAAAAAAATATTTTTTGTTTGACAATTATCTGGGTAATTCTATTACGCGCAAACTAACTAAACAAAACGTTAACTAAACAATTGAATGCTACTAATAATATTAACCAGAAATTTTAATTTGTTCCACATCATTATTTTCACCTCTTTTTTTTTTTAATTTGATAAAAATATCTGATTTAGATTGAAAATATAACTTTAACTTTCCAACTGAAAAACGTGGTAGAAAATATTTTACAGATCGCGTCATATATGAATGCGTCTTAACTTCTTTGTAATGATTGTTTATTTCAAAATCAAAAACTTAATCTATATAATAAATCCAATAAAATTCCAATCAATTTGATACGGTATGATAATAAAAACTCATTAATGTTCTATGGATAAATTTATTGTTGGGTATATTATAGCCAAAAATTTCATATTCTGGTAGTTACGTGCGCGTTATTCATCTAACGCAACCCACAACGACAACAAAAAACGGAAGGTGATTCCACACCTTTTTATGATGCGAATAGGAATTCAACCATTGCGCATAATTTTTTATTTTTTTAATAGAAATCTATAAATTATTATGAATACATACATAAACAACTAACTATGTAGAATTTATCTGATGGAAATTGTGATCATAAATCTAAAGACAAGCCATTATCATATTCAAGAAATAGGTAACTAACTACATATATATAACCAAAAATATCATTCAGTTGCTCAGTCAAGCAATTAATATTTCGGCGAGCATAGTTGTTCGGTTTAATGAAGAATTATTTAGTTTGAATTTTATATATAGATAAACTTCCTCTTGAATATATATTGAAATAATACCTAAATATATTTTAAATTTACCTCAAAGTAAAATAAAAAAAGACTGTTAAGAAAAATTCTATTTTTTGTTGGAACAACAATAGCAGGAAATATGAAAATTTTTTCGACGCTCATATATTTTATCAGCAGATCCAATTTTATGTGTGAGCAAATATGCAGATATAAGTTGGCAATGGCAATATTTATAGGGATAATGTGTGGACACTCCTATAAATTGTACACAAATATTTTGGAAATTTTAACTTTAGATTTTTTTTTAGTAAATAGTGCGGTTACTGAAATAATACTGTATTTGATAAGCTTGTTATTAAAAACTTTTATATTATCATTAACAAAAATAAATGATAAACTTTATAATTAGATGAAATATATTAGACATAAAATTCTAAATATTATGTTATTACAACGTTTACAAATTTTTAATTAAATAAATTAAATTAAAATACAAATTATTAATTAATTATTCATTGAAATATAAATAACATTTATATATAAATAATATTAAATTTTATTAAAGTCAAATATGTAATACTTAAAATTAAATTGAACTAAATACATTAAATAATATTTATAATTAAAAAAAATGTTTACATATTTATATTTTTAAGTTATTTTTTAGATGTGGAAATATGGTTATTACCAAGCATTAACATCGTGTTAATAGGTGGCCAACATCATTATGATTCAGTCGGGATTCAAGTTTTTTAGCATGTTATTTTTCTTCACCCTAACCAGTAACTACAAAACAAGTATTCTAAAAATTCCGTGCTACTTTATTCATTCATTATAATAAAAACACTTGCATATTATCTGCCCTACCTAAATAATATATTAGTCGAAAAAAGAATATCAATTATCTATTTTAAATCACCACAACTTTACTCGCGAAAAGGAATTTCCGTTTTACACATAAACATTCCAAAAAAGTACAGAAAAAATGTACTTGTTTATCAGTGTATAATTGATAATCATTTACAATTTACATGACTATAATGTTACAAAACAATCAGTCCCCACATTATTAAGAGTCTGCATTAAAAATAATTATACTATTTACAATACTATACAAAACCAAAGAAACTTTCTGGTCACTGAATTTATTTAAATTAGTTAATTGATTTATACCATAAAAAAAAGATGGAGCATATAACTCGTAGTTATGTCTAATAGTGAGTTGTAGTAGTACCTTTATAACAAACAATGCTTTGTAAAAAATTTCAAATCTGTTCAGACAAACGAAGAAATGTGTTTTATATAATTCGGAAATGTCAAAAAGGACGCACCAAATCAAGTACAAAATAGAATTAACCTATGTGCCAAATTTAATCGGATAATAATTACTATAGTAAGTAATTAAATGAAATATAAACACAAATATTTAGCGTGAACTTACTGAAGCTACCGACACAAAAAGTTTATATTAAACATAGACTTATCACTTATCATGAAGCAAATGCGTTGATATGCTTTGGTCTCATTATAACATGTTCTAGGAAAGTTTGTACGAACAGTACGCGGACTTTTTTTTTTTATTTGCAGATTCGGAATCACAATTTCGGAATCAAAACGTAAAAAAACATATTTTAGTAAAGTCATTATTTTTTCTTGTACCAATACCAACTCCATTACAACACTTTCTATTTATTCCATATACTTCTTAAAATAACTGGAAAATTTTAAAAACTTAACGCCACGATGATAAATGTTTTTCCGGTATTTTCTTTTCCTATTACATTCAAATTTTTCGAACCATTTTTAGGAATGTTCCAAACGTGTTTATTAGTGAAACACATTTTTTCCATAACAAAATGGGTAAAGTTTATTTCAAAAGTTCCTTATCTGTTAAGGAATTTAGAGTAAAGTTTATAATAAATGTTAAAATTGATAAGTAAAACTTCCAATTGAAGCTTCAATCTATTATAACAATAAATCTTTTTTATTGTAGTTGTCTTTTGTAGACTGGTAAAAATCTAATTTTAATTGTGGCGCTGATGTTTTATAAGTTTTGGGTATGGAATTTTTATCTGATTAGAAATGATAAAATTGCAAATAAAAGAAATTTTACCAAATTACTAAAGTATATAATTTATATTTAGTCAATACAATATTATTTTTATTTTAATTTCCCTTATGTGATTCGTAAGATTCTATATTTTTTAGATAGAATTACTTAGATAGATGTGTAAGGATATTCAAAAGGAGTCAAAAGTAACACATAAGAATAAATTACATAAATTTATATAATGTTAGCAAAATATATTAGAGAAAATATAATTTTCTAAAAGAGTGTATCATTATCATCATCAGCAAAAATATAAATATGGGCGCTTAATAGTCTGAAAGGGTATAAAAAAGATAACTCTTGTAATACATAAGAATTGAATTGAACATTCTATATATAAAGAAGTTATTCAACGATTTTTTTTAGTACTTTGTTTAATCAAAATCAAATTTTAAAGTTTATTAACAAAATGTAAGAATATCAAAAATAAGAATTGTATAAATAGACGTACAGTACCAAAAAACTATTAGATTAAAAAATTAGATAGTCTGTTTTAGTACTGTTTCTTTATTAAAGATTTTCTGAAAATTAAAATCCTTTATCTTAACTATCCTTTATTCTTAACTACTGCCCATTTAAAATTTTAAAGATTTTTCTTTAACAAAGTAAATTTTCACCTAATTTTCTGATGGCACTATTCGTTTATATATAAATGAAATATTTGTTTTACTCAAAATTTTCCAATTGAACATAGTAAAAAGTATACACAAATATTATTAAACCCCTTGAATTATTTAAAATTTATATATTTCAATAGTATTTATTATTCAAGATTTTTTAGATATATATATCAGAGTTGTTCCATAATGCATTCAAAAAATAATGCAATATTATTACTGAGTAATTCAAATTTTTAAGTTATTTTATTGTGATAGTACATCGAAATACTTAATTGAAGTACCGCGAAGTAATGAAAATATACTTCAAAGTAATGAACTAATTTTTAAAATTACTAGAATGCAGTAAAGTACTGCATTACTTTTAATAAAAGTAATGCATTACTGCAGTATTGCAAGGTATTTTTGTACTTAAAACTTTTCAGTATGGCAATACTGTACTGAATTAATTAAAGTAATCAGCTGAAGTATCTGGTACTGCAGTAATGATGTAGTAATATATTACTAAAGTAATGCATTACTTAACAACTCTGATATATATATAAATGGTAAGTAAAGTACAAAACGACCAATTTGCAAAAAAATTAACTCATATTTTAAGATAAATTGTATAAATATAATAAATAATTATAATAATGAAGATATTCATGAAGATGAACTGTCAAAAAAATAAATAAAGTACTATACATTTGTGAAATTATATAGAATCAGTTATGTACATGGAATTTGGATTGATTTTGTAAAGTGTCATTTCGGGATGAGACTATATCATACACACTATAACTATAAATCAATAAAAACAATTACCACTTTCAGATAAAGTTAGGAAATATTAGTAAGCAAAATGATACGCTAAATAAAATATTAAAAAATTTCATTTATAAAAAAAATATGTTTTCATAGTATTTTCGCAAAACCAAATATAGAGATGGACATCAATTTGCAGTAATTTATATAAATATAAAATCAGCTAAAAGTAAGGGCTGTTTGTACGAAAATAAAATTAGGGTGATCGTCTAACAATGAGAATACACTACATATGTCAAATCAAATGACTTGAGAATTTTGTTTTATCTTATTTCTCTACTCTGATATATCTAAATTATTGATGATATGTATTTGGTTGAGCCCAGCTAACATAAAGAATTTATAATTTGAAGGACATTTTAAGTAATTGCCAAATTTTTTGGATTAGAGTTTCCAGAAGATTTATGACATTATAAATATTTTTTACCAAAAAAAAAATGTACAAATATTATTAGTTTAACACAAAAATGTTAACAAAATTTTCTTTAGTATGAAATAGTTTATTTAAATATATTATGTATACAATATTTTAATAATCATAATTTGATATTTTCAATGATTTGTTTTCGATTTCCTAGAAATCACCTGTTACCGCATGTTTAATATTTTTGCAACACAATTTTGATATTTATCTTAAAAAACTACACAAACATTTTATGTTTAACTTAAACAGAAATAAACATGGAAAATAAACGTGTTGACAATGTCATTTTTAACAAATTTTACATTTATGTAACACACAAGAGTATTTTATTCGTTGTGGTCTTCCCAGAGTTCAGTTAAAATTATAAGATACGAAATATAAGATATAAGATAAAGAAATATTTACCACCATCCTTCTATCTTGTTACAGACGTTTATAGCCCACTCTTTAATATCAATGACTTTTTCAAGTATATAAAACAAGTTATAACAACTACAGAAATATTTAAAGCGTATTAGAAAATAAATCATTTTGGGATTAGCGGATATTTTAATTTAAATGTTTTTTATATTAGTCTCTAAATGATACAAATCACAAAAAAAAAATATATAAGTCGTATAGGAACAGCAAACTAAAATTTATTAAAGGAAAACCTATTTGGAGAAGACATGATAAAGCATAAAGATAATATAAGTAATCTTACTGACATATTCCATGCGATTGGAATTTGATTTAGACTTACAATTTTATTAAACAAAAACAGCTTATTAATTTGTGTGAAAGGGCCTCTATATTAAAGAGAATTAAAATAACATTATTAATGCTAAAATAATTATAACTGGGAAATTTCCAATAAGCCTGAACATACACAGAAGCGAGGTATTTTTGGTAAAATTATCAAATTTAAATTTTACGCGGTTTATAGTTTCCAATGTATAGAAATCCAAAAATTAGCTAATTCTATTCTGAAATTATGGACCTAAATATGATGCTACTTTTGTTATACCGAAAAATGGACTATAACTCGCAATAAAACCGAATACGAAAAACTATCTGTGCATTTTGTACTTCGTATAGGGTTCTATATGCTATATCGTCGATCAACTATCAAGTGTCCAGTCTGTATATACATATATTAAAAAATATTGGTATTCATTTATTCAAGCTAACATTAGCTGTTCGGCTCTCGATGTATTACTTCATTCACATTAGTAAATTACCATTAACTTCTAATAAGCATATATGGAGATACCCACTATTCTATAAGCTATCAAAAGAAATTGGACTACCTAAGGTGATGTAGTGGTTGGTAGTATACTATTTTTAAACCAAGCCATCGATGTGGCTCTAAGTTGACTCAACTTTACATGAATACTACGAAAAAGTTTAATTTGAAATTGTGATTTTTAATACTGATAAAAGTCAATTTGGTATAATACATGTCTGCCTATTAAAATCCATTTGCTTGTTCTAAGTTTCTTCACTACAAATTGCACTAAAATGTTACAAAATCTTCATCATTTGCGGCCGCTATTTATTATTAACAACAATAAAAATATCACAATTAGTCTTACAAATATTTATTTTCCAAAAAAAATTATAAATTATACATACAAGCATATTAATTATATACTCAGATCAGAATTAATAGCTTACTTAATTTCTTCATTAACTGCTTTCAATAAAACCATAATCTCACATTGATTTTCGTTAATAGAGTATTTAAACAACACTAACTATAATAGCTGTCAATCGTTCATATCATATAGCAATATTTAATTATTGCAGTTGAATTTATAAAAATCTGCATAAATGCAAAAAATAAAAATTAATGCGATTATATTACATTTCAATTAAATTACATTGTTGTATATTGCACGTTAAATTATCCTTACAAATATTATATTTTTTATTGTACATTGAATAATCAATTCCACCCCCACAGGGCTAGACAAAACACCACATGATATCACTTTCTAAAAACAAGGAGACACTAAATCTGTCACCTTCTATTTTCCAAATAAGTTTCTTTAAAATAAATTCAAAAAAAAATTAGGGTGGTTAAAAGCAATATTATAGTAAAATATGAACAGCGCAACTCAATAATGAAATTATCTGCGGTGGCGCATAATCATTGAAGCATTTTACCTTTATTATATTTCTAAGCAGGATTCTCTCTTTTTAATAATTTATGAAACGGATGTAGAAAATAATGAACCATTATGCAATTCGGTGTTTATTATTACATATTAAATCTTTTATGTACCTATAAAGATTATAATAGTAAATGCATTGTAATAAAACTAAAATCTTATAATATGCTAGCTAAATCGTACTATTTTGGGCTTACTCGATATTCTAACAATTTTCTGAGATAGTTTTATATTATAGTTATTAGAATAGCTCAGTTATATTATTTATGAATTATTTGTTAATTTGAATTTAATATAAGAAATTAAAGTTTTGCTCTATAGTTAAGTTCTGGAAACATAGGATTTTTTTTTTTGCATTATATAAAAATATTTAGTTAAGTATATAAATTTGACACAAATTTCAAACCGTTCAGCTTCGATACTGTCATTTATTATACGTAGTAAGTTGTAAATTCTCCCTATTTTCGGAAATAACTGTAATAAATTATTTCATTTGAAGTACATATATATTTTTTGGCAGGAATTTATTAGTATAAATTAAATTATTTTAGTATTTTTTTTTTTTTTACAAATATATTTAAGGGTGATTTTATTGACTATACATGAGTTAAATTTGTAATATACATTACATGATTATAACATAATATTTTATCTATATTATAAGTAAAAACATATCAAAAAATTAAGTTTTCTTGAGAAAAACTCGCGGTTCGTAAATTCACAGCATGGATATGTTGAATTGTTGTATAATAATAATATTTTTGTTGTGGCAAACTGTGAATTTATGTAATTTGTATATAAGTGCGGAGTTGTATGTAACCATTGATCCGAGAGGTAAAAATTATAGCTAGCAAAAAAATAAAATATTTTTTTTTAGTATTTATTTCAAAAATATCTTTACAGTTTACAAAATTAATCAATGAAATTATTGTGAATCATATTATTGCAAATTAAATCAAAAAAAAACTTTAAATGTATATAGAATTTCGTCATCAGCCTTCACTCTGTGCATTGGGGTCAAATGGACCCCAGTCCATTTAAAAAGCGATTTAAAAAAAATTGAGCCAAGTAAATTAACCCGCCAACTCAGATTGCCTCAACTAATATATTTTAGACACAATACAAAAAAACCGAATCAAAAACCATTGCATATTAATTAGTTACGACAGTTTCAAATAAAGTAAACGCATTTCGGTGCAATGGGGTCCAGTTGACCCCATATATTTTTCTAAGCATTTTGTATGTAACACCAGTTTTTTAGCTAATAATTTTGAAATTTCTTATAATCTTGCATAATTTTTACAGTTAATTCTCGGAATTTTTTATGTTGTTCATATTATTAGAACTATATATTTTACTTTTGGTCAAAAATTCAGAAAGTGTACATATAAAATTAGAAAGAAAATTAGTGAATTATATTTTTACTTTCAATATATACAGTGAACTTTGTTGCGGCAATTATATTAGTATTTTAGTGTTCAATTATTTAATTTTTAGTTGTTTGATCTGTTGATGTAAAGGTAAAATAATTTTTTTTAATTAATTACATATATATATATATACGTAGTGATATTTTTCAGTTTTTTGATGGCACGAAAACGACAAAATAGACAGGAAATTCGTGACCTCTTTGAAAACATTTCAACATCAGATGAAGAAGAAGTAGCAAATGATAATTTTGACTCTGATTTTTCTGATTTTGATATTGATGACCAAGTGGAGCAGTTAGACCTAGATGGCAATAATTTCAATTACGATGAAGAAAATGTAGAAGCTGCTGGAGAACAGGAAATTGAGCAGGAAATAGAACAAGAAGGAGAAGAAGCTATATGGTATTATGCTCAAAACAAGAAATTCAAACGGAAATGGAGCCCAAATCCTCCCCGTGTTACCAGAGTTCGGGATTTTCAAATATTGAGAGAAAGAGAAGGCCTAACGGTACAAACCGCGCAAAACTTGAACTCACATTTACTAGCATTTAAAAAAATTGTCCCAGAAACATTAGTTAATGTAATAGTTGCTGAGACTAATAGAAAAGTTTTATGCCATGAACACCACAGTAGCACGCATTTGGTATGACACAAATTCCGTGGAAATTTATGCGTTGATTAGTATTCATATTCTAATATATGCTGGTGTTCACAAGAACTGGGACGAAAGACTCGATGAATTGTACCGTCTGGACAACCGTCCTTTCTATCGGGCTACAATGTCATTGCAAAGATTGCAGCAGTTACTACGATTTTTGCGATTTGACAATTACCAAACAAGAACGGAACGATTGTGTGATGACAAACTGGCAGCAATCCGTGATGTTTGGAACATGTTCGCGGCAAATATAAAAGAACCATACAAGCCGTCATCACACTTAACGATAGATTAACAACTCGTATTAACTCGTGGCAGATGTTCTTTCAGACAATATATACCGTCTAAACCGGGTAAGTATGGCATAAAGATTTTTTGGATTTGCGATGCGAAAAACTCATACCCATTGAAGGCCGAAATTTATATAGGGAAGCAACCTAATCAACCAAATTCGATTAATTATGTATTAAATCTAGTTCATCGATTATCTTCACCATATGTAAACAAGGGGCGAACAGTGACTATGGATAACTTCTTCACAAGTTGTCGATTAGCAGAAGAACTACTACAGAAAAAACAACCATCATTGGAAGGATTCGTGCAAATAAACCTGATCTACCAAAAGAACTTGCAAACAAGACCGAAATTAAGAAGAGAGATGTTAATTCTTCAAAATTTTGCTTCGACAATCACCTCACACTGCTAAGTTATGCTCCGAAGGCGAACAAGAATGTGCTACTACTATCTACTTTACACAACGATGATAGTGTTGACCTGGCTTCAAATAAACCCAACATAATATTAGATTATAATAAAACCAAAGGAGGGGTTGACACACTTGACAAATTAGTTAGAACATACACGTGCAAAAGGAAGACAAAACGATGACCGATGGTTTTATTATTCAATATGATAGATATCGCAGGTATTGCAGCCTATAACTTATTCAAAATTGCCAATCCAAATCTATTTATTCGGAAAAAGGCCTCCGAGCGTAAATTATTTTTGAAGGAGTTGGCCATGCAATTAGCTAAGGATAATATATTGAACAGGTTGTCCAACCCTAAAGCAATAAAAAAAAATGTAAAAATAGCTATTCAACAAATAGGTTATAAAGTGATCGACCTTCGACGCGTTCCAACAGCCGAAGAATCGTCAGCGAATAAAACTGCCAGTAAACGGCCACGGTGTTACATATGCCCTCGATCAGCTGATAATAAAACGATGCTATATATGTGATCTTGTGCAACACACACAAAAATTATATGCGAACAATGTATTACCGAAGAAGTAATGGATTCGCCCGAAGAACAAGACAACGAAACAATAGCAGACGACGCCTCTGATTAGAATTTATTTTTCGTCTCATACTATGTGTTATATTTTATTTTTATGTATTAAATCTGAATTTTCTTTAGTTACTTTTATGTATTAAATCTGAATTATGTTTTGTTTATTTCATTTATTAAAGTTTAATTATCTTTTGTTATTAATATGTTATTATAATTAGTAAAAATTTAAATAAAAACTTAAATTTTGTTAGTTTTTCTTACAAAATATATCAAAATGTATATGGGGTCCGATTGACCCCTATGCACAGACGCCGGAAAATTTTCAATGCACAGAGTGAAGGTTAGTATAGTAACATATTTTAGTTTTTGCCTTGATCACTTCACTTGGTAGTACAAAACAGGTCCACAATGCTACAGGGACGTTTCATGTTATTTTAATTGCAATTTGAACCTACTAATTGTTATATGTATTTTTAACCATAAGTTTTTGTGGTATTGAAGAAATTTTGAATTGCAACTAGCTAATGGCAAATCATGTCAACCGTTAGCATTTTGCCCAGTTTTAAAATTACAATTACATATATTGTAAATTTTTATTGCTAGTGCTCATTTAAAACTGACCGAATGCGTCTCAGCATAGCACGCTACCACTATTTTTCAAATATTGATAAAATAACATTACTGTAGAAGTAAAAGTGGTACCAGATAATACCTACCCAGTGAGCTTTCCATAGCTAAAATAGCAAAATATTATAACGAAGCAGTAGATGAAAATTTAAAAAAGTTAAAGAAAGCTACTTTCGAACCATTTTTAATACCAAATTTAATATTGGCTTCAAATTGCCATTCCAAGATATGTGTTCTAATTGCATAATGTTAACGGAACGAATAAAAATTGAAACCGATCCTAAAATTATAAATATACTTTCATAACTAATTTGCGTATTCATAAAATGCGAGCCAAACAATTTTATAAAATGCTCAAAGAAGAAAATTATGATTTAATGATAGTATCGTTTGACTGCCAAAAGAACATGGTTCTTCCCAAAATAGCAGATCAATCTGCTTATTATAGCAGACAACTTTATTTATACAATTTTGGAATGGTTGTTGGTTCATCGAAATCTTCAATATCTCGTGAATATGTTTTTTTTTTATATATTTGTACGGAACTTGAAAGAGGAAAAGGTTCAAATGCGATTGCTTCAGCTGTATTTAATTGTCTCAACATGTTGGATTTATGCAACAAAAAAAAATTAGATTTCTGGCTGATGGGTGTAGCGGACAAAACAAGAATTCCACAATGATTGGTATGGTTTCGTTTTGGCTTTCTGTACATGCACCTTCCCATTTAAAGGAACTGGAATTGGTTTTCCCGGTTCCAGGTTATTCAAAAAAATAAAGCCACCAGCACAATGGCACTTTAAGTTTAACATAACCAAGCGATTTTATATTAAAAGAACTTTACAGCGAAATATTGTTGTTCGTGGTGAGAATTCTTATATATGTGATTTTTGTGAACCTAAGTTAATCCAGAAAACAGGAAAAAAAATCACAATATGGTACCTTCAAAACTTAATATCGGAAATTATGTAAAAAAAGAGAAACTAAACGATGTCGACAAATTACTTCAAAAATACTTTGGGCAGGATGGGAAATCATTAGATGTTCCTAGTTTGAAGTACTACAAAGATGCTATGGTGCAAATTGATATTAATGAAGAAGAGGAAATTGAAAATCTCTGCGAACCTGGTGAGGTCGAACCGGATATTATCGTTTAAAACCAATAGACTGTCTATTAATATTTTTAACTACATTTTGTTATTTTTAATTAATTATTTTTAGTTATATTTTGTGATTTTTATTATAGAAAATGATTTTTTTAAGTTTTTTTTTTTTGTTATAAGATTCTCGTATATTAATAATCTAAAGCAATAAAAATTGAAACTAATGTTTTTCAATACAAATTGCAAAATAAAAAGAGAAATGAATAAAAACAACCTATATATTTGAAAAAATAAAAAACAGAACTTATTTTATTCCATCTACCTAAGTTACAAAACTCTTTTATTCCAAAACTAGTTGCAAAACTATACTATTTTCCAAAATTGTGTGCCAAAACTTGGTCTATTCCAAATTTATGTAATTAATTACAGGTATTTATTTACATAAAATATAACTTTGAAGGATATATATATTAAATTAGTAAGTACGTACTGGGAACATAATGGCTAATTCTTTTTTGTCAGAAATATCTTTTTAACGCATTTAAAAGTATTTCTTCATTTTCTCAGAATGGCTTAAGATGGCGAAGAACTACTTTTACATCTAAGCGACACTTATACTATGTTAAATAACGATTTGACAAACTAAACAACTATGACCGACATGCTGACACGAAATCGTTAAAATATTAAGTAATTTTTGTTTCTTCAAAAAAGCTTTAAAAAATCTAATATTTATGCAGTCCATATTATATACCAGATAATTTAATGGTAAAATCATGCTAATCAACACACTTTCTAATACAATTAGATGTTATACATCTAATTAAAATAGAGAAATAAACAATCCTTGTACTTGTACGCTCCTCGTTTTTTTTTTTTTTTTTTTTTTTTTTTTTGTTGTGAAACTTTTGGTTTGTCACCTGTCTTTCAACTATCATCGCAGCATGATAACAACAAAAAACCACCCTAATACATATTTCATAACAAAAAAAGATTTCGCCCATCTAAATATACTAAATAATGAAATATATTTTCTCCCTAAAAGAATTAGTAACTGTCATACCACAGATTTGTTATCCTAGCCAAAGCCAAACTATAAGCGAAGTTATCTTTAACAATTACTTTTAATTTTTCACTTTTCAGTAGTGCTAGTGCTCATGTATATACATTTGTATGTTGTTATGCGTGATTAATAAATGAGTACGTATTTTTGTAGGTAAAATGATGATATAAATTATGACAAGCCATGTAGCATACAAATTGATTGTCTTTATTAATTTTTTTTTTTTGTTTTTTTGTAATAAAAAATTACTTGTAATTGTGACAGAACTAAAAATAAAATCACAATTTCACTAATTTTTTTTTACTTAATTTATATTGAAGATAGATAATTTTTTATAGTTATAACGAAATTTGTTTTATTATTGTAACGAAAAATTATGGTTTATTTTTCTTAACTTTAGATTTTGATTCGATTTTTGTTTTTTATTATTATTATTAATGTTTTATAATATGATTTCGCGTTTTTTGAGCAATATTTTAGTGCCGTGCCATCTTGTAACAGTAAAACTAAATGGAAATTATTTGTAATATTTCATTAAACCCTTAAAGTAATATAAAAAATATTTATTGATTTAAATTTGATATTGGTATAAATGAATATTATGAATTTTTATTTCTATTCGTAACAAATAAAAAAATACACAAATCAGGACATTTTGAAAGGATTATGTGTATATAGTATTACAAATAATTAATTTTGAAGGATAACAAATGATAATGAGAAGATATAATTCATAATATTTTCATATATTGTTTCATACAATCATCACGAAATATATTTAGTTTTTATAGCGAATCATACTAATGTTAAAATATTTGAACGTAAATCAATTTGAATTATTATAGCTAATATAAAAATTTTGGAAATATTATTTAATGTGCTATTAAGACAGCACTCGTTAGGGTTTTTTTGATATTTAGAAAATAATGTAATATTCATATATGAAATGATTATCATTTGTCAAAAAAGCTTGGTAATAATATCAAAAGACCCAAAAAATCTATTGAAAGAGTATTGAGATTAACTGAACTTAAGATAATTCTGTTTTATAATAACATCATTCATCCTTATTCGTTGCTTCTGGATATGTTTTCCCTTATTTGATTAATATCGTAAAAATTAGTTTTTTATAATTAATGTAAATTACGATACAAACTGATGACTTCCATTAGTAATAGTATTTGTTTTCCTTTATTATTAAAAGTCGCCATGTTTCTTATGCTATTATATGACACTTGATTTTTCAAATTATGAACTTTCTATGAACTTAGAAAGAGAAAAAAAACATCATAGAAAAATTACATTGAAACTGAAGTGAGTGGTTCATTATTCTATAGATAACTATAATTTACTGTCAACAACGCTTTATCGTAAATAGAAGCTACAAATTTGATGCTAAATACAGATATATCGTAAATTATTTAATCATAAAATAAATAATTAAATTATGATTATAGCATATAGTAATTTATTAATATAATAGCGTACATGCCCTGCTGCCAGTTTCTATAAATTTTCATTATATTTCCATTTTTAATTATAATTTCTTATATTAATATTTTTAATATCTGTATTAAGTTTGTCTGCATAATTTTTTATGTAACTATGTTAAATTAACTTCTTCAGACGTTTTATTTAGAAAATAGTATTAGCTCTCAGAAAATTTAAAATAATTCAATTTACAATATAATACAAATTTAGTTCTCTTTGCTACATATTTCATAGTGTGATGTAATCTTCATCTTCATTCACTGAAGCTTTCTTTTAAGAAAGCTAGTATTAATTTAGAACTGAAACAAACGCTAAATGCATCTTTGACCATGATCTTTGCCATCTGAAATAATCAACGAAAATATAAAATAAATTCCAAACAACTACCAAAAAATTCTTTAAAGAATTGTCACAATTATCAAAAATGTAAAATACATAACCTTAAACATGTTACGGATAATACATACGTCTTGTCTTCATAGTTTTTAAAAGTTTAAAATTAATATCAGATTTACAGGTAACCGAAATTCTATAGTTACTCATTCAAAGAATTGTATGTCCAATCATGGTCAAAAACATAATAAATCGAATTCTATAAAAATACCAAAGGCTCTTTACAAATTTAAAAAGAGAACTTAAAGTTTCATAAATTCTCTCCTAACTTCAATTTCAGATTTGTACAAAAAATTTCAAATTCGAATTAATATTTATATTTTTTCTAAACAGAAACTGTTTGAAAAAAAGACAGATTTCCACAACATGAAGAACTCAAAATAATAAATATAATAACTACATTCAAATAATCCATGCATTCGAGATTTGCAAGTCGTATGGAATTATCAAACTATAGTATTTCAGATTTAAAAAGCGTTAGTGAATGTTCGTTATACGCTGGGGAATGTGGGATGAAAGTATTCAAATGCAAAGTATGTTGATATAAATTAAAATATTTTGATTCGACATATTAATATAAAATACTTTTGATAATATATTAATGCAAGGATCTCTAATTTCTTGAACTAATTATTAGCAATTTGGAAAATAATTGTAATACAGCTTTTAAATATTATCTTTCAGATGGACCTCCTTAATTTTGTTAACATTTTCCTGAATTTCAACTAAAAAAAAAAAAAACAGATTATACAGTAGTTAACTTTTTACGAAATTCTTTAAATGTCTAGAAAAATAAACTTTTTATTTTATTGACTGTGTATACTTCGCTGAATCAATGAAAACTATATTCACGCACTGTGATGCAAAATACAGTGTCATTTTCGGAATCTTTGACGATTCCACTACAAAATATCTTCTTAAATAATTTGAACAACAGAAAAATGTTTTGCTGACTGTAAAAGTAAATTATACTACAAAATAATATATTTTTTAAAAAGACAATTGGATTATAATTTAGTTGAGAAAAACATCTTCTTGTTATCTGTCTCACCAAATTGATATCGAAAATGGGACTATTCACGATTTCGGCAAGGAAATCAATTAAAGGCGAGAACATTCAATTGTTTCATTTCTTTATTTTTTTCATATGTGAAATATTGCTGGACAAGAAAAAAAATATATATATGGAAACATGGTTTTTTTTTTGTCAAATGGCTGGCTACCAATCAATTTGACACCTTAACATATCAGTAAAATGCCGCAACGACGACATAAAAGAAACAGTATGACAATATGCAAGTGGAATGTTTATTTAAATATATTATTAAAATTTACTTATTTTTCGTTTTTCACAATTTATTCCATTGTCGTATTTATATTACTATTCAGATATTTATTTGACGTATTGAAACTAATTTTCAATAATAATATAATAATTCTATTTTTGAATTTGACGATACAGAAGACCGGAAACATATAAAACCCTATAAAATTGTAATTTACTTCCTCTTTCAAAACACAGTAAGTAATAGTTAATTGTATATTTAACAAGTAAAGTATTATACGTAATTAATATATGAAATTAACAAATTGAAATAAAAGAACTAAATTTTATTTGTTTTTATATGTTTATATCAATAACTAATTTCCATGGTAAAAGTTTTAAAAGAAAACTATAAAATTATTTATAGTATAGATAGGTGGCTGATTATATATTTTCTAATCAACATATTTCTTATCGGCTATCAGAAAGATATACCACAACGTGATTCTAAAAATATACTGTGAGAAACTTCTTTGGTATATAATTTTTTAGTATTTCATAAAAAAGAATAATTCGAGATAATAATGATGAATATGGATTCCACATTAAAATTATTAGGTTACTTATAATAAGCAATTGACGACATGAACCAATTTTTAAGCAGCTTAGTTACGAAAAAGCTACAAATGAGGGGTAAATTCTGGATTGAACTGCAAATATTTTTCTTTGTTTTGGTAACATCTAACATAATCACAGAAGAGAGCAATTTAAAACTAGCAACTTTAGAGAATATACAAAAATAGAAATTGAAAATCTTATTATAAATTATTATCGAAGACAAGTCCAAATTTAATTGAATTTGTTATCATTTTAGCTTTTAATTATTTATTACTGTAATAAAAATCGTTGTTTATTAATAATTTTAATATTTAAAATTAGAATTCAACAAATTATTAATAATAAAATACACATAATAAAAATTTCGATGATCTCTGAATCATTTCATATATGTACAGAGAGTAACACTCTGCGCCAACCATACAAATCGTATGACAATTATTATAAGATATTGTTGCTCACAACCCGTACAATTCCGGATAGCCGAATTTGGTAAGTTACCCAGCGACCACCGTGACTTGTCGAGTTTTCTCATCTAATCATTATCAACTTTCATTATTTTTATAAGAAACGTGTTAATCCAATATGTTGAATATAATTAGCTTGATGAGGTTGCTATATGTTATGCTTTTTTAAAGGCCCTTTAAAAAGATATAGAAACTGTTCTCACACATTTTTTTTCATTGGGAAATAAGTCCCATTTTACATAATAAGAAGTAATGTATTTTTTATAAAAAATAAGTGTTGTAACGCAAACATTGAACTAATGTGATTTATCCGCATTCTTAAATCAAAAACATTGAGCCAGCATCCAAAAATTCTACTTTTTGACGATTCCTTGATATAGAATTTTAATGTGATTTAAATATTTTAATTACTTTCTTCACCTAACTTTTTCAGAAAAACGAGTTTAATATTTTTGCTTTAAAAGCTCGAGTTTTGGATACATTTTCAGTATCATTTCTGATCGGCCAATTTTTTTATATTAAAAAACTTGGAAACAATTTTTATTTGAACATTTAAATCATTGTGATATCCAAAATGTTATCCCAAAATTAAGTATTCAGAAAAGGTGTTAAAACACTTATATATATGGAATATATTTTTTCTCATTTATTTTTCGGTCCTTCGGTTTTTTTTATTATTGTAAATAACATGATCGTTTCCTGGAATTCTAGTTTAAATTACTAAAATCGTGTTACATGATAATTTTATATGAATTTGTAAAAGTGTACAACTTCTGTTGCATACACTGCTTAAAATGTTGATTTTTAGGAAATAAAAATATAGTTACAAAAATATTATTAAGTTGAAGCATAACCAATTAATTATTTCTACCTCTTGATCTCTAGTTAGTTACCGAATACAATTATATCAGTAAGTAAGGTCGATTAATTTACATACATATACTTGTAAGCAATAGTATAATAAATTATATCTTTTTTTCGAGTGTATATGGTTCTTTATTATTCCAGAGAATCAAAAGGATTTGGAAAGTACCGATTTACATTGCAATATTATACAATATCATGGCAGTGCGAATCAATCTATATGACATAAAATCAATTATTTTTCATACTGAATTGTATTAATTCATATTTCAAATGAATTAATTTATATCTTGGGTTAGGTTAATACACTGCCATAACATATTTCAAATTACTGTACTTATATCTACCGATCGATTCATAGCAATATAATATTGAAATTATAACTATATTCACTTTTCGACAATTTTCGGCCTAAATTATCATATTATAACTTTATAACTTGCATTACTTTTATAATGCTTCACACACTCAAGTTTCCTTATTTTGTTATAAGAAGTTGATTGGGGCAAGGAATACCAGTCAAAAACATTTCAGTCAAAAAAAAACTGCTAACTAGGGGGAGCAGATAACTCATAGTATGTTGTTTAACAGCGATTTATGTCCAAAAGTTTTTTGTAATTAACATTATCTTTCTAACAAACAGTGGTTTCTTCAAAAATTGCTCATCTTTATTATTTATTGATTTAATTTTATATTTTTATTTATTTAATAATAAATAATATTATTAAAATAACTATAATAAGTATAAATATGCGTAATCACGAATCCAACCTGTGTACAAAATTTCATTGAAATTGGATAATATTTACCATATGTTCTAGAACATATGAAATATTAATCGGAAATTTTAGCATGGACCCCCTCAGGCTACTAACTTCTACCTTAGTCTACACATGCGTAATCACGAATCCAACCTGTGTACAAAATTTCATTGAAATTGAATAATATTTACCATATGTTCTAGAACATATGAAATATTAATCGGAAATTTAAGCATGGACCCCCTCAGGCTACTAACTTCTACCTTAGTCTACACATGCGTAATCACGAATCCAACCTGTGTACAAAATTTCATTGAAATTGAATAATATTTACCATATGTTCTAGAACATATGAAATATTAATCGGAAATTTTAGCATGGACCCCCTCAGGCTACTAACTTCTACCTTAGTCTACACATGCGTAATCACGAATCCAACCTGTGTACAAAATTTCATTGAAATTGAATAATATTTACCATATGTTCTAGAACATATGAAATATTAATCGGAAATTTTACCATGGACCCCCTCAGGCTACTAACTTCTACCTTAGTCTACACATGCGTAATCACGAATCCAACCTGTATACAAAATTTCATTGAAATTGAATAATATTTACCATATGTTCTAGAACATATGAAATATTAATCGGAAATTTTAGCATGGACCCCCTGAAGGTATTAACTTCTAACATGGCCAACACATGCATAATCAGAAGGTCTACCTTTGTGCCAAATTTCATTAAAATCAGATAATAATTACATGCTATAAAACACGTAATTATATAAAATTCGGAAACTAAAACTGTTTTCTAGGAACCCCCTGAAGGTCTCCAAATTTCAGGAGAGCCAACTAGATCCCAAAATTAGCCTATATATAAAATATCTTTGAAATCGGTTAACAATTACTATATGCTGTAGAACATATGAAAAAAAAAAATTAAAAATTAAATCGGAAATTTAACATGGACCCCCTAATCCTACTAACCTGTAATTTGGTCAACCAATGTAGAATCATGAACTCAACCTGTGTACCAAATTTCATTGAAATCGGATAATAATTACAAGCTGTAGAGCATAAAGAAAATATTCTTCGGAAACTAAGTTGCTCATATATTAGTTTCCCATGAACGTACTGTACCTACCAACTACAAATTTGTGGAGTATCAAATAGATAACTAAATGAAACTGTGTGTTCAATATCATTGAAATTGGGTGAAAGGTACGGTAGATATAGATAGTTGAACTTATGAAAAGTAATTACGGATTTTTACATGGACCCACTGAAGTATTGACTTCAAATTTTACAGACACCAAGTACATACGGAAACTATCATATGTACCAAAATTTATGCTAATTAGATAAAAATTACTATATGCTCTAGAGTATACGAAATTTTAATCGGAAATTTTACCAGGGACCCCCTGAAGTTACAGACCTGTATCTTGGTAGGCTTGTGAACAATCATGATACCAACCTATGTTTTAAATTTCATCCAAATCTGAGACATGAAATTTTTTTTTACATTTTCCCGTAGAACAAAAACACGTAGGTTGCCACATAAATGGGGAAATCTAACATGGTCCCACTGAAAGGATCGATCTCATCTTGTACCGGCACCTGCGCGAGGTATGTTAGAGCCTGTGTGCCAAATTTCATTAAAATCGGACAAGCGGTTCTAGGAGATGTTGCTGCGCACATAAAAAGCGTACGCGTACGCGTACGCGTACGCGTCCCCCAGACACTTTTTTTTTTTTGCATTTTCGGACTCCCCGACCTCGGAAACGCCTAGAAAAAAATTTTGAGCGAACTTTTTTTTTTGACCATCCAACCCATCACCAGACTTCATAGTATTTCATACTATTCGTAAAAGGGAATTTTAGTCAAAATAATAAGGAATCCTAGTCAAAATAATTTTTGACTGAATTGCATTTTCAGAAGGATATTCAATCAAAAAACTGAAAAGGTATTTCAGTTAAGAACTGAAAAACAGCTCCAAGATATATTTCCATAAATTTGTATATATGTATAATTGTTTGTGTGAAAATATGTTAAACGAGGAACTTCAATTATATAAATAACGTTTTGAAACTACATTTTTAAAAGTTTATATTTATTTCAATATAAAAATTTTAATTTTCCTTAAATGAAGTCACAAAAAAGTAGAAAAATTATTAAATTTATAATCATATTATTTTGTATTACAAAGAAATTCACATATTCCATAAATAATTGAGCCAACAATTTTAAACCAACCAAAAAAAAATAGATATATTTTTAAACAGTGTAGACTTTTAATTATCACTTATTTTCAAGTAAAAACTAAAAATCAACATTTGAATTAAAAACAAAAAAATCGGTATTAATTTCTAGGAAATCCTAGTATTTTTGAATGCCCAATAATTTCAAATTAATTCAATTTGCATACACACCAAACTACCTTTTAAGGTTGTATATCATATTTTTTGTTTTAAACGAAATTTCTTATCACGTGAACTTATTATTTATTTCTATTTAATAAAAACGCGCACAATTTAAGTTACGTACGTGCATTATTTTTTTATGTAACCATTTAACACGCGCAGGTGAAAGACCTGTTATCTAGCGCCATCAACAATAAATATTATAATGTTTTGTTTCTTGTATAATCGTTCAGTGCGTTTATAACTTACATTATAGCATACTTCCATAAGTTACTTACACAGGTAGCAATCTAATTTAACACGAAAAACAAGATCGTGATTATCCTTCGTAATTATGAATTATAATAATATTTGAGATACATCAAATTTTAGGGATTTATTTTCTTTGTCCGTCAAAAATGTGATAAGTTGGTGGACAATCATTGAATTGTGTATTAGAAATATTACGAATAGTATGAAATACTATGAAGTCTGGTGATGGGTTGGATGGTCAAAAAAAAAAGTTCGCTCAAAATTTTTTTCTAGGCGTTTCCGAGGTCGGGGAGTCCGAAAATGCAAAAAAAAAAAAGTGTCCGGGGGACGCGTACGCGTACGCGTACGCGTACGCGTACGCTTTTTATGTGCGCAGCAACATCTCCTAGAACCGCTTGTCCGATTTTAATGAAATTTGGCACACAGGCTCTAACAGACTTCGCGCAGGTGCCGGTACAAGATGAGATCGATCCTTTCAGTGGGACCATGTTAGATTTCCCCATTTATGTGGCAACCTACGTGTTTTTGTTCTACGGGAAAATGTAAAAAAAAAATTCATGTCTCAGATTTGGATGAAATTTAAAACATGGGTTGGTATCATGATTGTCCACAAGCCTACCAAGATACAGGTCTGTAACTTCAGGGGGTCCCTGGTAAAATTTCCGATTAAAATTTCGTATACTCTAGAGCATATAGTAATTTTTATCTAATTAGCATAAATTTTGGTACATATGATAGTTTCCGTATGTACTTGGTGTCTGTAAAATTTAAAGTCGATACTTCAGTGGGTCTATGTAAAAATCCGTAATTACTTTTCATAAGTTCAACTCTCTATATCTACGGTACCTTTCACCCAATTTCAATGAAATTGAATATACAGTTTCATTTAGTTATCTACTTGATACTCCACAAATTTGTAGTTGGTAGGTATAGTACGTTCATGGGAAACTAATATATGAGCAGCTTAGTTTCCGAAGAATATTTGCTTTATGTTCTACAGCTCGTAATTATTATCCGATTTCAATGAAATTTGGTACACAGGTTGAGTTCATGATTCTGCATAGGTTGACCAAATTACAGGTTAGTAGGATTAGGGGGTCCATGTTAAATTTCCGTTTTTTTTTTTGATTTTTTTTTTTTAATATGTTCTACAGCATAGAGTAATTGTTAACCGATTTCAAAGATATTTTATATATAGGCTAATTTTGTAATCTAGTTGGCTCTCCTGAAATTTGGAGACCTTCAGGGGGTTCCTAGAAAACAGTTTTAGTTTCCGAATTTTATATAATTACGTGTTTTATAGCATGTAATTATTATCTGATTTTAATGAAATTTGGTACAAAGGTAGACCTTCTGATTATGCATGTGTTGGCCATGATAGAAGTTAATACCTTCAGGGGGTCCATACTAAAATTTCCGATTAAAATTTCATATGCTCTAGAGCATATGGTATTTATTATCTGATTTGAATGAAATTTGACACACATAGTAGCTTCCTTATGTACTTACTGTGTGCAAAGTTTAAAGTCGGTAATCCATGTTAAAATGTCCAATTATATTTCACAAGTTCAATACTCTACATTATACAGTAATTGGCACCCAATTACAATTATATTTCAAATACAGCTTGAATTTGTGACCTACTTATTGCTCCAAAAATTTGTATCAGGTAGTTTTATTGTGTTCATGGGAAACTAATATATGAGCAACTTAGTTTCCAAAGAATATTTCATATGTTCTACACCATATAGTAATTACTATCAGTTTGCAATAAAATTTGGTACATAGGTTGGATTCGTGATTACGCATGTGTAGCCTAATGTAGACGTTAGTAGCTCTAGGGGGTCCATGCTAAAATTTCCGATTAATATTTCATATGTTCTAGAACATATGGTAAATATTATTCAATTTCAATGAATTTTTGTACACAGGTTGGATTCGTGATTACGCATGTGTAGACTAAGGTAGAAGTTAGTAGCCTGAGGGGGTCCATGCTAAAATTTCCGATTAATATTTCATATGTTCTGGAACATATGGTAAATATTATTCAATTTCAATGAATTTTTGTACACAGGTTGGATTCGTGATTACGCATGTGTAGACTAAGGTAGAAGTTAGTAGCCTGAGGGGGTCCATGCTAAAATTTCCGATTAATATTTCATATGTTCTAGAACATATGGTAAATATTATTCAATTTCAATGAAATTTTGTACACAGGTTGGATTCGTGATTACGCATGTGTAGACTAAGGTAGAAGTTAGTAGCCTGAGGGGGTCCATGCTAAAATTTCCGATTAATATTTCATATGTTCTAGAACATATGGTAAATATTATTCAATTTCAATGAAATTTTGTACACAGGTTGGATTCGTGATTACGCATGTGTAGACTAAGGTAGAAGTTAGTAGCCTGAGGGGGTCCATGCTTAAATTTCCGATTAATATTTCATATGTTCTAGAACATATGGTAAATATTATTCAATTTCAATGAAATTTTGTACACAGGTTGGATTCGTGATTACGCATATTTATACTTATTATAGTTATTTTAATAATATTATTTATTATTAAAAAAAAATAAAAATATAAAATTAAATCAATAAATAATAAAGATGAGCAATTTTGAAGAAAGCACTGTTTGTTACAAAGATAATGTTAATTACAAAAAACTTTTGGACATAAATCGCTGTTAAACAACATACTATGAGTTATCTGCTCCCCCTAGTTAGCAGCTTTTTTTTTTAAAGATATAGAATATTCTAGCAGATTTTTTACAGGAAACACTAACATAAAGTTAAAGAGTTAGTACTAAAAATAATTAAAAAAATTGTTTGTAAGAATTGTAATGTAATTGTAGTGATATTAAAATTTAATCACAAATATATTTCATTGCATAGCTAAAATATCGGAATATGTGACACCAAATTAGCTTTCACGCTAAGAATGGCACAAATTGTGACAATCTCCGTGACAATGATTTGAAATACATATACTTTACATCACACTCCAGCTTTTAATAAACTTTTAAGATCAACTAATTCACTACTTCAATTAAAAGCACTCTCTATTGAGAGTGAATCTAAACTCTCAATAGAGGTGAATCTAAACTGCCACTTTCCACCGCGTAGCCTAACTTGGTTTCATGAGTATGAGTGGCAGCAAAACAGTATATTTGCACTAATTGGAGTCGCCAGATGTGTTGCTGGGGACTCGCCACTTAAACTAACCAACCATATAATCAAGAGTTGAGATATAAGTCTGGTAACTTGGACATCAGATATATATCATTATGTTTCGATTTTTCGAATTCATAAAAAACTTAGGCCTCACTGTATAAAAGTATAATGTCCAAAATATCTATTGGGGTCAAAACCCAATATTTATGTTGTCAATCCTATAGTGGAGCTGATTACTGATTCGCACGTTTTGTAAGTATGCAACCTATAATAGTGTGGTTTTAATAGTGAATAATTTGTTATTTGCAAATGCTCTTAATGTTTAAAAAGAATCAATGTTATTGAATTATAAATTTATCAACTTTTAGCGATATATATAGATATTTCAGAATGGACTCGAACCAGTGAGTAAAATACGAAATCCAACGAAACTGTATAATAGACATTATATACAATTTACTACATATGACTTAAGTATTAAATTCCACTTTGTTTTATCAAATTTATGAAATATTAAATATTTTTACTATATACAATGCACGAAATAACACCGAGCATAGAATGAATATTCAACCTCAAAAATCATACTCAATATTTCCATCAATTATTACTGTTTATTATCAATTTTAAATTTAATTTCCAAAAATAACGTTAAGAAATAACAAAATTTTGACAGGTTAATTCTGTCTACAAAACTAATTGTATTTATGGAAAATCCAAAAATCCGAAAACTTGATTTGCTCTTAGGCCAATATACTGTCGTTATCAATTCTTGTATACTTAAGCATATGATTTATAGTAATATACGGCTAATAATAAAGAAAGTCAGTCTGATCCTTTTAAATTTATAAATATCATTCGTCATAGATAAGACATACATTCTCAAATGGCTTTACCATTAGACTAATTGGAATTTCTAAGGTAAATTAATATAATAGAATATTTATAGGTTTGGATTTCAACGTAAAGTAGTGTTATTGGATAAGCACAGAGATATGTGGTTAAAATATCTTTTTCATATAACCTATATAACTTTTATGGGAAATAATATCAATTATTAAATCTGTTGATGCCTTGTGGTCAGGTAATTTTAGTTAATTTTATTATGATAAGGATTTCTAAGGAAAAGAAGATTTATAACTTAATATGACTTAATGTTATTATAGAAAGTTTTATATATTTTTTTATCAAAGTTGATTTTATTAATTGGCTTATAATGCTTTTTATTATTACACAAAATAAATATTTTAATTGAATTTAGAAAAGACAAAATTTATTAGGAAAGTTTTAAGTGTGTATAGTAAAATTTGTTATACAAATTTACATGATTTATAATTAAATTTATATTAAATTTTAATTTTTCGTTAATATACGTTTTATTTTAAAGATTTTTGTAGCTGGTATTATAAATTTTCAATAAATCATTGGTTTTTTAGGAAGGAAACTGACCTCCATTCATTATTATACCTTCATGTTTTATAGAACCAAAAAGAACTAAAACCGCTAAATTAACATTTCAAGCAGCCGATTATTATATTGATTGGCTCCACAAGATGAGATATAATTAGCATTTATAATATTTTAATATAAACTCCAAATATAATTTTTTTTTACTAATGTTTGGTTTGTAATGGAGCCTCTTAATTTTGTTAGTATTTTATTCATGGATTTTCGGTTTTTGGATTATCTCTCTAAAACGAAAACTTTTTTTTTTCAAATTTAACCAGTTTATGAATTCAATTTTAAAGTTTCAAGTGTTTTAATCATCACGTTTAAAAAAATGTATAGTAAAACGTTATAAAATATACATAATTTTATTTTTAGATTTTTGTTTTGGTTGAAAATTAGAAGTTTTTACCTGATGTTGAATAGTTTTAATATGTAAATTAAAAAATTTAAAATAAAAAAAGGTTTAACCTGTTTTTTTTTTTATAATCATACTTTACTGTTTGTTATTTTAAAACAGAATGAATGAAAACTTCTTTTTGTATACATAATAAATTAATTTTGAAGATATTAATTATAGATCATGTCCTCTAAAAATACAAAATATTAAAATATATTTAAAATAATCAAAAATTCAAAATGATTGAAAAAAAATTCTCACCATAATTATTACATTACATATTATATATTATATGTATGTATTTGGAAAATCATAATTATTTGTAAATTTATGAAAAATATGGAAATATGAAACTCAGTGAGTTCAGACCATATTAAAGTTTGGATTTCTTTGTAACACCCGCACTTAATAACTGATAAATTTTTCAATTTGATTCTTTGCCCTTATGTTAATAACTAAAAATATAAATAATAATATTTTTAGAATTTCATTTAACCATAATTTACAGTGTAGTTGTAATTAATTGATGATCTTTTCATCAATTTTTATGATGTGGTTATCATAATATATTATAAATATTGATATTGATTTGCTTTGTATTAGTAATACCAAATTTTTAGTATAGAATCACTTTTAAATAGTAC
The DNA here is from genome assembly GCA_963920725.1 of Rhamphomyia laevipes. NCBI lineage: Eukaryota > Metazoa > Arthropoda > Insecta > Diptera > Empididae > Rhamphomyia > Rhamphomyia laevipes. Next base: position 24,338,702 of record OY987256.1, on the reverse strand, counting down.
ATATAACATTGTATTTGCTGAGATAAATATTTACAAAAATGGTGTATAAACGTGAATTAAAGTATACTAAAAGAAGTTGATAACCTAGGTCCTAAAGGAAACAAATATCTTATATTCTTATACCTTTGTAATAAACACTGGCTTTGTAAAAATGATTTCTGATATAAATTTCAAGAATTAATTTTATATAATACGGAATTTGTAAATTTATGAAAAATAGGATCCCATTGAAAATATGCAATAAATTAGATAACAAAATTAATATTTATTTGAGTACAATACTAATGTGCCTGTCAAATTTCCGATTGAAGTTTCCGATTCCATTTTTATGGGGCATCAACTATAGAAACCAAAGCGGTCAGCTCGAACAAGTAATCAAAAACACAATTGAGCTAAATCGATTATTTAAGGTCCAAAGCCCTTGGAAGACAATAAGAACTTTGGTTTTAACATTCTTAATTATTTTTTAGGTAAAGCGTACGAGCACACATATTTTATGAAAATAGTCACTGCGATGTCAAAGCTATGGTATTATTATCTATAATCTGCTGAAACTGGAAGTTCTAACTAACATTGGCTTAGTATAGAAAAAAATACTGTTTGCTAAGCAAATTCTAAAATTATAATCTATTTTGGTCGGTGTTTTTCTATCTTTGTTTAAAGCATTCGTAAAACAATTTATATTTGTATATTTAAAATTTCATAAAAAAATTTTAAAAAATATTTTTATCTCTATGTCAGTTATGTTCTTTTTTTATTTTAATAATATACTTGATGCATATTTACAAAAAAAAAATTGTAATAATTTTAATTAATTGACCGAATAAGTGGTGCTTTTATTTGCTTCGCTCTTTTAATGCCGAAAAAATAATTTCCCGTATATTTATCAGAGATTTTAATTAATCGCAAAAATAAAAACCACCAACAAACAAAACAAAAAATTATAAAAAAAATTAAAAAAAAAAACGTTTTTTGTACTGATCCTTGTACCATGAACCCTTATAAACTATATAAAAAAATATTCAAACATCATATCGGTATGGGCCTCCTCCAAACTACATTAAATAACAATTATTATACAAAAGTGTAGCATGTGTGGCACGGCACTTCAGCGCGCCAATATAATTAAAAATAATATATATATTTTTTTTTTTAATTTATATATATTATTTATTTATAAAATGAAATAAAAAAGATATGTAAATCGAAATCTGGTAGTCACCCCTGACAGTGTTTCACATTTTTTATCATATTCAATTCAATTTGATTGATTTTAATTAATCGAGAAAAATTTACATTTAAATTTTCTATATATTTCGTCATTGTGGAGTTTAATGAATTGCCTTATTAAATCGAACGAAAAATGGTAGAGTGGATTATGTATGCAATATTCATTTAATATATGATAAATAAAATGGATAAATGTATTAATACCGACGACTATTATTATTATTGGTAATAAATTTTAAAATCATTTGAAATTTATCTGTTCAAATATGTGACAACCTCAACTAGACTCTAATTATTTTTATGCATTTATTCTATAATAATATTCCTTTTCATTTTGAGATACTCTGCTACCAACATACAAATAGCTTATGCTTAAAATATATATAATAATTTATATAATAGGTTACAAAGTTACAAGTAACCATATACTTACAACTAACTACGTTATCATTATTTGGTTATTTATATATTATCGTTATTAATACATTTTGCATATCATTACGATTACGAACAATATAATAAGTAACTCAGCGGTGGCTCAAAAATATTTTTTTTAATATCGCGCCCTAGGCAATCTTTTTTGTGGCGCCCTCTCTACCAATGAAAAAAGATATGTAAAGAAAATAATTTTGCTCCACGAAATTGTTTTTATAGTGAATTTATTGTGAATTTATTTTATTGTCCACCTCAATTTATTTACTCAATTTCAATTCAAAATTTCAAAATTTGAATATTTTGTTTTTATGTACAACTTTTAAAAAAAGGAGCTTTTATTTTTCACTGGACATTTATTGGCGCCCTCAACAATTTAGCGCCCTAGGCGACCGCCTAGTGTTCCTATATGATAGAACCACCCCTGAAGTAACTTATTAAATTCCGATTATGTAAGTCAAATTTAATGTTTGGCAATATTAATAACTTTTATTCTTTGTTAATATCAATTGAAGATCAAGTTAATTAAAAAGTTTTGGGTTTTTTCTTCTATAAAATATTATTTTATTTAGGATTTTTTTCGGTATTGCACGATAAATATTGAGATCCCATAATGATGAGGTTATATCATATTTATAATATTGCATTTCACCAACAACACTTTAATAATACTCATTGTTAATAAAGACGTTTGCGAACATAAAAATATATTTGTAATTATTCAACATTAAATGTACATTATTTACTGGGTAACTATATAAAAAATAAATTAAATCATATTTTAAACTGAATTTAAATAATTGATATTATTGTTGTATGTATAATTAAATATTAAAAATTGTTCGTCGATTTATGTATATTAATTTTATGTTTATATTCATTTTTCGAGCAAATTCATTGAATCTGAAAATCAAAATAATAACGTATACTATCTGCATAAAAAGCTTCTTAATCATACATGTAGTTCAAAATTAAATCATAATTATCAGTAATTGCTCGAAATTGATTTTACAAATTTTAGAAACAACTTTCATTATTATTATCTGATCCGAGATAATTATATTCATCTGGATGGATAATATTCTGTTTGACAATGTTCCAATAGCATATCTGCTATTTTATATGATCCAAACCGCCATAATCTAAATTTACGACACTACTGCAAGTTAACGAATTTGTTGAATTTCAAGAAAATTTTATTAAACAAATTTATAAGTTAAGCAAATTTTGTTGTAAACTCCACAAATTTATGTTACGCAAGTCAATATTTTTATATAGTTTTACTAGCTATAGTAATTGGACTAGCAAATAATACAAAAATATTAAGATTTGGATTAAGTAAAGCAGCTGATTCAATAGAAAACGTTTGCCATGCATTCAATTTAATTTGGCCATTTTTTGAACATTTTTTTTTTCATGACAAAATATACTATTATCTTTGTTCGGTTTACGTTCATTTGATAATATATCATCAACTTAAAATATTTCTGATTCTCCATCACCAAATTCATGATGGTTACTTACATACATCATGAATTTGGTGATGGAGAATCAGAAATACTTTAAGTTGATGATATATTATCAAATGAACAAACCGATTTTTGTGGATGATATTATTAACTATATAGTAATATTATGAACATAATATTATAGTAATATTATGAACACATATCAAAATAAGCGCGTTCATTACAAGCAGTATAAATTTGTGACGTAATCGATATAATTGAACTGATAGGTGAAACTTATTAGAACTGATAGGTGATACGGTTACGAGCTGTTGCTCAAACTATTTCTTAGCATTAATTTTATTATCTTTTGTATTTTTAATTAGAAGTTATAATATTTTAGATTTTATGATTTATCAAAAAAATATTTGATTTATTGTTATTTTATTTCCTATAGCTTTAGTTTGATTTAGTTCTTATTTAGGGGAAACTAATCGTACTCCTTTTGATTTGCTGAAGGAGAATCAGAATTAGTATCTGGGTTTAATGTAGAGTATTCAAGTGTGGGTTTTGCTTTAAGTTTTTTACCTGAATATTCAAGTATAGTTGTCTATAAATGCAGAAATTTAACATTTCCAAGAAGAATCGCTTGGAATGTTAGTATAATCTGCGATTAGGTCCCGTTTTCTGTCAATAATTTTTATTCACAACATTGTAAAGGTATATTCGTAAAAAGTGAACCCAGCGAAAAATACTAAAATCGCAACTTTGTCAATTTTTAAATCAGAAATTTTGTCTTTAAAATGTAATGAATTTTTAATGTTATAGTTTGATTTCGTTGTCATATTATTCAAAATTTTCACTAAATAGTCCATATGCCAGAGAATTAATGAAAGAAATAATATATCTAAGCGATGTTATGTTTATGTATTTTTGGAAGAACATATAACTTTAGTGCAATCAATAGTTATTAATTAAATTTATCTGTCATCAATAAAATTAAAATCTTTTGAATATTTTACATAATCATTATTCTTTGTTTGATTTGCGGAATTTTGGAACGAAAATTCCAAACAAACAATACATATTTGAATAAATTTTAAAGGGCTCTTGACAATTTATAAGTAATTAATTAGTAAATACAACATTCTACTCACTAAAAACTAAGTATGTAATTTAAAATTTAATTTCTAATTTAATTTCTAAAGGTATGCCTTATAAAATTCTTAGTATGTAACAAATAAATATTATAATAAACGCGTTTTTGTAAATAAAAAACTCTTTTAAAACATAAAGATTAAATACTGCTAAATTAAAGAATTTATTACATTTTGGTCTAATATTTTTTATTTTCTTTAAAATAATTTGCTTCAAACCTTCAAAGTTTGATTTATAAAAAAAATGCTTACTATGTAAATCATGAAAATTACATTTTATATTGTTCTAATCTTTTAAATCACTAAAAAATAATTATTCACTTAGATTTTAATTAATTGGGATTGAAATTTGTGTTATTTTTTTATGTAATTTTTTGCAATTTCAATTTCGGTTCAATGCTTGATTGATAACTGATTTGCTTAGTATATTAACAATGTAATGACAAATATTTGGAAATATATAGGCTCAAAAAATTATACTGAGGTATCGCTTTCAACTCTCACTCATATTTCCTGTAACTGTCTATTTTGCACGAAACTTAAAGATGAAATGACAATTTCTGTTAATGTCCTATGTCGTATTTTTCGTGTGGGTGGTGTACAAATATCCGATATTTATAATTCATGTGTTTCAAAATTCAGATAAATAAAAAATGTCAGATAATTCAAAATTCAGATTTTTCAAATTCAGACGATTTTAAATTCAGATGATACAAAATTCAGACATTCAAATTTCTTTGCTTTTTAGCGTTTTATTTAAAAATAAAAAATAAAAAAAAAATTAATTCATATTCAATATAAGATATAACAAATAATGTCTTCTTGTTGTATAATATATTAAAAGTTTAAAAAAAAAATAGTTCACAAAAAAATATACATTAAGTAAATACATATCAATAAATAATAAAAGGAATAAATTCATTATTAAAAATAATATAAAAATTTATTGTTCAAAATACTTTAAACTAAAAAAGATACGAATTATACTGCCAAACAATTCTTCATTGGTTATTTCATTTTTCTTGTTTAAAAAAGCTTTCAGTCTTAGCTCTTAGCTCTTTCTGTAAAATTCTTTGTTAACATGACGTTTGTAGTACATTCCAATAACTATTTCTTCATGAATTATTTTAAAAAGTATACAATTCTTTTCCTAAGTGTAGTATAATATATATATATACACCAAATCTAATAATTCGAATTCAGGAGAAAAATTCAGATGAAATTATAAAGCACAGTTAATAAATTAATTACATTACATAAAAAGATATTATAAAAACCAATTTGTTTTTATAATCCTCAAATCCTCTACATTTTGACAATATAATATACATCTCTCTTTCTACTATACCGGTACATACTAATGCACCAAACAGCTGATTCAAGTAGAAGTAGATGGTTTTTATATATAATTTATCTATGTGTCGTACTGTAATGTATGTGTAAAGTAAAGGTTGATTCGCCGGAAATTTTATTTTTGTTGACAGCTAAACAGCTGATTGTCAATGGCTTTTATATAAGATTCTGTAATTCTGTATTATTCGCCTCATTTTATCTGTTGGAATACTGTAAAAATTCTGTATTCTCTGTTAACAGTTGAATATCAGTTTTTATTTAGACACTAGATGTCGAATTTGGAAAATGTCAGAAATATATTTTAATAATCCTGGCGGTAAAAATTCGAACTAAACAAGTTAAATTCAAACGGCAAATGTGGAGACTACAAAGTATTTACACTACATTCATTTTGATGTTCCAAAAACAGAGAAAATATTAATTTTCCTGACAAATTTATATAGCAAATTTAATAGAAATATTAATATTGAAAATCTTTATATTAAAATGAATATATCAAAAATAAATTATTGTTTTTAATTTGATTGATTACTATAATTTTTAATAAAACTTTATATATTTTTTAAAATAAAAGATTGGTAGGTAAAAATTCATTTGTTACCCAAGAGCAAAGACCTAAAAGTTCAATGAATGAAAAATGAATTATTAAGTGAATAAATTATACAAATTTTAATTTTTATATGTGGAATAAAAAATATTTTAATGAAATTAACATTTACATTATTTTTATTATTGTAATTTAATAAATCTATTTTCATTTAATTTATAAAATACTCGTAGGTTTATGTAATTTTTAATTTATAGGATATTTGTTTAAATTATTATCCTGAATTAAAATAAAAATACATTTTCAGAAGTATAGAGATTATTTAAAAAAAAAAAAAAAACGTACGCACCTAATATTAATATTTTAAAAAAATTAAATATCAACTAGTAGAGTCAAAATTTGGAATTTAATTTTCTCCAAATTTACATTTTCTTTTAGTTCAAGAAAGAATCAAAGAATCAAATTTTACAAAATAAAGTTTATTGTCTTGTGAACGCTGTCCGATGTATAAAAATGATAATACAACAAAAATAGAACTAGCTATATATATTATAACATGGCGTCACTTTTTGAAATTATTCAAAACCAAACTCGCAGCGGGGGTATAATAGATAATAGCCAATTTCGACCAACCGAAAAAATACTATAGATAAAGCCAGATTTTAACGATAATGATAATGATTTTAACCCTGGCGTTTTCTAATAGAATAGATTGAAGTCCTTCAGAATCACCAGCTTTTATTTTACTAAAATACAATGTTTTGCTACTTACAACTACAACTTAAAAACATACTGAACTCAATTAAAATATAACGAAATAACTCAAAATGAAGATGCTCGAATATTTTAGAATTAGAAGTTAATTAAAAATAAATTCTATTGTATTATTATTTATGGAAAATCACTTAACAAATCCAAAGAGACTCCAATAAAAAACTTAATCTAAATTTACTAAAACTTTGATAGTAAGGGTCATCCTTCATTTTATAATTGTTATATGTATACCTCGTGTATACAATATTAATTAATATGTAAAAGAATAAAATTCAGAATATCTACATATATTGTCATCATGATGAGATTATAATTTTAATGTTATATATATAGATTTAATGTTAGACTACATGCCGAACCGACATCATTGTTTCGGACATTTATTTACCTTATACATATATAAATTTACAAATCAAATTGAATTAATGTTTCTAGTAAGTTCGACATATACAATTAATTATTTATATATGTCCATCCTACAAAGGAGAATGTTCTTATTGAGATAAATTTAATCATTATCGTTGCTGGTCCTGGTATATAATAAATATTATATTTATTTATATAATATAGATTTAATATTTGATATAATCTTTTGGGATTATTAAACTTAAATATTGAGTAACTGAAAAAATACTATAAATTGAAGTATAATTTGTTTCAAATTGAGTTATTCATGAGGGTAAATTTACCATTAAAAATTTAACATTTACATGAATAAATATAAATAAATTATATACCCTAAATATTCAAATAATTTAGGTTTATTAAATGCATTTAAATAGATTTTTATTTTACTATGGGAATAACTTAAGATTTTAATAAAATATATGTGAACATGTAAGTTCACATTTATCAAACTAAAGGTTACAATAGCAAATTTTTCATATTACACGCGCATCCGGAATATATTTTCAATAATATTAGATTACATTTAGAATAATTAAATATTACCACAACTTTTACCTTAGATTAGAATTTAATTTAGCATTTTTAATTATTAAAATTATTTTTACATATTTTTGGTTTTTGTTTTAATTTATTATTTTAAATTATTAAAATTAAGTTTACACATTTTTTCTCTTGGGGTTTTTGATAATTTAACATTTTAAATACAGTCAAATCTCTCTATCTCATAATATCTTTATCATGAAATTTTCTCTATATGGAAATAAAACTATTTACCCGTCAAGTATGCACTGAAATTCATCTCTCTATATTGAAATTCTATATTTCAAATTTTCCTCTATGTCAAAAAATAATTCAATCAAAAATCCATGTAAAATAAATTATCTATTTCAAAATGCGGAAAAAAAGTTTAAATATTTTAACTGTTCGCGAAAAATTGAAAATTATGGAGAAGTAGACAATGGAATAGGGTAAAATAGATGTAATAGATTACTAACAACCCAAAATACGCCAAACGAGATATTTGATTGCTTTTCTAAAATGGACTCTTTTATAAACAAAAAATAATTTTTAATTAATTTTAACTACTAATTTTTAACTTTCAATTTTAACTATACTAATTTTTATCTTTAATAAATTAAAAAAAAAAAAAAAAAATTGTGTAATAAAATTACTTCAAAATACTATTTAATAAATTTTTAAATATTTTGTAATGGTTATAATTACTATTTATTTTAATTCACATTACAATTTTTAAACGATTCTCTATTTCGAAATGCTCTCTATATGGATTTTTTTTGGGGTCCCTAGAGATTTGAGATAGAGAGATTTGACTGTAATTATAAATATTTTAAGTTCATATTTTAAATTTCATATTAAGTATTTTTTCAATTACCCACAAATCATATAAAAAAAACTTATTGTCAATTAAATAAACATTCTAAAAACAGATTCGAAGAAATCAATATCATTTAAATTTACTAAAATGACAAAAAGTCTTACATCCAGATTAAGCAAGTCATATTCCTCTTTTTGGAAAAAAATTATTTAAAATTTTTCAATTTACAGTAACCCACAAAACCACGTGTTTAGCTAAGACTTCAGAAAAGCTTTAGATTTGCGTTTCTTTTGAGTAAATTTCAAATGAAAAGGTTTTCCAATATTTTTTATGCTCAATATTTAAAATAAAAATCCATATATGGAATATATCCATATGAATATGTTTCATATAAAATGTTCTTCATCTTATAAAGAAAATATTTCCATTTTTTCATCGATGAGCTATTTTTTTACATATTTATAAAGGTTGTTTAATCTCGATTAGTTAGAAAATCGATTAGTTAATTTTATAGTGGTTGTCGATATTAAAATAAATGTTAAAATTTCATGGTTAGACAGTTTTTTTTATTAACAACACTTACACTTATCAATACCGGCAGCTTTATGAATGATTAATGTATTATTTATATGGTTTTTATTTTGAAATTTTATTAGTTTATATATCTGAAACGCGTTAATGGTATTATTAACCATGTTCGAGTGATTCTGGATAACGTAAATAGTTAAGTGAACATTTAATTGCTTAGTTTCTTTTAAAGTTGAAATAAGTTGTTATTTCTTTTTTAAAAGTTAAAAAAAGTTAATAAAATGATATTTCTCAAGTCTTATCTAAAATTAAAAAAATTTGTTAAAAAAGTGCAGTGAATTTAAACTATTTTTGTATGACAGAACCGGTATTTTAATTAAAATAATTCACAAGTTACTCTAATTACTACAAGAATCAAAATTTAATATATAGTTCTATTACTCACAATATGATTTTCAAAAATTCTTATCTCATAACATATTTAATAATCCTTATGTTTTCGATTTATGGGATTTAAATTGAAATAATGAAACCAAGAGAATATGGGAATTGGTGACGTTGTACTGTGTGATTAGCTCGTAATTCGTAAAAGCTTTTTATATATCTATTTTAATTAAATTTTATTTCTATGTTCAAAAGATTGAAATTTATTTGTCATAAATAAATAAAATAATAATTAAAACAATATTGAGACAAATCCCACTGCAATATATAAAGTTTAAAAGTTCATTAAATTATTATAAATATATATGTATAAGTTATGAACAAATATTCACTATCACTATCACTACTATCACTTCAATTTAGAAAATTCGAAAACAAAATAATTTCGTATTAATAAAGCTAGTCTAAAACTAGGTGGATCAGTTAACTCATTAGTTATATTTAATATTAATTTATGTCCAACATTGTTTTGTATTTAATATTCTTACAAACCAATAATGTAAATTCCAAATTCGAAACTACTGCCCTATTTTGATGGGTACAAAATAGATTACAAAACTATCCTGCATACTAAATTTAAGTGCACAGTAAAAAATCAAATTAAACTAAACTAAATTAGATGATAAGAGATTATATGATTATATTTAACATTTTCAATGTTTTTACTAATCATTTAATTTCTGACGAAATGAAAATTCAATGAATTTACTAAATGAAATTAATTGATTTCTTTTATCACAGTTTATATTAAAAATTCAATAAATCAGTTAAATTTTAATACATTTCAAATAATTAATTTTGTTAAAATAATAAGAATAATTTAATAATCTTTAAGTTATTGAAAATCTATAGATTTAGTTAAATATTAATTAAATAATTCATATAAATTTTACGAACATAATTAGATGAATTTAAAAAATAATTATATAAATCAATTACAAAAATTGTCAAAACAAACATTTGTTTAGAAGTTTAGATAATTCGCCCACGCATTTTCTGGAAACGAGAATCATCGATCATCGTGTTTGTCTCATTTGCATATTGAACGGGAAAGTGAAATGATGTTATACATTTTTTTTTATTGAATGTTATTAAAAATAGTAAAAATAATTATAAAAATGGAAGTGAATAATAAAAACATTAATAAAAAAACAATGAGTGAAGAATTAGGTGACATTGTTTATTATTTAATTATAATGGAAATAACGTATGTGAAAGTTTATTAAGAAATTGGGATTTTGATGACGCCTTCATCCAAAATTTTATTGGTATTTTTTAATAAAACATTAAGAAGTAAGTAATAAAACATTGTACATATTTATATATTTAAGATAAGGGCTTTGATTTTGAAGCTTTCAAATATATCACACTTTCCGACATAAATATGTATATTGATTCTGGAGGAAAAATTAGCGCTTCGCTGTAAATTTCGGCAAAAATTATTTGAATGGAGATATGAACAGGTTAGTTTTATTAGAAGTATATAAATAAACTATATTTTTTTGCAAATTTTTTGGACAATTTATATGCAGTGTGTCTGTTCTGCGAGTGCAGTTCTGGATGTGATTGGACATTTTTTTTTAATCATGTCCCACCGGCCATCACCTCTAGAATATACTGCATTCGCAATATGGTCGCACTGTATAATTTGAAGAATAATATCATCATAAAATTAATATCTTATGGTTAGGGATATGCAACACCTTTGGCGGATACCTTATCCATCAATTCAAGCTTAAACTGGGTAAATTCTTCGCCATCTCCATCATCACCATCACCATCTTCTGGGGCCATATTAAAAGAGTTAAATCGGGCTGAACCTTTAAGCGAATAATATAGCAAGTATTTCAAAGAATTTGGTATAATTTGATTGATAATATTTATTTAATATTTTTTTTTAAAGATAATGAAATGTATACGTTTTTTAAAATAACTTAAATCAATTTTATTTTGTGAGTTATAATTATAATACCGTACAAATATTAAAAATTTAGATAATAAGCATTAAAATTATTGATGAAGAATTGTCAAGACATTTTAAATCTTGTCAATGAATTTGTATTAAAAACAAAAACACCTTTTATATAATTTTTTTGTATTAAATTTAATTTTGGTTTTTTTTATATTAAATTGATTGTATGTAAATAAATGTATGAAATTAAATTTGTCGTAATTTTTTTATTATTTTGATTTAGATGAAGCACCCTGTATAACACAAAAAATAATTATCTATTCTAAAGTTTCAATAAAAGGACTATTTGCAAGTAGTAAATTCGTCTATTTTATTTATAAAATACATATGTACATAGAAATTTTTTATAGAAACATAAAGAAAAATCAACAAATCTTATAAAATAGTGTCAAAATTGTACACTATAAATCAATAATTTGTATAAATATTTAACCGATTTAACATTTTCATTTATTAATTTAATAAGATTTTGTAACTAAATCATACAAATATATAAGATATAAGATATTATTATATTACATTTATAGAAACATTTTTTTGTTGTTATAATTTAATCTATATATTTTTTGTTGTTATAATATTATATTTTTTGTTGTTATTGGTTAATCACATTAAATTGCTAAAATTCAATGATCGATATGATATTCAGGCATGCTATTAAAGGTCTGAATAGACGCATATGCTCAACTTTGTTTAGGATAATGCAGTGTATTTATACACAACAGCTCTACTCTAAATTATTCGGAAATTTAAGCATGTACGTACTGAAACTATCGACTCCAAATTCCAAGAATACCAACTAGATTACAAAATCAAACTGTAATGTTATTAAAACCGAGTAAAACAATATATATTTATGGTATCGATGTAGAGTACTAATCTTATGAAATATAATTTTTTTTAACATGAATCTACACATGAGAAAACTTCTAATTTAATTGAAATCATATAATAATTATATACTATATTAAGTACATATAATACATGAAAAATATTAATCGGAAATTTTAGCATGAACTTTTACAGAATTAACTGACGTTAACAATCATAAAACCAACCTGCATGACAAATTACATCCAAATGTAAGATATTTTAAATAAACCTGCTATGTGACAAATTTCATTAAAATCTGATGAGCGGTTTTAAAGATATGGCTTTTTATGCGTATTTCTGAAGATGAAAAGGTCCAATAAAAAAATTCAGCCGAAAACCATTCTTTTTGGTCAAATTATTCTAACTACTCGTAACTTTAAATAAAGTTTTTTGAACATATAAATTAAATTATATATATTTTCAATTCACATTAATAATGGAAATTATTTATATAAAATTTTACACTTCCAGTAAATGAAAATCTATTCATACCCATAAAATAAAACTTTTAAAATGCTTAATTGAGGAATATCCACTTGAGAAAGTTAAAAACAAAAATAATAATAAAAGTTTGATTGAATAAAGTTTTTCTTTTAATTACATCTTTTAAGCTTTAAAGACAATATTTTGTTATAATAAAATATTAACAAACTTTCAAATAATTTTACATTTTTTTTTTTCTTAATTTTTGCTTTTACTTCAATTTTACCCAGCAAAATTGCTAAGTGTAAATGATTATGTGAACATTTTTTGGCAACCAATAATTAAATAGAATCAACAGAGAATAATCAAAGCTGCATCAAAGTTTTATGATGTTTAATTTTTAATAATTATATTTTATAAAATTGTTCTATATTTAAACCATGATTTTTGTATAATGAACACAGAACAAAATAAATTTGTATGTTCACCTGTTTTTGAATCTCCTCGATTTCGTTGACCAGTTACATTGTTAAGTTATATTTTTATGATATAATTTCCACTTGTAAAGTATGTAAAATTAAATTATGTAAAGTCACCATAAGTACAACATTATAATTAGTTATATGAATTATATAAAAAATCGTACAGCTGTTTGTTAAGATTACAAATAATATCAATTCGATAAATAGCATTAGCCGTAGTAAGAAGCGACAAATTGTACTTGGAGGCACAAGCGACAACTATAAAATTTTAGTTAAGGTGTATTTGAAATTGCGAAGTATTTGTCCACATATGTACCAAATAAAATTAATAGGTATACATAACATATCCCAAAGTGAATGCTTCAAAATCGTGATATTTAATAGACACGTATGCCAAATGACCCATGTTTCTGAATTTACCATTATGAATAAGAGGTCCAATTATCGAAATTATTATTACATTAGTATTACATAAACTTTCTTGATTTTATTACTTATTTGCTAATTAATATGCAAAAATTCGCAAGAATTTCTGTCTTCTGAACGTGTTTCAACAGGATTAGAATTAGAAATACTTAAAATGTCCTACTTATTGCTTTGTTAAATTCGCAAAATAGTTATTAAATTTAGTATTGATGAATGAAGATTCCGAGTATTGATTAAATAATTTCTTATTTCCATACATATTCTTTTGTTCAGTTTCCATGTAATTACTAAGCAAAAAAGTATGTTTTATGTGTTAATAGAATAACTGTGTTATGTAGTTGCATTGAACTTGAGGTTAAAGAAATTGATTTGGCACTTTTTTCTACACATTCTCGGACCATCCGAAGAACAATAAAAGAAGTGTCCGGGGTAAATTTTGCATGTGCGCAGAACGGCTCATCAGATTTTAATGAATTTCATGGAAATTAATATATGAATAGTTTAGTTTTCAGAGATTATCTGATATGTTCGAAAATATATACATATGTATGTATATAGTATAGTAATTCTTATACAATTTCTGCGATCTAGTAGGCGCTCCTGAATTTTGGTGTCTGTAACTTAATATGGTTCTTGGATAAGCAGTTTTAGTTTCCGAATTATATATAATTATGTTTTATAGAATGTAATTATTATTCACTTTCAATGAACTTATACCAACAAGAATTGAAATTACGTATATGTGGCTACCTAGGAAGAGGTCAGTAGTTTTAGTGGGCTTATGATAAAATTTCCGATTATTATTTCATATGTTCTAGATATAGTAATTACTATCCGATTCCGATCCCAATGAAATTTGGTATACATATTAGTTTTGTAAATTAGTTGGTGCCTATAAAAGGTCGGGAGTTTCAGTAGGTCCCTATCAAAATTGTAAATTCTATAATACATTGTAGGTGTCTTAAAATATGTGAAATTATTTCTTATTGGATATAAATCACAGTTGACTAGTTATCTAATTAGCAGCTTTTTCTTTATTGTCTTTAAAAAATAAGTTAAATAGTTTTAGAAGCTTTGTGAAACATAATTAATTATTTTCCATTAATTTATATTATCACGAATTGTTAATCTCAATATTTGATGAAATTGAAAACTTTTAGTATTCATTTTGAACATAAATTTAATAAACCATATTAAAAAGAAGCAGCTAGACTAAGAGCAGTACAAAACTCATTTTGTTAAAAAAAAGTAGACATATATGTTATCTAGTATAGACCTATGGGTGTGGTCAAGAATACAGCCGTTGAGCAGTTATCGCTGTCAGTAGGTAATTAATTTAGATTTTGACCAAAAGCAGTGTAATTTTTCGGATGGAAATTCAGAATACGAACGAAGCCTTTTTAGAATAGGCTGCAAAATGTTTAAAGTATTTTTAAAATGAATACTTGACTGCACTCTATGACATCGAGATCTATTGAATTTACCAATCTAAAATATTTTGGTGTATGTGAGCTAAATTTAATTCATGTCGTATAACATAACAACTAGACTACCGGGGCCGTAATAATTTAACCGTTATTCAGTTCTCGCAGTTAGTCGTGAATTGCAGCAAATTCATCGTAATCTGTCGGTTAAAATTCAGAATACTAACGCAGCTATTACAGTTGACGAAAATAGGATGTAAAATTTCTAATTGCCATTTTTTATGTTCGTTTACATTTTATTGATGATGATTGATGAAGAGTATAAGTTTTAATTATCAAAGAAATAAAATATTATTAATTAAGTGTCAAATATTGACAAATTACAACCGAGCGTATAAATATGCAGTCGAAATTTATTATACTGTATGCTTTACAATTTTTTTCAAGGTGTATCCGTGTATAAGCTGCGCAGCTGGTGAATTGTTAAGTGTACCTGTACCCTACTACTATGAGATTTTGCTGCAGGTGTAAATAGAATCTTGATGTCCTTCCTTATAGAGATCTGAGATTTTGTAAACATTCGGGAAAACAAATGCCCTTGTTCCAAATTCCTAGTTCTTGGTTACTCCTGTTTTAGTTTTTTTTTTTAATAATTTATAGCATTTTCGAGTCAAGTTAGTCTTTACAAATTCAAAATAGTCTTTTTCAAAATCAAAATCTTTTTTATTTATATTAAAAAAAAAAAACATTTTATAACATTAATATTCTGGATTTTCATCCAGCAATTAACAATTTTAGTTGTTATTAACCATATGGCAACAATAATTATTGAAAAATTATAAAAAAAAAAAATTATTCAAAAATTACAATTATTGAAAAATCACAATTATTATTGATAATTTTATAACAATAATAATTATTACGCTATCGAAAACTTACAATTATTATTGATAAGTTTAAGTTTAATTCTTATTTAAGTTTAAATGGAATATATTTCTGCAATTATAACTTCCAATCAAATCCAATTGAAAATGCTTTTTCGAAGGTATAATATTTAAATATTTCAAATTATTAATTTAAATATAATATTCAAATGTAAAATACGGTGCTAGGCAATCACTAAGCGAACCTGGAGAACACACTTTAGTTAATGTAATTGTGCAAAGTGTTAATGAATTGATGGATGAGGATTGCAAAAAATACTATATAATTATGACGTTAAAGATTCCAGATGCTATTGCTGGGAATAAATTAAATTAAAACAAATTTTATCAATAATTGTAATTTTTCCAAAAAAAAAAAAAAAAATTAATTATTATTGTTGCAAAATTATCAATATTAAAAAAAAAAATATTAGAAAAAAAATGTATTTATTGTATTTAATTATTATTAAGAAAAGCAAGTGATTATTAAAAAAAAAGTTCATGATATATCTAGTGACACAATACTATAAATTAAAACAGTAATTCGAGATCAATTATTATTCGAATTAAAATAAAAAAGTAACTCTACAATCACGCGACATTATAACAAATTTGATTGGGTATTGGGTTTCTAAGAAATGTAATTGAGTTATCAATTGCAGTTCTTAGAAATGTTATATCGAAGAGTAAGATCATTCTTATCGAGTTGATAAAAGTGATCACTAGCAAAATTGGATTATAGTCGTGAAAATTAATTATCAGTGTGCAAAAAAAATAAAATAAAATTAGTTGTCTTTTTTAAATAAATTTAAAATAAAATTTAAATAGTCATAAATATTAATAAATAACAATTACATAATTAAATAATCATTAGTTTTTAATATTACCAGTTAAATAAATAAAATTAACATTTAGTAAAAAGACAATACAGTGTTTTATTTAAATAGATAAGACAATACAGTTTGTAAATTAATTAGTGTGGGTATAAAGTACAGCCACCACGACGGCACCATATACCATTATTATTCAATTATTATCATTAGAAATTATTGTCGATCACGCTCCTACTAATCACGTTCGTTCCGTTTGAAAGTTTATAACCTTCTGCTCAAAATATATCCAAAAACTGTTAATACATTAATAAAAAAAATAGTCCGAAGATTAAAAAATAATAATGTAATTGTAAATAAAAACAAATAGAGCATGTTGCTAAAATTCGTCCACAACACGGTTGTTCTGACATATACAAATCGTACTTGAATTCAGGTTGATTTTTACCAACATCAACTACATTATCAGGTGATGGACAACATCACAATTTCATATTATCTGATGAAAATACATCAGCATAATTACGATTTTTTCTCTGAGCACCCGGTGTGTTTTCCACTAACTATCTATTTTTGCCGAAAGATCTGGTAACAATATAAGGCTCTTAAATTTCGCTGGAATTTTATTTCCATATGCATAATACTACCAGGTTTATTATCCACAACTACAAGATCCTCGTGGTGATATATTTTTAGTTTACAATGTCTTTAATCAAATCTTTTTTTTTCAGTCTTGCCGTTTGGCAGCTTAATTTCTTATTTCAGCCAATGTCTCAAGTTTATCATTAGTTTCATGGTGTAGATTTAGCAGCATATCGCGTGGTTTGAAAACAAATATAATTTCATGTGGACTTTTTGTAGAAGTTGTATTTGTAGTTTTCACAGCTTTCAATGATACAAATTTCAGATATATAAATTACGTGCAAACTTCCATGACTACTACGTGAAAACTTTCCTATGCATTTTCCTTATAAGGAATTAATATCCATAGTCTTAAATGGAATAGGTTCAATGTTATCTTAATGCGTGTCGTAGTTAGGATTTTCTTTTCTTGAGGCCCTTATTATTTCAGACGGAATTATTTATTTACTGTAAGGTTATTTTCCTATTACTATCGCTTGAGGTTGGCCATCTATTACAATATCAAGATCAAAAGGTGTTTTCAATATTAAGGAATGCAGCACATTCCATTTTTAGCGTTTTGGTAGCAAAACTCTACATTTATTTTTGAAATATATTTAAAATATCGAAAAAATATATAATATCCACTCTCCACCAGTAATCAGATATCCACTAATCACAACTTTTTTCAGACAAATTATAAAAAAAATAATTTGTCAAAAATATCATTTCGATTTTTTTTCAAATTTTACTATCGGTCACAAAATTTATTAGAAAATCGTACATTACTTGCAATTGCAAGTAAGTTGCTTACGAGTATTCGTACAACGACTATTAAAGAATCCGGAACCATATATTTTTTAGATAAACATAACTGTGAATATTACGAAAAAATAAATTTATAAAATAAACAAAGTATATTTGGCATGAAAAAAAAATATTTTACATATCAATTTAATCTACATAACATTTAGTGCTTAAATTGTCAGCCGATAATACGACTTGTGTCGAATATCGGAGCATCGTGATCATTAAATATTGGTGGTACTGGTAATTCTGTTTTTCTCCCTATAAATAAAAAATTAAATAAAACTTAATTATATTCTTTTATTACAAAATTTATACGTTGGTATTTAAGGGTTGGTATTCTGGACAACGTACATTTGGTAGAAACACATCTTCATCTGAAGAAATTTCATGTATAATTTCTTATGCTGGTGATGGTTTTGCTGGTTTACGATTAAGGCGCTTCATTTCTAAAAGTGTATATTTAAAATATTTTATTTAAATTATATATACAATTAAATACTTATTGATAATGGCGCCGGTTTTAATGTATTATCGTTAATTGATGAATTAGCACTTGATGATACAGATATTGGCTATTATATTAATACTTCTAGCAGTATTACTATGTATTGCCAATACTTCACTTCCAGAATCTTGACTGTAATTTGATTGCGAATTTGAACTAGATGTATACGAGGAGCTAGTTGTTGAATTTGCAACGGTATTTGTTGAAGTCGTATTTTTTTGTGGTGCATTATTTTTATAATATTTATTAAAAAGCTTTCCATAGTACGGATTGCACAACGTGTTTATTTTGTTTAGCTGAAAACATAAATTCATAGATGAACATAATAATTAATAAATAAGATATAATTTTGCTTACTTGTTTGGGAAAGATAACGTAATAATACTCCTTTACAGCACTGTCAAGTTTATCCACATCTCCCTCTCCCACTAATCTTTTACTTTTGCAAGCAATATATGTTCCGTCGCAAAATCCTCTGATTATCTTAATAATTATTATTAAACTAATAATTCTATTATATTTATTATAAACAACATAAATTCAAATAAATTTGGGGCGGAACTATAATACCCTGTGGAAGAAATCCTTTATTAAAAGGGTTGTAAACCTGATATATTGAATTACAGGCCCATTGTCCAGCATCCAAAAACTCTTTGAAAGTATTGTGTATGATTCTTTATACTTTCATTGCAAACCGTTGTTCTCACCTAAACAGCACGGGTTCCTTAAAGGAAGATCTACAACTACCAATTTAACTGATTTTGTTTCTAAAACTTTAATTAATATGGAAAAGGGAAAAGAAGTAGATGTAATCTGCACCGATTTCTCCAAAGCTTTTGATATCACATAAACTAATATCGTTCAAGCTTAAGGCACTCGGTTTTCCTCCAGGGTTTATTCTTTGGCTGGGATCATATCTAAATGATCGACAATATCCCGTCTTATTTAGATCCACTACTTCCGATCCATTTACGGCAAAATCCGGTGTACCGCAGGGCAGCCATCTATGCCCTTTGATTGTTATGCTGTCTATTAACGACGTCGAATATGTAATAGACGATTCGGATGTCTCGATATATGCCGATGACATGAAGTTATTTAAGGAAATTTCATCAACTCTCGATTATAACAAACTTCAAAGTGACGTAAAAAATTTTGCTATTTGGTGTGCAAAAAACCACTTAGAACTTAACGATGGTAAATGTCAGTCTATCACATTCTCGCGAAAGCGTTCTCGGTCTCCACCATTCCATAATGAAGTCGTTTGTCGTGTAACGTCCATTCGGGATTTAGGTGTCATCTGCGACAATGAGCTTAATTTCAGATCCCATTACGACAGAATTGTAAACAGGGCTAACTCAACGCTGGGTTTTGTAAAGCGGTGGTCCAACAAAATCTCGGACCCATATGTTACAAAATCACTTTACACGACCTTAGTTACACCTCTGCTTGAATATGCGAGTCAGGTATGGTCACCGTACCACGCGGTCCATATTAACCGAATTGAAACAGTTGAACGCAGATTTGTTCGGTTTGCTTTACGGGGTCTACCATGGGTAGACAACTTCGACTTACCCCCTTATCAGGATCGTCTAAAGCTCATTCACATGCAATCTCTCGAAAAACGTCGTGAGGTAGCTAACATTTTGTTTGTGCAACAGGTCCTTTCGGGAATAATCGAGTGCCGTGTATTTTTAGATAAGATCAATATAAACATAAATGCGCACTCTCTAATATCTTTCCCGCTTTTCCGTGTCAATAACCATCGTACAGACTACGGAAATAACGAACCGTACACAAGAATGCTACGTAAAGTTAATGTCGTTGCAAACCACTTCGATTTTAATTGTAGCAGTCACTTTGAAAAAATTACTGTACAATAATATATAAATGCCAGCCTTTATGTGTTTTGTTTTATTCGTTGCTATTTAGCTTCGTATTTCTAATTGTATGCATGCTGTGTATGTATGTATGCCTTAATTTCATTTTTATTTATTTGTTTTTCGTGACGATTACCTTTTGCATGATAACTTTTAATTTTTTTTTTTTTTTTTTTTAAAGAATTTTAATATTTTTCATAAATTTTTCAATATTTAAATAATTTTTGATGACGGGTGACCTTGAATTCGCAGGTGACAGCGGAGGGAAGTATGTAGCCTGTAGCGTTCTTTTCAGACTAGCGAAGCCTGATGCTAGGTGGTAACATTATTTTGTTTTTTTTTTATTTTTTATTTTATTTTTATATTTTGCATATTTTTTTAATTAGACTAGCTCGAATTGATGGGTGACAGCGGAAGGAAGTAGTAGCGTTCTTTTTAGAATAGCGAAGCCTGATGCTAGTGGTAACTTGCTAACTCGAGTGTTTTTTTATAAATCTTATTTTTTAGTAGTTATATTTTTAACTATTTATTTTTACTGCTTGTATTAAGCAGGTCGTGTTTAATCTATACTAACATTTATTTGTTTTGGTGATGGTAACAGCTAAGCACTAGAGCTTAATCCATTGCGGACAGTAAATTTTTTCTCAGCAAGAATACAAGCATATTGCTAAAGATATTCTGTTTGTTATGAGTGTCAACGTTCTTAGTATATGTACCTACTAACAATATCTCTATATATGCTTGTTTTCGCTGATCCAAACAAATAATACAATTATTTCATAAGTCCCCATCATCCTGAATGGGTTAATGAGGCTTACGTTGTGTATTGAGTTGGATTAGATACTCTATTATTATTATTAACAGGGCACCATTTTTGGTACTATATATTCATCTTTTTATATCATCAAGTTTTTTAAATAATCGTTTATTACCCTTTCCAAATATATTTTTCAAATTTTCATCTTGTACTTGTGTTGTTAATAGACATCAATTCCCTTAATTTCTACATTCATGATTTTTAATGATGCAGTCACAATTTCAGATACACTCTTTTCATGAAATTCAAAACAGCTTTCAAATTTTTGTGACAGTGTCGTAGTCAGGATTTTCTTTTCTTGAGGCCCTTATTATTTCAGACGGAATTATTTATTTACTCTAAGGTTATTTTCCTATTACTATCGCTTGAGGTTGGCCATCTATTACAATATCAAGATCAAAAGGTGTTTTCAATATTAAGGAATGCAGCACATTCCATTTTTAGCGTTTTGGTAGCAAAACTCTACATTTATTTTTGAAATATATTTAAAATATCGAAAAAATATATAATATCCACTCTCCACCAGTAATCAAATATCCACTAATCACAACTTTTTTTAGACAAATTATAAAAAAAAAAATTTGTCAAAAATATCATTTCGATTTTTTTTCCAAATTTTACTATCCGTCACAAAATTTATTAGAAAATCGTACATTACTTGCAATTGCAAGTAAGTTGATTGCGAGTATTCGTACAACGACTATTAAAGAATCCGGAACCATATATTTTTTAGATCACCATAACTGTGAATATTACGAAAAAATAAATTTATAAAATAAACAAAGTATATTTGGCATGAAAAAAAAAATATTTTACATATCAATTTAATCTACATAACATTTAGTGCTTAAATTGTCAGCCGATAATACGACTTGTGTCGAATATCGGAGCATCGTGATCATTAAATATTGGTGGTACTGGTAATTCTGTTTTTCTCCCTATAAGTAAAAAATTAAATAAAACTTAATTATATTCTATTATTACAAAATTTATTCGTTGGTATTTAAGGGTTGGTATTCTGGACAACGTACATTTGGTAGAAACACATCTTCATCTGAAGAAATTTCATGTATAATTTCTTCTGCTGGTGATGGTTTTGCTGGTTTACGATTAAGGCGCTTCATTTCTAAAAGTGTATATTTAAAATATTTTATTTAAATTATATATACAATTAAATACTTATTGATAATGGCGCCGGTTTTAATGTCTTATCGATAATTGATGAATTAGCACTTGATGATACAGATATTGGCTATTAATACTTCTAGCAGTATTACTATGTATTGCCAATTCTTCACTTCCAGAATCTTGACTGTAATTTGATTGCGAATTTGAACTAGATGTATACGAGGAGCTAGTTGTTGAATTGGCAACGGTATTTGTTGAAGTCGTATTTTTTTGTGGTGCATTATTTTTATAATATTTATTAAAAAGCTTTCCATAGTACGGATTACACAACGTGTTTATTTTGTTTAGCTGAAAACATAAATTCATAGATGAACATAATAATTAATAAATAAGATATAATTTTGCTTACTTGTTTGGGAAAGATAACGTAATAATACTCCTTTACAGCACTGTCAAGTTTATCCACATCTCCCTCTCCCACTAATCTTTTACTTTTGCAAGCAATATATGTTCCGTCGCAAAATCCTCTGATTATCTTAATAATTATTATTAAACTAATAATTCTATTATATTTATTATAAACAACATAAATTCAAATAAATTTGGGGCGGAACTATAATACCCAGTGGAAGAAATCCTTTATTATTCCAATTCATAAAAAGGGTTGTAAACCTGATATATTGAATTACAGGCCCATTGTCCAGCATCCAAAAACTCTTTGAAAGTATTGTGTATGATTCTTTATACACACATCAAAAAAGTCTAAGCAACACTATGTAATTCCGCTGTAACTTTTTTGAATTTTATGGGATTACCTCAATTTTTTTGTCAAATGTAGGTATACATTGATTACACATCGACACAAAAAAATTTACCTGAAAAAGTGCAAAATACCGTTAATTAGGGAATAAAAACCAAAAAGTCACAAAATTTTAATTATTGTTGTTTTAGAATTTAGCGAGTTTAGTTAAAAAAAATCCTTTAAATTCGTGTGCAAACAAAAAATTAGTGTAATAACAGTAATATACGTCGTCATCTTACGTTAACAGAATTGCATGAAGCCGTAGGAATGCTTCAATGTTGAAGTAGCCAAGCTGATGTTGCCAGAGCTTTCAGCGTAAACAGGGCAGTTATCTGTAGGTTGTGGCAGCGGCAATGTGTCACTGGAAGCCCAAGGGAGCAATATCCAGGTCGTGGAAGATCAACAATTTCATAGCAGGACCGGTATCTGGTACTTGAAGCCAGCCGGCACAGCAATTTAACAGGTCGACAATTACAGTCGGAGTTGCATAGAGCTGAACACATATCTGTTAGTGACCAAACTATCAGGAACAGACTACATGAAGCCGGTCTTTACTCTCGTCGCCCATTGAGATGTCCTGCGATACGTCGTGGGAATCGAGAGCTGAGAAGTAATTGGTGTGAAATTATCAAAAATTGGACAAATGAACAATGTTCTACAGTTTTGTTCTCCGATGAATCTCGATTCGGATTTCATCCAGATACAAGAAGAAGTAGAATTTGGAGACGATCTGGCAACATAGAAAGGTTAAGAAATGTGCAGGAAGTCCACAGTTATAGCGGTAGCACTGTCGTGGTATGGGCAGGAATTTCAATTGATGGAAAAACCAATCTCGTTTTTCCAAATGGGAATTTAAGAGCAGCTTCTTATATTGATGAGATACTTGAACCTGTTGTGCTTCCATTTGCATCGGAAATTGGATCAGAATTTATTTTAATGCATGACAATGCCAGACCACATACGGCACGAATTCTAAAAAGATATTCGGGTGTTACCCTGGCCAGCACAATCCCCGGACTTAAATCCCATTGAGCATACATGGGATAGACTTCAAAGAAGCATTCTCAATGATTTGGCGACAGTTACAACTAGAGATCAGCTTTGTAATCTGCTTCAAGAGAATTGGGCTCGAATACCAAGAAAATTCTTTAATAATTTAATAACTTAAATGTCCAAAAGGTACCAGGCTGTTCTAAATGCAAGAGGAGGCAATACCTCATATTAATTAATTTATCAAAAACAATAAAAATAAAATGAACTGTACATTTTATAATAAAATAATTTACATTAAAATTTGAAAAACATTACAAATTTGGTTTTTATTCCCTAATTAACGGGATTTTGCACTTTTTCAGGTAAATTTTTTTGTGTCGATGTGTAATCAATGTACCTACATTTGACAAAAAAATTGAGGTAATCCCATAAAATTAAAAAAAGTTACAGCGGAATTACATGGTGTTGCTTAGACTTTTTTGATGTGTGTACTTTAATTGCAAACCATTGTTCTTACCTAAACAGCACGGGTTCCTTAAAGGAAGATCTACAACTACCAATTTAACTGATTTTGTTTCTAAAACTTTAATTAATATGGAAAAGGGAAAAGAAGTAGATGTAATCTGCACCGATTTCTCCAAAGCTTTTGATATCACATAAACTAATATCGTTCAAGCTTAAGGCACTCGGTTTTCCTCCAGGGTTTATTCTTTGGCTGGAATCATATCTAAATGATCGACAATATCCCGTCTTATTTAGATCCACTACTTCCGATCCATTTACGGCAAAATCCGGTGTACCGCAGGGCAGCCATCTATGCCCTTTGATTTTTATGCTGTCTATTAATGACGTCGAATATGTAATAGACGATTCGGATGTTTCGATATATGCCGATGACATGAAGTTATTTAAGGAAATTTCATCAACTCTCGATTATAACAAACTTCAAAGTGACGTAAAAAATGTTGCTACTTGGTGTGCAAAAAACCACTTAGAACTTAACGATGGTAAATGTCAGTCTATCACATACTCGCGAAAGCGTTCTCGGTCTCCACCATTCCATAATGAAGTCGTTTGTCGTGTAACGTCCATTTGGGATTTAGGTGTCATCTGCGACAATGAGCTTAATTTCAGATCCCATTACGACAGAATTGTAAACAGGGCTAACTCAACGCTGGGTTTTGTAAAGCGGTGGTCCATGGAAATCTCAGACCCATATGTTACAAAATCACTTTACACGACCTTAGTTAGACCTCTGCTTGAATATGCGAGTCAGGTATGGTCACCGTACCACGCGGTCCATATTAACCGAATTGAAACAGTTGAACGCAGATTTGTTCGGTTTGCTTTACGGGGTCTACCATGGGTAGACAACTTCAACTTACCCCCTTATCAGGATCGTCTAAAACTCATTGACATGCAATCTCTCGAAAAACGTCGTGAGGTAGCTAACATTTTGTTTGTGCAACAGGTCCTTTCGGGAATAATCGAGTGCCGTGCATTTTTAGATAAGATCTATATAAACATAAATGCGCACTCTCTAATATCTTTCCCGCTTTTCCGTCGTACAGACTACGGAAATAACGAACCGTACACAAGAATGCTACGTAAAGTTAATGTCGTTGCAAACCACTTCGATTTTAATTGTAGCAAAGTCACTTTGAAAAAATTGCTGTACAATAATATATAAATGCCAGCCTTTATGTGTTTTGTTTTATTCGTTGCTATTTAGCTTCGTATTTCTAATTGTATGCATGCTGTGTATGTATGTATGCCTTAATTTCATTTTTATTTATTTGTTTTTCGTGACGATTACCTTTTGCATGATAACTTTTAATTTAATTTTTTTTTTTTTTTTTAAGAATTTTAATATTTTTCATAAATTTTTCAATACGGTATTTAAATAATTTTTGATGACGGGTGACCTTGAATTCGCAGGTGACAGCGGAGGGAAGTATGTAGCCTGTAGCGTTCTTTTCAGAATAGCGAAGCCTGATGCTAGGTGGTAACATTATTTTTTTTTTATTTTATTTTATTTTTATATTTTGCATATTTTTTTAATTAGACTAGCTCGAATTGATGGGTAACAGCGGAAGGAAGTAGTACTGTTCTTTTTAGAATAGCGAAGCCTGATGCTAGTGGTAACTTGCTAACTCGAGTGTTTTTTATAAATCTTATTTTTTAGTAGTTATATTTTTAACTATTTATTTTTACTGCTTGTATTAAGCAGGTCGTGTTTAATCTATACTATACTAACATTTATTTGTTTTGGTGATGGTAACAGCTAAGCACTAGAGCTTAATCCATTGCGGACAGTAATTTTTTTCTCAGCAAGAATACAAGCATATTGCTAAAGATATTCTGTTTGTTATGAGTGTCAACGTTCTTAGTATATGTACCTACTAACAATATCTCTATATATGCTTGTTTTCGCTGATCCAAACAAATAATACAATTATTTCATAAGTCCCCATCATCCTGAATGGGTTAATGAGGCTTACGTTGTGAATTGAGTTGGATTAGATACTCTATTATTATTATTAACAGGGCACCATTTTTGGTACTATATACTCATCTTTTTATATCATCAAGTTTTTTAAATAATCGTTTATTACCCTTTCCAAATATATTTTTCAAATTTTCATCTTGTACTTGTGTTGTTAATAGACATCAATTCCCTTAATTTCTACATTCATGATTTTTAATGATGCAGTTACAATTTCAGATACACTCTTTTCATTAGGCTTTCGACTCAAAGCATCTACATGAAGACACCGCACATGTGCTGTCAAAATAATCTGTTAAGAGCTATGTATGAAATTCAAAACAGCTTTCAATTAGGAAAAATTTGGGCATCTATTACAATATCAAGATCAAAAGGTGTTTGCAATATTATGGAATGCAGCACAATCGATTTTTAGCATTTTGGTAGCAAAACTCTACATTTATTTTTGAAATATATTTAAAATATCGAAAAAATATATAATATCCACTCTCCACCAGTAATCAAATATCCACTAATCACAACTTTTTTCAGACAAATTATAAAAAAAAAATTTGTCAAAAATATCATTTCGATTTTTTTTCCAAATTTTACTATCCGTCACAAAATTTATTAGAAAATCGTACATTACTTGCAATTGCAAGTAAGTTGATTGCGAGTATTCGTACAACGACTATTAAAGAATCCGGAACCATATATTTTTTAGATCACCATAACTGTGAATATTACGAAAAAATAAATTTATAAAATAAACAAAGTATATTTGGCATGAAAAAAAAATATTTTACATATCAATTTAATCTACATAACATTTAGTGCTTAAATTGTCAGCCGATAATACGACTTGTGTCGAATATCGGAGCATCGTGATCATTAAATATTGGTGGTACTGGTAATTCTGTTTTTCTCCCTATAAGTAAAAAATTAAATAAAACTTAATTATATTCTTTTATTACAAAATTTATACGTTGGTATTTAAGTGTTGGTATTCTGGACAACGTACATTTGGTAGAAACACATCTTCATCTGAAGAAATTTCATGTATAATTTCTTCTGCTGGTGATGGTTTTGCTGGTTTACGATTAAGGCGCTTCATTTCTAAAATTGTATATTTAAAATATTTTATTTAAATTATATATACAATTAAATACTTATTGATAATGGCGCCGGTTTTAATGTCTTATCGTTAATTGATGAATTAGCACTTGATGATACAGATATTGGCTATTAATACTTCTAGCAGTATTACTATGTATTGCCAATTAATTCTTCACTTCCAGAATCTTGACTGTAATTTGATTGCGAATTTGAACTAGATGTATACGAGGAGCTAGTTGTTGAATTGGCGACGGTATTTGTTGAAGTCGTATTTTTTTGTGGAGCATGCTTTTTATAATATTTATTAAAAAGCTTTCCATTGCACGGATTGCACAACGTGTTTATTTTGTTTAGCTGAAAACATAAATTCATAGATGAACATAATAATTAATAAATAAGCTAATTTTGCTTTACTTGTTTGGGAAAGATAACGTAATAATACTCCTTTACAGCACTGTCAAGTGTTTATCCACATCTCCCACTAATCCTTTACTTTTGCAAACAATACATGTTCCATCGTAAAATCCTCTCATTATCTTGATAATTATTTAATAATTCTATTATATTTATTATTACACTGACAAAAATTTAAGTTTGTTTTTTAAACTTAAAAGTTTTTATATAGTTCCACACACAAATTAATTTAATATAATAAGACTTCTAAGTTTTATTTAATTCATAAACTTCTTGGTGTAAATTCAAAACCAGCTAGTTTAAATTTCTATTAATTTAGTTTAAATTATAAACTTAAAAGAGTAAAACTGACAAGACATTTTTAGTTCGAAAAGTTTAATTTTTAGATATTTTTTTGTAGATTTTGTATTATACGAGTCTTAATTATAAACCCGTATAGTTTAACTAATTAAACGATTTAGTTTAAAATCAAATGAGGTTAAAGTTTAACGAAAACTAAAATATGGCAGTAGATTTACATTAAAATTTCCATAAACTTATTAAATACAGGATTGGTTTAAAATTAATCGAGCCATAAAAAAGACATCGTTTCGACATGTTTAATTTTAAACCAATTCTGTATTTAATAAGTTTATGGAAATTTTAATGTAAATCTACTGCCATATTTTAGTTTTCGTTAATCCTGTGTCCTTTTTTAAATGTTATGCAACCTAAAAAAGAAATATATAAATTGAATAAAAACAAACACAATTATTTTATTTTTAATACACAGTAGATTTATTCATTTATTTTAAATTAATTTTCGATATAATAAAATATAAATTTATTATTAATAACTGAATCAAATGTTTGTTTAATTTTTAAATCATTTAATTTTTTTTTTTTTTTTATTTGATAATTCAATTTCAAAATCTTTTTCTTGTAGCGTAGGAAATTTGATTTTTTTTTTCGGTACTGCCGAAACATTTAATTACACAAAAGTTACCACTTAAATTATTCATTTTATATTTTTATAAATAATCCACTTCACTTGATATATATACTATGTGTGTTCACATAGTGTTATTGTTGCAATTATTGTTATTGAGTGTTATTGTTGCAATTATTTTTTGCGTGTTATACCTACAATTTTTTTTATATGTAAACAAACTGCGTGTTATTGTTATAAAATTTAAACTTTGTGGTAATTTTTTTAGTTAAATCAGTCTAAATTTAGATACGCGTTTCATCATGTTTACATAATGAGGAAAAAAGTTTAAAATTTAGGAATTGCAGGTTAATTTTAAAACCATAAATTTGTATTTTTAAACTCTTAAAATTACTTTAGAAAAACTCCTGAAACTATGCAAAAAACCCTTCTTAAAATTTAGAATAAAAGTTTAGAAATAAAACGTATTAAACTATTTATACTTTTTAATCTGAATCTTACACGGACAAAATGGCGTTTTATACGTTTTTAAACTTTGGCAGTGTAAGATTTAGATAGAAAAGTTTAACTAATAAGTAAATAATTTAAATATAAACTCATAATACTTATGTATAAACTTTTAAGTTTAAATTACAACAATAAACTAAGAAGTTTATTCTTTTTAAACTTTTTTGTTTAGAAAACTCCAGTAAACCGGAAAAATTCATCGATAGTTTAAAAAATAAACTTAAATTTTTGTCAGTTTAAAACAACATAAAATCAAATAAATTTGGGGCGCAACAATAATATAAAAAACAAGACGCTATGCTGGCTATAATGCTATATTTTGCCACTACGAACTCTATCGCTCTAATTTAGAGCTTTTAGTTGTCAGAAAAACCGAGATTAGTTGTTAGAAAATTCCTTTAAGCAAGTGGATTGCAAATTGATTCAAAAATGAACTCAGCTATAATGGCAGAATTCAATTTTGAATCAACTTTGAGTTTCAATTTAGAATCAATTTTGATTCAACTGAAGTTCCAATTAGACAAATTTTCGATTCATCTTTTTGATTCAAATTGGATTGAATTATGATACATCACCATACATTTCACACGGAAAGCAATGCGCTTTCCAGCTCTAATATATAACGATTCACACGGAAAAGAGTTCGCCTGGTACACGGAATTCCGTGTGCTTGGCCCATTTTCATACGGAATACAAACACAAAACTTGTTGTATTTCAACACAAAACTTGTTGTATATTTTGTAAAGCAGCATCTGAAATAAACGAATAAATTATATTAAAAAATCTGTTGAATCAGAATGGTGCTTAAAAGGAAAATTATCATCAACTTCAGATTTAAATTTTGACATTAACTGTTGAAAAATCATTTGGTGCATTTTCATATAAGACGTAATACATGTAATAAATACTGTATACTTGCTACTATCTTTATTAAGTGGTATTTGATAATAAAAGCTAAATCTAAAGATGTAATTTTAAACTTGCACATAATTTTTTTTTGTGTACGCATTTATTTGTCAATAATCAATGCAAAGTCGATCTTCACCATTTTTCTTTTTAACTAATAGTATACTGGATTTGTATAACTAGATTTTGGTGCTGTTACTATGTATAACTTTTTCCAGTAAGTCATCAACAATTTCTTTAATACGTTCTTTTTGTGCGTACGGTACACGGTATGGTTTCTGTTCAATAAGCTTATTTGTATTTAATTTAAACATTTCCGTTTCAGTAATCAAACGAAAATATTTTAGATCGTTTGGGAATAGTATTTTATATTCATTCTATACATAGAAATGAATTTTGCCCGTTATCGTTCAATTCTAAACCATATTGTTATTAACTTTCAATAATTGGTTCACATTCATTAAAACGTTCAATAATATTTGGTTTAAAGATTCTAATAGTAACGTTCCGTTTTCTTTTACCATTCTAATGTCAGGTAAATCTATTACATCTCTGCCAATTAAGTTTTGTCTACAATATAAACTGTAGCATCAACATTAATGGTGCCAATACAAATATTAAGAATCATTTTTTTCTTTGAAATATATTTTCCGACCAGAAAACTAATTATTTAAATTTTACACGATACCTTTTCATTCGATAATTGATCAGCATATTATTTTTAATAAAAGTAAAAGGACTTCCCGAATCAATTCGACGAACTATCACCGATTTTTACTATTTTATGGTAAATAGTTGGTAATTTTCTACAATTTAAAATGTCATCTTTCTGATATCAGCAGGACATTCTGATGGTTCATGGTAACAAAAATTATTTTGATTTTCATTTCAACACATTCACAGTCATATTTTCATAATTTAATATAGCAATATTGTTAGCGACAGGATCACTCATTTTATTTCATATAAATTCTGCTATCTACACGATAGTAAATTAACTGACAAAATGGTATATACATAATGTGTTTATATTTTTTTTATAATTTATTATTTTTATACACTATAAATAAAAAATACTACACAAAACAAAGCCGAAACTTTTGCCAAAACCGATTACATATAATAAATATATTATAGCATTTTCAGCTCAAAGTTAACAATTTTACAATTGTAAAAAACGATTTTACAATTTTAAAAAACGATTTTACAAATTAACACGCAATTATTAATAATAATTACATATATAATTTATTAACTGTATTAACTCAAATTGTAAAATCGGTTTTTAATATTGTAAAATCGTTAATTTGACCTGATTAATAATCAGAAGTTATTCTCGTTCACGTTCTATCAAATAACGTTCGCTCCGTTTAAAACTTTATAACGTTCTACCCCTAATATATCCAAAAACTGTTAAAAAGCTAAATAAAAAAATAGTCCGAAGATTACTCGGAAGAACTGCAGTTGGTTGGAAAAAATTATTGTAATTGTAAATAAAAAAAAATAGAGCATGTTGCCAAAATTCGTTTAGACATTCTTCAGTATGTTATTATGTTTGTGGAAAAAAATATTTGCTTGGATTTATGTAAAGGATATTTGCAACAAATTTTTATAAGAAATATATATTAACATATACTTATATTATATCTGCTTGTCATTGTTCTCTCGTTAGCTTACTGAACTAGAACTAAGCAAAAATCAGGTCTCTATTGAAAAAATAGGATAATATTTGCCAACCAAATATTAGCCCCAAACTTGTAATTATGACAGTGCTTTGTAAAAAACTTAAATGATAAGTATATCAATTCACGAACATGTACAAAGAATCTCATGTCAAGTCAAGCATGTATTTTATGTATTGTAGCTACCGACCTCATATTTTAGAGGCTGTCTACTAGACCGCAAAACTTACATGTGTGTTCCGAATTTCATATAACAATTACTATGAGTTATTATTGCGTTCAAATAAGGCCCGTTTTTTTTGTTAATCATTTTCCATTTATTGTTTTCAAATAAATAAAAAATAAAATAAATAGTTAATGCCGGCAATTCCCTGTTCTTAAGTTTATGAATGCGAAAATCATTTTTTTTTCATTTGAATATCATTTATTTAAATTAAAAATTAATGTATGTCTTCATAAAATAAAATTCTTCTTTATAAGTACTTTAAATAAAATTTTATTTTTGTTGATCATTGCAACTTCAAAATCTGTCATGATAGTTTATAGTTAAAAAATAATATAGTAGTTAAAAATATTTTTTTTTCGATGAACTTGTGATTCGATGAATTGATCATTCGATGAACTCGTTTTCGATGAGCTCGCATTCGATGAACTCGTTTTCGATGAACTTGTTTTCGATGAACTTGTTTTCGATGAACTCATTTTCGATGAACTCGACGGGAATCCAAAAAGATATTAATCTTAAACTTAACTTTAAATTAAAGACATCTTGTTTTCCACAATTATGGAAAAATTCATTCATTCAAAAAATTGAAAATTACAGAGGGATTAGCAAACCATCAGCCATCCCGAAAATCTTCGACGCTATTATTACCAAGAACTTTTATACTTTTATTGCAATAATATTATATGTAAAAATCAACATGGCTTTTTGCAAAAAAAGTCTACATTAACAAATCTACTACTATTTTATAATTTTTTAAGTTTTTGATCGCGCTTTTGCTCGCGTTGATTATAATATTTTTTATTACACATTTTATTATTTATTATTTTTTTACAACTTGGTTTTCCTGAAGGACTCAGTTGTGGTTATGGCTTTGTTCTTTTTTGACAAATAGAACTCAAAAAGTAATTTTTAGAAATAAATAAAAAAATACTACACAAAACAAAGCCGAAACTTTTGCCAAAACCGATTACATAATAAATATATTATAGCATTTTCAGCTCAAAGTTAACAATTTTACAATTGTAAAAAACGATTTTACAATTTTAAAAAACGATTTTACAAATTAACACGCAATTATTAATAATAATTACATATATAATTTATTAACTGTATTAACTTAAATTGTAAAATCGGTTTTTAATATTGTAAAATCATTAATTTGACCTGAAAATCGTTAATTTGACCTGATTAATAATCAGAAGTTATTCTCGTTCACGTTCCATCAAATAACGTTCGCTCCGTTTATAACGTTCTACCCCAAATATATCCAAAAACTGTTAAAAAGCTAAATAAAAAAATAGTCCGAAGATTACTCGGAAGAACTGCAGTTGGTTGGAAAAAATTATTGTAATTGTAAATAAAAAAAAATAGAGCATGTTGCCAAAATTCGTTTAGACATTCTTCAGTATGTTATTATGTATGTGGAAAAAAATATTTGCTTGGATTTATGTAAAGGATATTTGCAACAAATTTTTATAAGAAATATATATTAACATATACTTATATTATATCTGCTTGTCATTGTTCTCTCGTTAGCTTACTGAACTAGAACTAAGCAAAAATCAGGTCTCTATTGAAAAAATAGGATAATATTTGCCAACCAAATATTAGCCCCAAACTTGTAATTATGACAGTGCTTTGTAAAAAACTTAAATGATAAGTATATCAATTCACGAACATGTACAAAGAATCTCATGTCAAGTCAAGCATGTATTTTATGTATTGTAGCTACCGACCTCATATTTTAGAGATCTACTAGACCGCAAAACTTACATGTGTGTTCCGAATTTCATATAACAATTACTATGAGTTATTATTGCGTTCAAATAAGGCCCGTTTTTTTTGTTAATCATTTTCCATTTATTGTTTTCAAATAAATAAAAAATAAAATAAATAGTTAATGCCGGCAATTCCCTGTTCTTAAGTTTATGAATGCGAAAATCATTTTTTTTCATTTGAATATCATTTATTTAAATTAAAAATTAATGTATGTCTTCATAAAATAAAATTCTTCTTTATAAGTACTTTAAATAAAATTTTATTTTTGTTGATCATTGCAACTTCAAAATCTGTCATGATAGTTTATAGTTAAAAAATAATATAGTAGTTAAAAATATTTTTTTTTCGATGAACTTGTGATTCGATGAATTGATCATTCGATGAACTCGTTTTCGATGAGCTTGCATTCGATGAACTCGTTTTCGATGAACTTGTTTTCGATGAACTCGACGGGAATCCAAAAAGATATTAATCTTAAACTTAACTTTAAAGACATCTTGTTTTCCACAATTATAGAAAAATTCATTCATTGAAAAAATTGAAAATTACAGAGGGATTAGCAAACCATCAGCCATCCCGAAAATCTTCGACGCTATTATTACCAAGAACTTTTATACTTTTATTGCAATAATAATTTATGTAAAAATCAACATTGCTTTTTGCAAAAAAAGTCTACATTAACAAATCTACTACTATTTTATAATTTTTTAAGTTTTTGATCGCGCTTTTGCTCGCGTTGGATTATAATATTTTTTATTACACATTTTATTATTTATTATTTTTTTACAACTTGGTTTTCCTGAAGGACTCAGTTGTGGTTATGGCTTTGTTCTTTTTTGACAAATAGAACTCAAAAAGTAATTTTTAGAAAAAAAAAAACTCTAAATATAAAAATTTACGTCTGGTGTACCTCATATTGGTCCTTTATTGTTTATTTTTAATAAAAGAAATTATCTTTTATATTCCAAACTGCAAAATTCTTATGTTTGCTAATGATCTTAAATTATTTGTAGCTGTTAATCAACAAAGTAGTTTTAATCAACTTAAACAGTCTCTTAAACAACTTCGATTATGGTCTATCTCTATGGTGTTGTTTAAGCAATAGACTTTGTTTAAGTATTGACAAATACTGCATCATTTCGTTTACAAGAAAAAAAATAACCCTATATTAGAAATTATGAACTTGGGAGTAAGCCTCTCCATCGTTAAATGTTGTATTTGATCATGTATGAATTATGTTGAAAGTTATATTTTAATTTATTTTTTCATTCTTAAAATAAAATATGTAAACAATTAACAATTTAAAGCATTCTGCATTTTATATTTTTCATATTTTCTTAAATATTAGAATATAAAAGACTGATACAAAATATATGATGTAAATAATGCATTCTTTAATGGCTTCTTTTTTTTAATAAATAAAAAAAATTGAAATAAAAAGACTTGAATTTTAATAAATAAAAAACTTAAGGAATATAATTAAATTTAAATATGTATAACATATTTTAATTTTAGCAAATTGCATTCATGATTATATTTACACCTTCTTCGTTTTCATCTTGTATAATATAATTTTCATCATCATCTTCTAATAAGTCTTCATCAACGACGTTGTATTCAAACTCTACATTATATTTTAAACAAATATTATGTAAAGCGCAGCAAGCATTTATAATTTTCTTGCACTTTTCTGGTTCATAATGAAGTTCCCGCTCTTTTAATATACATCGAAAACGATTCTTCAAAACTCCGAATGTTCTTTCAATAATATTCCTCTTTTTCGAATGAACGAGCTTTTTTTCTTTGTTCCTCAGCTTGTGGGTTTCCAACATTTCTAAATGGTGTTATTAAGTGTGGTTTAAGCGGGTATCCACTATCGCTTAAAATAATAAAAAAAAAACTTTTTTTAAATGAATCGGACTTTACATTTTAAACTTACCTATTAACCAACTGTATGAATTTCCAAAACTTTCTAGATAATTATTTAATTCACTGGAATTCTATATTGATGCATCATGAATGGCGTGAAGCAGCATATTTGGCATCAACACATGATATGCGTATCAAATGATCACAAACTTGACAAAAAAAAATATATATATTTGTAAAATACTTATATTTTATATATATAAATATAATGTTAACACATATTATATGTTTACAAAATACTTACAATCAATGAATCAATTGCATTTATGCTATATAACAACCCCTTTCTATTAAATTATGTAGGTTGTAATTTTTTTTTTTTGCTTCCATAAATTACACCAATTATTCCTGGAAAACCAGTTTTACTAAAAAAAAGTGCTGCTTTGGAACGTTATCATTTCTTGTTAGGAACGTTATCATTTCTGGATTTATTTTTTCTTCAAAAATATATAGAATTTCCATTAATACTAATACCCTAGAAAATTCTGACTGACAAACACCAACAGTAAAATCATTGCCAACACCTTTTTGATATCCTCCTTCAGCAAAGAATCTCATGGAAGCAGTCAGTTTTATTATTGGAGGCACAGATGTTGATCTAATTCTTGGATTCAGATTGTCTTCTACTTTCCTTAATAAAAAAGTAAAGGCTTCCTTTGACAAACGGAAATATTGTATAAAACTAAAAATTTAAATCAATTTAATTAATAAGAACATTAATTTTTTGTAATAAAGTTTATATTTAAAGTTATATAGTTATTTATATTTAAATAATTTAAATAAATAGACAATTCATATATTAATTAATAAATTATTTAAATATTTTAATTTAATTATAAAAATATAAATAAATACATTAACATGAAAGATTAAATAAATTTGTGTGCACGTGGGACTGTACCTAGAGAAAAAAAAACTTATTTTTATATCAAAATTTTATATTTGTATGGTGAAAATAAAAATTAAATAAAATTATTGCATTTTCCAAAAACTTAAAAAGAACAACATAACGGATAAGTTTGAATTTGAATAGACTTAGATATTATAACAAAAAAAAAAAAAGTACAGTCCACTCGGTTTGAAGAATCAGTTAATATAAATAATTTTGAAAAACAAATACATTATAACTTAAATAAGTTCATTGGTTGGTTGGTTTAGGTGGCGAGTCCGAACAGCTTGCCCGGCGACTCCATATGCTTCGTTTTATTACCACTCATTCATACTCATGAAACCGGTTTGATTACGCGGTGGAACTGGAATAAATATTTAAATATATTTTAAAACACGCTAATCTTGACCTAAAATAATAAAAATATAACAAACATAAATCCACATAAAGCATTCCAACTTTAAAAGAAAAATTGAACATCGATGGATATCCGGATCATTCACAGATAATTATGCATTTTCGAGTCAAGTTAGTCTTTTTATTTTTCAAAATAGTCTTTTTATTTTAGAATCAGGTACCTACTACATTTAATTTGCAAGTTATGTTATGTATTTTTATTTTTCCTTATTTACTTGGTTGGTTGGTTTACAAGGGTGACGGAATCAAAATTTCTCGCGCACTTGGGCCTATTAGCCCGTTGAAAAATAAAAAGACTATTTTTAAATGTAAAAAGACTAACTTGACTTGAAAATCCTATATAGTATATCATATTGATATTGATATATACCACAATTATAAATTTCTGATAATTTAAAAATATTTAATTTTATTTTGAATAAAATAATATTATATTTTTATAATAATTATTAAAATGTACGGACAAGCTTGCGCCAAAATTAATAAGTTTTGTAATTTTATTATATTGTAAAGCTTCCTTCCGATTTCGACTTTATATATATATTCCTTTTTTATTATAAAGATAAATTTACCAAAATGTTTAAAAATATAAATTAATTTTGTAAGAAAAATAAGATACAAAAAAAATGAATATAATTGTCATTGTTGCTGCAACCAATAACTATTAGCAATTGGACTTGAACTTGAAATAGAAATCATGATGAATAAATAAATTTTTGATTATGTTTTATAATTGGAAAATTATGTTTTCTTTTAATTAATAACATTCCTTCCCTTATGCAATCGCACATTATGTAGAAGTTTCATTTTGATATCAAATGGAAAAAGGGTGGTTCAATAAAAATGTTCTCTGGAAATTTTAATGACCACAAAGGTAGGGTGGGCATAATAAGGGAAACATAAAATCAGTTTCCCAAGGTTTTTCGTATGCTATTAATGTGATGCAAGTAAATGTGATTTTGGATGTGTTTTTTTTTTCGGGGCATTAGTTTTTTATCTATCAAGGAGATGAAGAGTGCAACAAAACCCACCCAAATCAACGAGCAAAGAACGTGCATAAAATAGGCGTGCCATCCTCGACATTCTCCATGTGGAAGAAAATCAAATATTTTTTTAAAATAATCTTCCTTCAGCCGACGTCCATTACAATAGCTCTAACAGAAACTTTATTAAATTCAAAAGTATTGGACTCTGAGTTATTTCATTCATCGTTTCAATTATTTAGGAGATATTGTCACGCTAATACTGCGATATTGATTCAGTTGGTGGAGGAATTTTGATAGCTGTTCGCTCTAATATTAATTGTACGTTAATTAATTTTCCTGAAAATCGCAATCTTGAAATTATGTGTGTACAATTGTATGTGGATAGATAGATCATCAATATTCTTAGTTAATTTTAACAGTTCGGTTGAAATATATAATAACAATTACTTTAAATGTTTGGGATATATATCTTCAATTTTAAAAGAACATTATGTTAATTTTCAGACTAAAATGTTTAAAGATAAAATTATATTATTAAAATTTTATGTATATATTTTATATAACTACTACTTAGTTGATCAATAATATTTCATGATATGTTCTAAACAAAGCATGTAATTCTTAGTGGATATCAGTAAAATTTCGAATATGGGTTGGTTTTGTGATCTAGTAATGGTGTCAAATACTTTGAGCAAATTTTATATATACATAGTTATATTTATTTTATTTTTGTTATTTTAACAAATTATTTTATTTTAATATTGTTATTTTTACAGCAACATCATTTCATAAAAAGCTAGAGAAAAAAATAATAAAACTTTTGAATTAAATTTCAGGCAGGACGTTATTTCAATCATCTGGAGGATATAATAAATGTGATTAATTTTTCATAGAAAAACTTATGTTTATAAAACTAATTTGCATACAAACAAAAACGATTATTTAAAGGTACGATTTAGCTATTGATGAACTATTACCAAATCGTACCTAAGAATCAGACCTTAAAAGTCAGATCCGATTTAAATATGATTTAGGTAAGATTTTCATAAACGTCAGATATGGTTGTTCATATTTGTTGGGGGTTCATATTATTCTTAATAAAACCATTTAGCTGTGAGACATAATTAATAACAATGATGCTATGGCGAAAAAAGTATGATATAACAGCTTCACAATAATGATAAATGAATAAACTAAATTTTTAAATTTAGTAGACGTACTAAATTTTCTGAAATTCTTCAACAATTTCTTTAATGAAAATATTTAAAACTAAGTAAAGTTTATATATGATTTTAAAATAGAATTATTTTTATCAGTAAAAGATTGTTTAATAAAAGTACATTAATTAGAATAACATAATCTTTAAATAATTTACATATTTCTAAATTTATGATATTTTCAATAATTTTTTAAAACCCTTACATGAAATAATATAAACTCAATAATTTTTGATCCTATTTTCGATTTTCATTTTAACTCTTCAAAATTTTGTTTTTTCAAAACGAATTTCAATATAAATTCAAACACATATTTACAAATCATAAAATATATTTGGTAACGTAAAAAAAACATATAAATAGCCAACACCAATATATATGTACATACATATAAAATAGAATAAATACACAGTTTTTAATTTTAAGGCTGGGCTAGATAGTTTCTATCAGTTCAGTTCAGATTGATTCCGCATTCCACTGGTTAAGAAGACGAACACATAGCTATCGATTGCAATCGATTAAATCACAAATTATTTTGATTTTGTTTTTTTATACTGTCAAATTTCATTCCTTTTCAAATTTCCTTCAGTTTGGATTCGCTTAATTCCAGTCGTTCCAGTTCCATACTCTTTCGATTCGATTAGATTCGATTCGTTACAATTCGACCTATGTGTCCACTCAATCGTTTTCCCATACAAAATATTGTATGAAGACGTTAAATTTGAACTTTACTGAACGAATCGAAAATGAACCGATCGAAACTATGTAGCCCACACTTTAATGTTCCCAATTTAGAATAATAAATAATGGCCGATTTCACGTTGGCAGCTTAAACTTTTGCCAGAGCTTAAGTTTCGGTTAAACTTATTTTCTGGTTATTCTCAGTATACAAGCTTAATGATAAGACTTCTTTAAATTGAAGCTTAGCTTAAACAGCAGATGGATAGAGCTTAAGCTTTACTTTTGACATTGTTATTATTAGTTTATACACACAAATAGAAAATAAATTCATATGTATTGAAAAGGGGAGCGGTATGTAAGACCCAAAAAATTTCAGTAACAAAATCTTGCATTGCAATAAAAAAATCTGACAATGTTTTAATAAAAAAATATCATTTTAATAAAAATCTTTTAATACAAAATAAAATTAATTCAAAATTCACTTTTAAATTTTAAAAATAATTATGGAGCCATTAATAAGATGCTGTACATGAAAAAATTCAATGAAGAATATTTTCTGAGCAATCCGCTTCAAAAACTCAATTTTGCTAAGGATGTCCCTTTTCCAGTTGAATACGTCATATATTATTTCGTCGAAGAAAATTATATCATGCAAATTAAACAAAATCTTGCAGTTAAATCGGTCGCGGAATTAGTATGCAAGATTTTGTTTGATCTTCATGAAAGAATTTGTAATACAAGATTTTCTAATGCAGGATTTTGTATGCAAGATTTTGTAATGCAAGATTTTGTAATGTAAGCTTCCATACCCAACCCATTTAAAAGTTATTAGTAAAAATTTATTAGAAAAAAACTAAAATTGATGAATGATGCCAAGTTTCGTTACATAAAACAAATTCACAAAGAAATAAAATATACACGCACATTAACTGAAAAATTTCAATGTTATATTATTTTATATTATACATTTTCATTCACAATAACATTATTTTCAATTATCATTCACAATAGCTCCCAATTTTTGGTT
>OY987256.1:24263411-24296746 GCA_963920725.1 Rhamphomyia laevipes | reverse complement strand
TACACGAGGCTATATATGATTATAACTAAAACTTTAGAGATATATTTTACGTACCATAATTTTACGGATGAAAAAAAAATGAACTGCTAAATCCATTTTTTTTATATTTTATGTGTGTTCTGTGTTTATTATAGTTTATAAAGTATATATGTATATGTGAAAGTGACAAGGGTTATAATATTTATTTTATAGTATTTGTTATAAAAGGATTCAGGATTATTATATCATTGATAATAAATATGGAATTTGTATACGACGACTGAGGGAGAAGTTCTTTTGTTCATATATTTTTTTCGTATTTATCATCATAGACGCTAACAAAATGTTTGTATTAGAATATTTATATTTGTATGTATATTTTGACTTTAAAAGGACACTTCAGTTTTCAATCATAATAATATATATATATATATATATATGTATATAGATAGAATATAAAAATAAACAGATAATATTATGTTGAATTTTAGTATATATTTATATACACGTAATATATAAATATTATGTAAAAATAAGAGTGATATTTTACATATAATAATAATACTTTTATCTTTAAGAGCTTTGATCCTTGTGTGATAAATTACAAATAAAAAAAAATTACCGCTCTAATTAACTGAATACAAATTATTTGCAACAAAATCTTTTTTACGAAAACTTGAAATATTATATTCACATAGACTTCATTTTGTTAAGAGATATAACATTCTCCAAATCTGATTCAATAATTGGATAAAAGCGTATTTTATTAAATTTAACAATCCAAATTGTGAGCTTATGTTATGTTACAGTGATGCTCATTTGTCACGACAAGACCACATCGGCGTCTTAGCGATACCACTGTAGAAAGCTGTCACGAGAAATATTGAACATAATTAGTACTGTGTCATCACTCAACATTCAGAAGAGTATTTCAGCTCAATTTAGACATTTACTCGAGAGCACTGTTTCCAGTTCTACTAATACATATATGTAGTAGTAGATCTACGACTATTTGATCCCGAAATTTTCTACTTTCGTCTTTTTAAAAATTGTCGGAATCCACTAGTTTTTTACGAAGTTCAAAAAATATACTTATAATTTTTACTTATCCATCGAGTAAATAAAGATAATAAAATATTTTTCTGACATAAAAAACCTGCTTAACAACATAAATGTAAATAAAAACTTATATTATCTAGGATCCATCTGTGTTAACAGAGCACAGTAGTGCTATACAGCTTTCTCAATTGTAAAATATTAAAGATAAAAATACGCTATAAGCTGGCTCAATGCTGATGGTACTGTTGCTTTTAAGTTGTAAAGAACTAACCCATTAATTTTGACCAAATTGTTAAACCTAATCACAATCAGGATCTTATAAATTTTCCAAGTCCTTTTACTTTTACTGATGGTGAATTTAAAAAAAAAAACTTAACCAAAAAAAAATTAAAAAATTTTATTGAGTATTGATGTTCTTTAAAAATTTATATTGCTAAACTAGAATTGATTTTTTTTTCATTTGTCTGCATGGTAAAACCGATCGATAACGATAACATTAGGCACACAATTATTAGCTGTCAGATAAATCAACTCGATATCGATATTATTAGCTAGGCGCAAAAATTCGACGTGCATCTTTTCATAAAAATGTTTGCTAAAAATTCTAGGTTGAAACTAATAATGAGTTCAATCTTACTATAATATATAACAACTTGCCACATTAGCGAATTAGAAAGGCATTTTTTAATGCTAAAATCACCTTTGTCTAAACTCTAAACTAAACTATAATTGGAAAAATCCGATAAATACATATATTTATATTTATTAAGAACTGTGTAAGTCCCCATTTTCATGGCAACGGAATGGTAGTCATTCCGTTTGCGTTTTATAAAGAATAGATACTAATTAATAAATCTAATTGCAATTTTGTCTAAATGGTAAGTATATTAATACCTCCTACATATTTACTATATATAATTTATCTCTTCAAAATTCTTTCACAATCTTTTGTATTTCTATTTTTTATCACGATTAGTGTTTTTCTATGTTTTCATCACAATAGATTTTCTATTTTTATTATTCCATTTATTCTACAGATCCCCAACATAGTAAACCATCCAATAACAAAAATGTTCAATGATTCTCTGATGACAACGCCAAATATAAAAGCATATAGTTCTTGTAAAAATAAAAGTTAACTCTATAAAGTATATAATAACAAAAATTCACTTTGTTAGTATAATATAGATTTTTTTTGTTTTGTTTTAAAAAAAAACGTAAATATTCTGAATTCTATATTGTATTTAATTTCACTCCTATCAGTATCACTTTAATATCTACATTCTGCATAGGAGATATTGCATCTATATATACACCACCTGAATAAATTGATGCAGATTTATTTTTCATGAATTTTCTAAACATTATTTGGAAAATTTGTATTCATATCACAAAATGAAACTATTTCCAGTTAACTAATGGATCCTGACAGTGAAAATATACATATGTGTATTCTTTTTTCCTAAAATCATTAAAAAGGATATTTTACATCAGTCATTTTTTTTTTTTTTTTTGAAACAAGTCGGCTCTTTGTATTGGAAAAATGTAACACCATGGATATAAGAGTTTGAATACATAAAACATGACTTTGTACGATTATAGATTTTAAAGAATGTACTCGTACATCAAATGGGAAATAATTTTTATTGCAATCATTATGTAACAAATGTTCATCTTTTGTTGATGTAGTTCAAAGCAGAAAATCATTTTTTTTTTGTTTTTGATTAATTTTAAGAAACAAAATATAAAAAATTTTATGTAAATGTAGACAAATTGACATTTTTTAAGGTGTTTAGTTATTTTGGGTAAAGAAAAGAACGATCGAAACTTATTATTTGACAATGCCAAGCAATTAACTTTGAAAAGCGTATACAGCAAACATATTTTAAATCGAAGTAATAAGACACTTTTATAAAATAGCTTAATTAATT
Organism: Rhamphomyia laevipes; assembly: GCA_963920725.1. Classification (NCBI taxonomy): domain Eukaryota; kingdom Metazoa; phylum Arthropoda; class Insecta; order Diptera; family Empididae; genus Rhamphomyia; species Rhamphomyia laevipes. The sequence continues at coordinate 24,293,777 of OY987256.1, read as the reverse complement.
CGAAAGGTAATCAGTACAGCCGAAAACTAATTTTTTAGCTTTTTTAATTGAAGTATAATGACATTAATTGGTTGTTGGTAATTAATTAATATAATTTAAAATAAATTTATTAACGAAATGCCGAGATTATAATGAAACGTATACAGAACATTATTTTATTTTAGCAAATTCTGGTAAACTGGCACAACTAACATTAAATTTTGGAGGCATATAATAAGATGATACTTCAGTACTTAAAATATCAATATGATTGGCTATTCCCGTAATGGATAAACTGCTTCATCGCAGCGCGAACTTATAACTTTGTAGATATTTTAAGAAATATAACGTCAATTTAAAAATATAAGCGCATTCTGCAATTCATTGTAGATGATTGCGAGAATGCAGCAGGATGACATAAGTTCGCTAAAAAAATAAAATTTTACAAATTAAAAATCTTGTGATGAGGAAAATATTTCAAATTTTTTAATGTTTTTTTATTATTTTCATGTTTATTATGGAAATATTTGGGAGCGGTATGTAAGACATCATCACAAAAAATTTCAGTAACAAAATCTTGCATTTTTTTATTAATCTTGCAACATGAAAATCTTGCAATAATAAAATCTAGTACAAGAAAATCTTGCGATAACAAAATTGAAGAATAATATTCTGAGCAATCCGCTTCAAAAACTCAATTTTGATAAGGATGTCCCTTTTCCAGTTTAATTATATGCCATATATTATTTCGTCGAACAAAATTCTATCATGAAAATTAAACAAAATCTTGCATGCAAATTGCGCGCGTAATTTGTATGCAAGATTGTGTTTAATTTTAATGATAGAATTTGTATTGCAAGATTTTCTAATGCAGGATTTTGTATGCCAGATTTTGTAATGCAAGATTTTGTAATGTAAGCTTCCATACCCAACCCGAAATATTTATATGACTAATAATTTACAAAACAAAATATTTTTTAAATTTTTACAATCGTATCAAATTTAAGATCATATATCTTCCCCTGAGATTTAAAAACCATATTTTATCTAATCTCTTTAATCAAGTATGTAAAGAAGAGGGTGCATTAAATTAAATATCTATTAAACTCACATTTTTATATATACATTTTTGAAAAATCATAAATACAAAAGGGCTGAAAATTTTCTTACTATATATAGAAAATCATTAAATTAGAATAGAATAATCTATGTTTAAACATATAAAAAAATTTAATCCACCGAGGGAATATCAACAATTACAATTTTAATAATTAATTTCAACATAATTCTAAAGGATTGTGGTCATCATTAATATTTTGATGTTTCATTATAGTATAAATTTCTATTTAATTTTGTGTTATTTTTATATGAGCTTATATTTAAATGGTTGACTAAATTTTAGATTAATTTTATGAAATTATAATCCTGAAAAAATACATATATATATATATATTACCGTATATATATTTAATAATTTACTCAATTTTAAACATTTTCATTCAAATTAGTTTTTCTTTCCTTAAGTTTTAAATGTTGAGAACAAGAAATTATATTTCGATTTTATAATTTTCTTTATGGGTAAAACTTTGTGATGGTTAGAAATTACCACAAAAATCCTTGCAAATGAAAGTTAAAGTAGTTTTTGCTTGGACGAATTGTGGTTAACTTAATGAATTACATAAAATATATTAATGTTAATGTTGTGATTATATTTTTTTACATAGAGAGAGCATTGAAAAACATTTGATTCAAATATTGGTCAATTATATTTTGGTTACATTACTTGTTAAAGAATATCAAATCTTTTTGTTCACTACCTCTAATTTAACTGGTTACTACACTAGACTTGAAATATAAAATTTATACATTTTTTGCAAAAGACAAAATTGTAATATTTACAAAGTTTTTAATAAGATATAAGAAAGAAATGACAAAAGTTGTAAAAAAATATATACCGAAATAAATTTCATTTTTGATCGAAAAACTAATGTTCAAAATTAGAATCATTTTTTCTAGCAATATGAACTAAATAAACCTTTATCAGTTGTCAGGGAGCCCAATTTGTCCAAATATTTTATGAAATTTTAAAAAAAATCATACATTTTTTTGAATAAAATAAAATTATATAGCAACTAATATTTATTCAAGAAAATACTAATAACAATAACCATTTTGACATATATTACAATTTAGTTTTCTACGTACACAGATTTTTTTCAATATTCTTTAAAAGACGCTTTATACAGTATGACAAATAATATAAGTTTATCTATCAAAAATTCAATACACGATTTGCGCATTTAAAAGAAATAGATAATTTATTAGAAACCATTTTCATTATTATTATTACAATAATTATATTTATTGTTCATAAAATTCGCAATAGCCGAACAATTTATTTTAACAGTTATGAATTTGAACCGTTTCTATTTTATATGACAAATTTATTTTACCATCTAAACTACGTTCACACTATCTGAGTTAAAATTTAAAGCAACTTAAGCGGCCTTAAGTTTTAATTTGTTTGTATTTGTTATTATTATTATTTGAAGCTTTAATATTCCCTTTTTCCATTATATTTTATAATTCATTTAACAAATTTTATTATATTTAATAAATCATCTATAGGTAATTTTGGTCCATATGTAACCTTGCTACATGACCAGCCCATTTCCATTTTAATGATTTAGCTTTTTGTACTGCATCCTGGAAACCTGTTCTACTTCTAAATCTATGTCTTCTATTTTTCACTGACTAAAATTGTTTCCAACTATTAGTTATTCTTCTATCTATTTCTTTTTCCTCCTTGTTTCTAAACGATATTGTTTGTCCTAAGTAAATTATTCCTCACAATATTCTAAATTTTTCCCTTCTACTTTAGTTCTGTTTAATTTGATAATAATTTGGTTTTCTATTCATTTTCATTCCCACTTTTTCACATTCAGTCGCAAGCTCATGTATCATCATTTCCAAATTTACTACAGTTTCTGCAAACAGAGCAATATCATCAGCAAACCTCAAGTTAGTTAGCTGATTACCGTTTATATATACATACTCAGACCTTCAAAATCAATATTTCTAAACACTTCCTCTAAAACAGCTCCGAAAAGTGCGGGTGATAGCGCATAGCGGATCACCTTGTCACTTGGATAGCGGTGTATATTTAATTTATTACAAATCTTAATATAAAGAAAATATGCCCAAGCTTGCGGCTGGACTAAAAATACATTAATTTAAAAAAGCATAAACACACAAGACGGTTATTTAAAATAATTAATATTAAAACTAGTATAGTCTAAATCTAAAGTATAAAAACAATTTTTGTAATTTAATTTTAGAATCAATTTTTATAAATAAACATTTAATATTTCAAATAAAGAGCATCAAATCTATGTTGCACCTAGAGTCTCTTAAACTAAGTACGACTCTGCATAAATAGCATCATATAAAAACTTAATTGTCCGAACTTTTATACTATACAATATCATTATTCGAAAAGAATACTGTTGAATATAATTAAAACTATGGACGTCAACAAAATTTATTGATTAATATGTATGTATAAAAGTAAAATTCTACCAAAAAATATCAATTTTGGAATTTGATGTAACATGTGCCTTTTCAGAAAACAAAATTTAGCAAATTTTTTTAATTTGCAATTTTCTGAAGTTTTAACGTTAGTCCACACAAAATATTAAGTAAGTTAATTTCTGGCTACAACATTCAATTGGACAACTCAAAATTTTCTATTATTTGATTTTATAGTTTTGAAAAGTGTTGATGCTCTTATTAGTTGATAAAATATTTCTAAAGGGCTAACCATGGAAGACTTTTTCTGGCTAAAGTCGGCTTAAGCAAAAATTGGTGTGACCATACAGACTTATTACTCAGTTTCGTCTAGTTTTGTTAACTTACTTTGGCTTAAGCAAATGAGATTTTAATCGCATATTCTGTGTCGAAATTTGATAGTTATAAATTTTTTCTAGTTTTCCATCTCATAAAACAATAATTTTAATTATACTTAAGTTGGGTATAGGTAAATTACGATTTTGACAAGTTTTTAGCTGGCTTTCCGTTGACTTTTCAAACTACTTAAGCCAGAAAAAATCTTCCATGGTTAGCCCTTATAGAACATCAGTAATTTTCTTAGTTACAAACTTAATATTTTAACGAATACGCATTTCCATTGTAAATCATTCTTTAAATTATAATATATTACGAAATTACATGTCATAATGTACATCCTGAACCATATAAACCTTATCATTTCTTCAGTATCAGTAATCCTTATTTACTCATCATTTCATTTTGCGTTAATATAATACTATAAAAAATGTTTTAAATCAATGTACATAATTACAAAACATTATAAACTGCAAAATAAAAGAAATACCAACCTAAATATATTTTAAAACCTTTACAGTCCTTTGCACCGCACTCAGGGAATAAAAATAAAATAATTTGATAATTTTTTTTTTTACATAAATTGTAAATTCATTCTATAAATGTGAAACGAAGCATAAAATATGAACATGCAGAAAATTAAGTTATAAAGTCCCGAGGTGGATTTCAAGAATTTACTTTTTTTTCAGTATCTATCTATATACATATGTATATTTATATATACCAGCATTTTTTATTTTTGATCCTTATGATGATGGTCCTTCCTGAATATTCAATTTTCTATCTACATAATAATATATAAATATACATATAATTTACAGATATACACCTGGATCATTGTATCCTGGTGAGCTTTTTATTATATATAAAATATTCATGTTAAAAATGTATATCTATGTAATGTGTAGGTAAGCAACGTATATCTGGCAAAAAGATTTTTTTATATATATATATATATTCTGTATAAATACAGAGAGAGGGATAAAAACGATTTTCTGGAAAGTAAATGAATAGTGCTGTCGAGAAGGGTCCTTGTTGTCATAGTAACGCCACTTTACGTGTCGAAGTCTGGTGTTGGCTGCCATATTTACTCGTAATCACCCTTATAGGTTATTTTTTTTTTATTTTTTTAAAAATGAGCTCGTTTATATTATAGAATACATTTCTATATAGTAAATTGAATTTATTATAATTGTATATATACATAAAAAAAATTTATAACGAAAATTGATGGAATAAATTATTTTATAATAGGATTTTTCCATCATGGAGACAAATTCTGTACTTTATAATCTTATATTAAATGAATATACATATATATTTTTAGGTATATTAATAAAAACTATATATAAATATATGTAATGTCATATCTCATATAATTAATATGATTTGGGAATTATTTGAAAAGTAGTTTAAGTTATACTGATTTAAAACATATTTAAATTATATAGTTTATTCGTTATGTAAATCAATTTATTGTCAAAAATAGTATTTTAATTGTTTCTAAATTAAATTTATCAAAAACTATAATCAGAAGCAAAACACTCTTTTACAGTCTGACGATTTTAAAACGATAATTTTAAGATAAAAGATGAAATTAATTATTAGAACTAGAATGCCAAATTATATTTAGTGCTTTATAATTGTTTTAGTAGCTAATAAACTCTTAATACCTATCTTTTATCACTTCAATCGCAGAGCTACAGATAAAAAAATTATATTCAATCCAAGTGATATTTCAGTAACCGATTTGAAAAAAAGCCATATTGCCAAATATTGGTGGTGGAATTAATATTACAAACATATAATTAAGGGTAGTTTTAGATAGATTTAATGTTGTTTTTAATTAGTAGTGTGATTATAAATATTCTTAATTGTGTTTTTTTAAAAACTTTTCTATTAAAATTATAAATTAATAATAGTACTTTTATTTACAAAATATAATGTTTAAACAGATAAAAAATAATTATTTTAATTTAAGTAATAGTTCAATTTAGAGAACTCTAGAGTGGTTCATTAAATTATTTATAAAATTATTTAATTCAATAGTTCATTAAGTTTTTGTATTGAAATACTAATTATAAATATGAAATAAAAAAAAAACTCTTAATAATAATAAAATAATAATGCTAAAGTTTTGACAAAATGACAGAGCAAGTCTATGGTTTTTTAGAATATTTCAATAAATCATAATTACTGGCATTTATTAGTTTCAAAGTATTATTTGTTAGTTAATGATAATGATAATAAAACAATTACAGAAATAAAAAAAATATATAAAAATATAAATATAGAAGATATTTCTTTCGGTGCCAATAATTATTATTATATGATTTTACATAATTCCAAATCTGAATTACGAATTTAAATATTCCAACAAAATATTAAATATATTTTTACAAAAAGTATTCAAGTGGGTCTCGGTAGCTCAGCCTAAAATGAACTGATCTAACATCACTGAGATTGTGGTTTCGATTCCCGCTGAAAACACAGTAGTTCAATTATGTCAGTTGGATGCATTAAAAATGGAAATATTATATAAAGACATAATAATGTGATAGTCCCAAATTAGTGATAGTTTCAGTGTGATACCAAATTTCGTATTACTTTTTGTTATATCAAAATTTTATTTTGAGATTTTTAGTAGCATGTATTATGAGTAGTTATGGAATGACTATTAGTCTGGTGATGGATTTGATGGATAGTCAAAAAATGGACTTTGCTAAAACTTTTTCTAAACGTTTTCGAGGTCGGGTAGTCCGAAAATGCAATAAAAAACTTGTCCAAGGTACGCGTACGAGTGCTCTACCTTTGCAGTAGCAGAACCGCTCGTCAGATTTTAATGAAATTTGGAACACAGTTCATGCAGAATTAACCCTGATGCCCGTTTGATACTTTCAGTGCGACCATGTTAGAATTCTCCGGTTATGTGGAGAGTTAGGTATGGGTTTCTGCTCTACGGAACAATTCCAAAAAAGTTTAATATATCAGATATGATGAAATTTTATACATAGGTTGGTATAATGATTGTGTCCAAGCGTACGCAGATATAAGGTCTGTGGTAAAATTTCCGATTAAAATTTCAGAGCATATAATTATTATCTAATTTGCATGAAAAATTGATACACATGATGTATTTGCTGCCTGTATTTTGACTACTTTAGGTAGGCAAATTTTTTATCAAAATTCCCAATTACTTTTCAGAAATTCAATACTCTAATTTCCAATAAATATTTCAAATGTTCTAGACTAGATCATATGGTAAATATTATACGATTCTATTGAAATTTGGTACTCATATTAGTTTTGTGATACAAAGCTTATAAAATCCCTATCAAAATTACGAATTCTATAAAATATATGATAGTATATGTGTTAAAATATGAATAATTTTAAATAAAGTAATGTTTGTTACAAACACACTGTTAATTACAAAACATTGTTGGATACAAATCACTATTTAAGAACTAACTACGTGTTATCTGCTAAGGTAGCCCTAATTAACAGCATTATTTTGTTAAATTTGGTAAAATTAAATTAATTTGTTTAATTTCTTTCTATAATATTTTGTTAAAATTTTCGATATTTAACTTATTTATATTATTTCACTATTCATTATTTTCAAAAATAATACATATTTTTAATAATTATATTGATAAGAATAAATGAAAATGTTTTCGTATATGAAAATTTTTTGATTGCATTTTTTTTAGTACTGCCCTATAAACATTGAATATTTTGTGATTACATGAATCATGAATGTAACATGTTGTTGTGAGCACATCTAATTATCAAAGTAGCAATAATCACCTTCCATCTTCCATAATTGCACTCCTGGTACTGCCAGGTACTGTACTGTACTGTACTGTAAATATGTTACATATTTACATTTTACCACCTATAATTACACTATTTAAAACATCATTACATTATTTAAAAACATAAATAAAATAGGACTCATATAATCAAAAATGATTGGTGGTGCTCCATAAAAAAATAAATAAGAAAAAAAAAAGTTATTATCACATATTGTTATTCCAAAATTAACTAAATATATGATTACAATTGAAATTATGTTTATTATTGATATTCTAAATTTTTGTGTATCTTTTAGATATTTTGTCTTCTTACAAGTTTCTAAAAGAAAATACGTTTAAGGTAGTTTAGAGTAATTAATTCTTCGAGACGCAATATAGAAATAAACATAAATATTTACAAATTTATAAATTATGTAATTAGAGATACTAAATAAACAATAGTTTGGCCGCAATTTATAATATTTTTAAAGATAAATTTTATTAGTTTGTCTACTAATTCAGCAGTTAAGAAATAAATTTAAAATAAACTACTGATGACTAAATAATCTTTAATTAAAAATGAAAATCCGTCAGTAATTCCATACAAATATTAGACTTATTTATTTATACGACATAAATAAATAAGCCAATTGAAGAGTTGAAATTAATTCCATTACAATAATAATTCATGTTTGAATCTAAATCTTTTTAAACAATAATGATAACTTAAAAAAAAATCGTTTATTTTTCACAATCCGTAGAACTTACACGATTAGCAAAAATTTCTGCGGATGATACAATTTTTTTTTAATATACAAATAAAAGGAAACTCTTCTACAATACTTAAAAACAAAACAACAAAAAAAAAGGTAATATTTCCTATAAACATTTCTCAAGGATATGCCTAATTGTATATGTCTGTCAGGCACCCCAGCTTAAAAACACAGTTTTCTTATGCCGGCGGATCGCGGCTTTATTTTTATTTTATATATTTCTTTTATTTTTTAATCTAAAATCTTTATTTTATTTTTTTTGCTGATTTTGCGTAATTTTGTTGTTTTTTTTTTTCCTCTTTGCTTTTTGTGTATTTCATTTCTTTTATTTTCACTCCAAATCTCATACCAAAAATATAAAAAAAAAAAAACATTTAATAATTTTTTTGTTGTACTCTACGCCTTAAGGATATTTCAATTGTTTTCCCTTTGTTCTAGATAGAATCTTTTTTATATTTTCAGTTTGGTATTTATTTTTATACACATTTCTGTACAATATCTTCAAAAGGATTCATTTCATGATGAGAGATGTTCACCCAAGGCTCAAAATAGGAAATGGAAATCGATATTTTTTCCTCTTTAGTTATGATCCCATTTTTCATGTTGGTTGTTGGTTGCTCTGTTCAATTGTTAGGACTTATGAGTTAAATTTTTGTGCGCAAATATTGTTTTTTTTTTTATTATTATTATTTTGTTTTGGCAGAGTGAACATATGCAATCTTAGAAATAAATCAATTTTGTGAAATTTTTTGGAAGAAATAACTAACAATCCCAAAGATAGAAATAAAATGTATATATATGTATGTATCCTACAACTATTAAAATAAAAATGTTATTTCAATGAAATATATTTTTATTAGCAATTGAGATTATCAAAGAACTTATTGTTTTTTTCTTGTAAACAGATGGCCAATTTAAATAAATAATATATTGAAATTACTTAGATATTTAAAATTCGGTTTCTTATCTAAATATATTTTATATATGTGGCCGAATTGTAATACCAAATGTTGTGACGTTATTAGATAGTAATAAATTAGAATCGATGAAAATTATGATTTGAATCTGCACATAAAACATCGAAATGCTGATTTTTAATTAAATCAATTTTTAAACACTTAAATTCAAGGCTACCTAAAAACGTATTAAATATAAATTTTATTTTCACGCTACGGAGCTGATACGTTTTTAATCCACATAAATATTTTCTGTAATAAGTTAAACATTACTTAAGCTCGACTTACTTATTTAAAATTTAAACTTTATACTTAAAAACATATAGTAAGACTGGTAGTAACGTAGTGGTAGAGTTCTAGTACGTTATTTTCAAAGGTTCGATTTTAAACCGAAAAATCGATGTCGCTTTAAGTTGATACAGTTTTAGGAGCATCTTTGAAGTGCAACACAGCCGAGGAAAATGAATTTTACTAAAGTACTCATAATTCTTACACAGTCTAAGCATCTGAATATCTGCTACAACTTCATTTTTATCATTGTATGTACTTACGTTTGGCATCAAAATATACTTAGTTTATCCATGAAAGCTGTATATATAACCTAGTCCATATCGCATTTTTATTTAAAATATTAACCATTTTGACAATGGAATTCGACAGGTAACTAAATTCAGTTATTAAAATAATCAGCAATAATTATATTTTACATTAAAATATATTTCAGAAATTATAGAATTTATAAATTTTATAAATTTCTGAAGCAATAGAAGATGCTCTGGAGCTATATCTCCAAGACCTGGGACCAGAGTTTATCTAATAACGATTATTAAACTATTTTAAAAGATAAACATTATAATAATAATAAACATTTTCTTTAATTTTATGAAAACATTATTACTGAAAATTTTATATCCTTTGAAATATCAAATAATAAAACAAAAATTTGAATTTTCACTCACTTTATTACCTCAACATTTTAAAATTTTAATTTATGTATAAAAAAAAAAGTTTAAATTAAATTCTGCTCAACTAATTCAGGTTTTTTATCAGCCAACATTGCCAATCAGAGTCAGAGCATAAAACCACCCACCACCCTACCCATACATTTGTGATTCTACGGAGGATATTTAATCTACTCTATATGCGAAAAAAAACAAATATTTAAAAATCTGATGTTTATTTTTCTATAATAAATTTAATTTTTGATTGCAACCCAACGAATGGATGAAACGGATCAAATTTCTACCTGTAAAATCATTCTCAAACTTTTATAAATTCTGAATTTCATATTTTTAAATTATACAAACAAAAGAATGAACCATCAAGTGCAGTTCGTTATGCATGCACAATTATTTTCATTTCAATTCATCGCGCTTGGAATTTTCATATATATTGTATATATGTATACTCTACTTACTAATGGCTTGTGGCTAAATGAACTTCCAATATAATATAGTACATAAATTTTTCATAAACTAATATGTTTTTCCTTTTATTTAACATCGTGTGGCTAAATATATGTGCTTTGTAGATATAACAGAGTCGGTACTAAAATTTTACCTGGAATACTTCCAAGATATAAATTTGGTTTAATATGTAATTTCTTACTTACTTAAATTTAGTTTAATTAAAATAATAATTCATTACTTTCTTATTAAATAATCTAATTAACTATTAAAATAATAAAGTTATATTAATAAAATTTACTTTGATGTGAGGCTATTATCTTTAAATTCGGCCCATTATTATGAATAAATATAAATAAAAAATATGTTTTCAGCACATTAATCTTGAAACATCACAACTATGTTTATATATTGAAACACATAAAATCATAAATAAATAAGTGTAATATAAAAATATAAAAAACTTTTAATATTGTATATTTATTTATATATTTTTGAATATGTTTTATTATTTATTATATAAAATATTGTGGGTGCTGAATTTATGTTTAAACACTGCGGTTTTATTTGGGCTTGATGATGGGCTAGGATTATGCTCCAACATCAACAACACAATATAAATAATAATATATTATGATTTTATAGTGATAAAATAAATTTTTAAACAGCATTGAAGTATTTACATTTATTTTAATTATTATTAACTTTTAGAGTAAATTTTATTTAAACGTTCAAATAATAATAATTTAATATTACAAAAAATTAGTGTACAAAAATGAATTTATATTATGTTAATTTTGTACAAATTCTATTAAAAATATAACTTTATATTATTATAACAAAGTGTAAATATGCATCAGATTAAAAATAATATTTAATTTTAATATATTTATGTATACATGACTCCTGGCTACCAGGTATATAATTATCCAAACTGAGCTATTTGAAAAATCCCAAAATCCAATCTTAATTAAATTACAGATAAGAACACTATTTTATTATATCCTAGATGGAAAATTTCTATAAAAAAATAGATCCTTTAACGTTTTCATACTCCTTTTCTTCCATCTATACAACGATATATTAAAAACCAAGTTATTTTGTTTTGTCGAGTTAAAATTATGCTTGTAGCCAGCATAATTTCATTTATCATTCTTGGTGTAAGCATCATCTATTTTCATGTAATGTTAAAAATTTCCAACTTTTTATTCTGGTTAACTAAGCGGTAATATTTGGAACATGGATTTGAGATGTGAATAAAAAATGTAATTGAAGTATTTGTTCTATTTTAAATAAAATAGAAAAAATACTTCAATTCTCATGGTTGATTGTTGATTCCTATTCTCAACAATAAATAATTTCAAATCTTTTGGTTATCGTATATTCTAGGATTATATCGCGAACACATAGTTATTCAGAACATATTTTTTAATCCACAAGTAAATGATTCCAAAAAACGTAAATGATCTTTTCAACCATAACTAAATGTTGAGAATTCTCAAGGATTGACTTTTATTCATAAAAGTATTCGGATTCTGGAAAACTTCCTCTTCAATATTTGCAATTTGAAAGAAAGATTCAAAAAACAACAATAAATGTTGACTTTATTTATATATTAATTTTTAAATTCTTAGTTTTTTACTTTCTGAAATTTGTATTCGCCTGGTAACGAATAGTATCAAATTTCTGTAACTCTAACAAACATTAACTTAAAACTATATGTAAAATTTTATAAAAAACTAATTTTACATTACCTTCTTTGGCTTGCCCAAGTTAAGATAAAAAAATAGACAAATAAATACCAATTGGTGAGGTAGCTATTCACAAGACTAAGGCTCAGTTTGCATAAGTATTTTTGCAAATATAATCCTAACCCTGTTACGAATTATAACTAAGACTTTCTTATTAATTTAATAAGTTCGAATAATTAATTTATTATATTATAATTATAATGAGCTGTCCCAAATTTAGCAATAAAAAATGTGGGTTCATAACCAGTACATCAAAATATATTCTGTAAGAAATGTTGTTAATTAGAGAAATTAGTTTGCAGTATAGACATATTTTAGTTAATGAAAGTCCTAAAATGTCGGAATAGTCAAAATATTCAATTTTTTTTAGCTTACTGATTCGAATAAGAAGATAGCTTCTCTTATGTAGGAAGTCTTAATCATTAACGAATCGTTTAGAGCAGACGGTAACAGAAAACTTAACAAAGCGAGGGTAGCATTCAGATAACCTGGTCCTATGGAGAAGATTTTAGAATATTCAGAAACGAAAAACTTAATATTTAACTCATGTATTGTGTTATTTTCTACATAATATAAAAGCGAAACCTGCCTAATTACAACATCATACAGAAAATACAGGTATATTCATAAATAGATGTGTAACAATAATATGTGAAATAGTCTGGCCGAACATCATACGAAATACAAAACTCTATGAAATTTCTAAGGAACTCATAGTGAATCAGAACAAAAGACGAAAATGGAGATGGAGATGGATCGAACAAAACATTTGAAAAAAACCGATAGCATTACAAGAATGTCTCTAGAGTATGGAATTCCTAAGGACAAGAAACAAGAACACGAGGTTGTCCGAAAACTAGTCTTTCTCACATGGGAAAAATTTAAAACAATGAACCGAGTGAGATGGAGATGCCAAGTAGAAGTTATATGCTCCCAAGAAGAGTAAAAAGGGAAACGAAAATTCAAAAATAGAAACCACTAAATTTGTTGTGAAGAAAACTAGGTTAATTTTGATTTATTTCTTTAAAACTTATATGTGTTTTATCGAAATTATAAAAAATATCAAATTTCTTGGGTTTTCGCTTCTAGGAATTAAGGTCTAACAAAAAAATTAACAAAATTTAGTTAACTTCATTAAAATAAACCAATATTCGATATTTAGAATTGTAATTATAACTTTAAATATTAATTTTGAATTAATTTTCACAAATTATTTAAAGTACCCATGACTCAAATATTTACATCGAGGATTGAAGACCCTTTGTATACATATATATTACTAACAAATTTAACAAAATTAAAATATATGTGCTTACTAACATTGTCCTTTATTCTTGTCCTTCACCTTTTCTGGAAATGGCTAATGATATCAATATCACTTATTAAAAGGACAAATAAAACTAGCCGCTCTTTGTGTAATTTGATATTTACCGCCAAATAATTTATTATTAGCTTTTGCCTCGATTTTATTAATTTTTTTCATATTACTTTGTTATAGTTGTATTACAGGTTAACATATAAGAATTCATTTTTTTTTACGTATAGCTGTAAGAGGATAAAATATAATATGTATATAAAAAAAATATGACAGGCGTCCCCTTTTTCAAAAAATTCATAAAGGCTATTCAATAATTTATAAAAAAAAAAAAAATATTAATAATAATAAAATGATCTGGTAAAAATAACATTAATAAAAAAACGTGAGAGGATATTACCGCTGGGCTCTTTAATAAGGATGAATGTTATGCAATATTATCCTTATCATATCCGTATATTTATAATAGAACTAAAATATTAAATATGTGCGATTTAATTCCTCATTTTTTTCTGGATATAATATACGTATGTATTTAATACGCTATTGTATAAAAAAATTCATTCACGGAAGTGTTTTTCAAATTAAATCGAGATTATTTGTTTAAACAAATTGTTTTATATAATTATTGTGTTTGGTTAAAAGAACCAAGTTTGGGTATATAAATACAACGTATAACAATAATTTTGAAAAATTATTAATGGAAAACAATTAAAATATTTCAAAAAATAAAATTTGATTTTATTTAACTTTAATTGAAAATTGTCATATAAAAATCCTGTTGATTATTTACTAATTATAAATTAATGTTATTTAATTAAATGTATTTAAATGCATTTTAATATACAATTAACATTTGATTTAATCGATCAACCTGTAAAGCATAAAAAATCAGTGTACCATCTAGAAATTGCAGGACCTAAATATAAATGCAATCTGTTAGAAATTTTCCACCAAGCAGGAATTTTTAAAACTAAATTTTATTATGAAACAGTTGAAAATTTGCGTTACAGTTTTAAAAGAGATAAAAATTATATTTGTTTTATTAATTATAATTATATTATTTTGTATGTCCTTAATCAGTGGCATCGTAGCTCTGGCAATTACCAAAAAGGCCATATTATGTAAGAATTACATAGAATTAGCTTACAAAAATGTTGTCATTGACAAATTTAATGATAATTTATTATTGTGAAAGAACCTATCTACATTAAAATTTCGAATCTTTATATTAATGAACAGCGAAATATACATGGGCAGAATATACATAATGTATAATTTAGTTGAAACAAGTGCTCTACTGGTACAAATCCTACTGATACCGTAAAATATTGTTTATTAAATCAATCAAATGAAAACAGAAAAATGAACTAACTCCTAAAAAGGTAAAGATTTTTTTTGATTCTATAATCAAAATTCATTATTTCATTATTTAGCCGTTTAGCGAATTCAATAATTAGCATAAATTTTGGAATTTGCTGATTTGTAGATGTGTTCAAATCTTTGGGCCAGTATATTTTCAAAATACCAGGTTCAAGTTCAAATTAATATTTTCAAATTCACTTATACAAGTATTAATTTGCTAATATCTTTTCCAATTCACAAAATTAATAGATTTAATTTGGAGGTTCTGTTAATAGAAAGCCTGAATCACATGCTTCATTTGTTTATAAGTAAATCCAACCCTGAAAATATTCAGCGCAATATTTTATTTTAATGGCAATTTATGTGCTAGCAAGAGGATAATTTTGAGAAAGAAGATAATTTCGTAAGATATGGACTAGAGATTCTAACTTATTACATGTAAGTTATTAAACTGTCTTGTCTCTGAATACCTTACCTACCATTACATAATCTAATGTATTTTTTTTTTTCAATTTCATTACTATGTCAAAAAATTTATAACCTTTATACATTTATAGTGTGATTTACAAAAACGAAAATCTCGGTAGCTAAAATTTTTTCAAAATTTCATACTCCATCAAGCAGAATAATTCAAAAAACATAGATATTTACTTTTTTTTTCTTTTTACATAAACACAAAATTTTTATGAATAACAAAATCATAAAATGAAATTATTTTAGATATGTATTATAATATAATAAAAATTATGTGAGAAAAAAAACATTAAAATTTTAGTTTCATCACATTTTTAACAGGTATTTAAAAAGCATTAGTATAAAAAAATATTTCTTTTAATAAATTATAAATTTTCTTAAAATAATATTTGCATTTAAAAATACTATAAAATAAATCTTTTATAATACATATTTATTTCAAATCTCCTTTACCAAATAAATAGCAGTGCGATTTATAAATTTCAATAATATTAAAAATTATAATTTTAACACTTTTTGCAAACAAATTTTTGTAATTTTTATTATATTCTTTTAATTTTTTGTCATTTCACACCTTAAAAAAATAAATATTGAAAGGTGAAAAATATACCACTTTAAATTCTTCATTTTATGTTGTCACCCCAAAAAAATATCCCATAATTTAAATTACTTTTATATTCCTTATGTGTATTTGTGTATTTTTGTTTGACAATATAATTCCTAAAATACGCCCACACATTGTTATAAAAACCTTTAGTATACGACTCGAAAATAAAAAACACAAATTTTCGGTCCTTTTAATATATCTTTACTACTTAGAGAAATATCATCAATTTTATATTCTGAATTACAAAAATATCCTTGTGACAAACATATACATAAACAAACTTTTAAACAAGATATAAATATCATAAATATATATAAAAAAAAATGTATTTTCTTTATTTTGTATATGTTTGTATACCAGGGAGTCAAAAGAGAGCCTTTAGCAATGGTTGACAACACGTTGTTTTATGTCCTTTTTCGACTATATACATATAAACACACAATTGTACAAATTAAATTCTACCCTTTATATTTTATATATGCGACATTATATTTAAAGGCTATGTCTATGATTTTGTGTATAAGGGTAGTTTATAAACACAAGGGTAAATAATAAGCCCCACCCATATTCAAAGTTGACATTAAATCACCATTCACCATTTTTTTTTTTTTTTTATGTTGAGAAAAAGAGTAAAAATATTATATTCACAGAATTTAGGAGACATTTTGCTTAAGAGTTTTCCTATATTTGAGAGAATATGATAGTGTTTGTGTAAATAGAGGAAATATTTTCCTAAATTTTTTTAATAGGGGTAAGTGGGTGGTAATTTTATTTTTCCTGTTTTTCCTGGACACATTCAAGCTATAAGTTTTTAAACATAAAATATCATTATAAAATATATAAATATAATAAAAAAAAATATGAAAATTTTCTTGTATAATTTTTTATTTGCAATATTACATAAATATGGAATTATTGTGTTTGTTTCAGTGTTGGCAAATAAAGCTTTAACAGAGGTGAGAAAATTATAATTCGTAAGTTAATAATAATCAAGATAACATTTTTAATGTAAATTTTTTAGACATTACAGAATTTGATGAAAATATATGTTAGGGTAGCGACGGCAAATATTTTCGTACACAAAAAATCGTCCTTAATGATATTATTTATTGAGGAATGTTTTTGAGTCGACTTTAATTATATGGCTAATCTATTTCCGATTATAATAAAGGATTTCTTATATTACCATTCGGGATCTCATTATTCTATAAAAAAAATATACTGCTGCCCCTAACTTTATTATATCGCTATACTTAAACTAATTTACCTTGATTGGTTTGACCCAGTCCTGAATGACGTATAATTAATTAATTTGTTTTAATCAAGTTTATGTTTTTAATAATTCTTCATTAATTAAGTTTTCATATTTTTTTATTTAATTTTTTTTCAAAAAGAAGGTGATATTAAATAATTTACATAATATAGTTGAAAATTTTTAAATTTTAATTAATTATATTTTGTAAAATTTTGGTGTTATAGAATTTTCAGCTCAAGTTAACGATTTTACAATTCAAATAAACGATTTTACAATTTTAAAAAACGATTTTGCAAATTAACACGCAATTATTAATAATAATTACATCCATATATAATTTATTAATAATGATTACTGTATTAACTTGAATTGTAAAATCGTTTTTTACAATTGTAAAATCGTTAACTTGAATTGTAAAATCGTTTTTTAAAATTGTAAAATCATTAATTTGACCTGAAAATGTTATAATTCGCAGTATTAATTCCAATAACAATAAACTGATATAAATATTATTGAACATATATTGCCAAAAATCTCTGCGTTTTAAAGTTGAAAGATCAGCCTAAATTCTTAAATCTTTTATAGTCATATCCATCAGAAACAAAATGTAAAAGCAATATTAAATAAGTAAAGCTCATATAAAATTAATAAGTTAAATTCTCAACTAAATACAAACTTAACCGCACGAATTATGCGGTTATTTCAATTTAAAGGACAAAAAAATACAATAACTTTTACAAAAAATTTCGTACTTTATTTGATTTGGTCCTTTTAAAACTTCGTTATTTCATAATAACAAATATAATTTTTATATTAAACTCCAAATTAACATTAAACTACAAAATTATAATCAAAATTTAGAGTAAGTTAGGTTAGAGTAATAATAGTGAAAGCACCTAATTAGATTCCGTAAAATATTTGGATTCTAATTATCATACGTGGATGATGTAATGTAAACAATTGAAGAAAGTGTTATCGGTATACGTATAAGTCAAAAAATTAAATATGTTCGCAAAAATTATGGAATTTTTTTCTTACAATTTCGAAATATGTGCTCTAATTCTAACATATGAAAACTAAAATTTGCTTAACAAGTTTGTGAAATATAGTTTTACATGTTAACGTAGTTAAGGTAGTTTTGTAGTGTGCTATGCTGTGATGCCTCTAGGGTTCAATTCTAAATCATTGTATCGATGTCACACTAATTTAAAAATTAATACCAATAATAAAAAGAAAATAACACTGGGAAAAAACTTAAATATTATGAGCTCTTACGCTTGTAGCTAACTGGAATTAAAGTTATAGTTTCTTAACTTAATGACGGAATATATAAATAACTATATCATTAAGATGAGGAGGCCAATGGTTGATCCGAAAGCAATAGCGGCTCATATATATGAGAACTGAGAATTATGCTAAGTTCACTATATTTAAATATTAATTTTTTACATTTAAAATTTGAAGTAAATCAAGAGATGTACTTAAAATAGAAATTATTTTTTATTTTTTTTATATTTATTCAATGCATTTATCCTTTAAACCTTGAAATTAACAATTAAATCAAAATAAGAGGGTAACTGACTACCTAAGTACTGAAACTTCCTTCTAAATTTATATATTACAGAAACCATTTATATATTTTTATAATTTGAATTTTTGTCATTTATTGGTACAATAAATTCTTCGTTTTTTTTTTTTTCAATTTTGAATATTACAAATTAATATAAACAGGCAGCAATACATAATAATAAAGAACCCATTAGTTCTTTATTATTATGTATTGCTACTTCATAATAAAGTCTCTATGTACAGAGTATAAAAAAAAAATTATTTGATTCTTTAAAAAAACTTTTTTTTTTTTACAAATTTACAAATATATCCGTATTATTATTCGTTTGACAAAAGGATCTTTTTTAAGTGCCTTTGATATGTAAATAATATATTTGAAAACAGCACTAAAAACGTTGCAAACTTACCATACTTTATAAACATATTTACATAATAATATCCTCAATTTTACAGGATAAAATCCATAACACCATCATATATATTCTAGAAAAAGGATAAAAAAAAAAATATTCACCAGAGAAACGAAATGGAGAAAATTACAACTTTGCACGCGTACATAAAATATTTAAAAGGGTTGACAAAAAAAATATCTAAATTACAATTTTTCCATATTATTTTATGTTTTATGTCGTCGTATTAAACGAAAAAAAAAGGATTTCATTATTTATACCCATCAGGCAGCCGACATAATATTCACTCTCTGGATGTTTTGTTTATATTAATAGTGCCGCCATTGCCTTTGACTTTGCCTTGTTTTATTAAGTGCAGCCATGTGTTAAGCGTTAAGAGTGAACACCCTCCGCTAAGGGTTAGAAAGGATAACGGTTATTGCATAAATATATAATATAATATTGTACATTATATATATAACTACAAAGGATATTAACGATATCCTCGAAAATTGATCTTGATTAATATTTTATGATATTTATTTATCCTTGATTTTATGCGTGAATGTTGTTAATATTATATATCCTTAAAAGGACCCTTTTAATATTTTTTTTGTAATTCTATTGTATACGTATTATGAATATGATTTGTTCTACGGATTATACTTTGAATGCTATGTAAGTAATTGTCGTTTATAATACAAATAATAAATACACTTATGAAAATGAAACGAAATTTTTAGATTTTAATAAAAAGAAAATTGTGTTCAATTTTATTTAATAAAAATAATTAATTAAATGTTAATTTATCTTCTAACTTTAATTATTTAAATTTTATCAATTTCCATTTTTTTTTTTTTGATTAACTATAATTTCAAAAGCTTTAAGATAATATTTTTTAAAACTGTATATTTTAGATGAAAATAAAATGGTGGAACCTTTTAATTTCTGTCACCCAGTTTATATCTATGTTTTCATTTCGGAGTTATATTTAAGTGAAACTAATTAATGATCTATGATGCAGCTTAGTAGTATGTTTAATCTAAATAAATAGTTAGGCTCTTTATCTCAATTTAAAATTATATCTCATAATTGTTCAATCTTCAATCTTCAACAAAGTTTGATATTATAGTCTAGCTGAAAAAATTAAATTCACCTAAAAAAAATAGAATTAAAAAATAGTCGTAGTTAAATATTTTAAATAGAACATCTTAAAAACTATATTTTCTTTTTAGTGTGATTAATATGCTGGGTTTGTTTGAATGAAGGGAGATCTCAAAGATTTCCAGCTACCACAAGGACACGTTATACACTGTCGACAACTTTTACCTCCTTGTGATTAATTTGCTTCAAAGAAAGTAATACACATTTTATAACTATGACGTTTTGTTCCACTACGGATGTTTAATTGGTACTGATAGTCCGTTCCACTACGGATGTTTAATTGGTACTGATAGTAGGCTACATATACAATACATTTACTGTATACAACATACTGTTTTCGTTCTTGCCTTAAATAGTTTTTTATATTAAAATTAATATATTCTACAGTCGATATGCTACTGTTGAAGAAATTTATATTTCATGCAAAACTTCCGAAAATGTTGGCTAAGATATTAAAGAAAATGGACAACCACACGGAGAAACCCAAAAAAAATACTATTTTGTATTTCATTTCATCCGCGAGTACATGAAATATTCGTCAATAATAAAACGTTTTCAGACTTGTGATCAACGATAACGTATTTTCTTTTTTTTTTTTTTGAATTTTTTTCCAATCTTACTGAAATCTAATACTAAATAATAAATGTTTTATATTGCAATTATAACATTTTAAATTCTATTTTAACTATTTATAGAGTAATGGAGTGTAACCAAACTTTATTTTCCAGAAAATACTTGAGTCTTTTTAACCAAGTCATCGGTTCACCCATAACATTAAATATAATAGTTATTTCCAAAAATATCTGAAAATTTATTTTAATTCTACTCATACCAACTTTTATTCAGAATTATAAGAACTCTTATCTCAAGAATGACCACAGAAAGTCTTATCGAAAATAAAAAAAAAAACTTTTTTTTAGCAAAAAAAAAATTATATTCCGCAGTTAAATGCACACTTTACACAAAAATTGAAATTAAATAGTAAAAGTTTGCAAGAAAACTGTCCTCGTTTACATTTTTCATTCTATGGTATAAAAATGTTGATAGAATTTTGGTACAATGAATACCAACTTTTTATATTATTTCCAAACAATATAGTATAATAAAATGTCCCTTATTTTTGAAAATACAAAACGGATCCAATTTAAAAGTTTTGAATTTCTTTTTCACATTAAATTAAGGCCATGTACTTCACTATTTATTTTATACGTTTATTCATTTTGCAATCATTTTCCCTAAACAAAACGCAGTAAAAATATATATAATAAAAAAAATATTGGTAAAATGATTTTAATTTGAATACAAATTTAACCATCCTTAAAAAAATATTTTTGCATTCATTTTGTTCCTTAATTAACCTCAAGTATATTTGAGTAATCATTACAGTCGTCACTGGTTTTTTTTGTACCTTAAATTATATTTTTTGTTCATGACAATTTTGTCGTCGACCAGCAATGAATGTAATTACATATTTTTAAGAGTTTTCAAGTAGATTTTCCATAAACTTTTTTATATGGCTTTAATAAATGAAAATATGAAAATGAAAATATTTTATAATATTTCTTTGCCCAATTTTTATTAATTTCTATTTACCTGTGTTGAAGGAGTGATTGAGTGACGAGTGAGTATACAGAATTTATTAGTTTAATCGTTTAAAAGTTTTACATTTTATGAACTGTATTTAAATTAGTAATCGAGTGTTTAAACCTAATCAATCTTAAACTCAATCACAAACTTCCCGTTTCCAAGAAAATGGAGACTTATGAATTGAAATACATAGTTATTTGTTTGGAACAGCGAAAATAAGCTTAAAGAGTTGTTAGTAGGTCCATCAACAAACGAGAAGAACATACTAAAAAAACGATCCCCTAGCCTAGAGTGAATTAAGATCTGATATAAATGGTTAATACAAGCAGTTAAATAAAAATAAATATATAATTATTCAGAAAAACAAAACATAAAAACTTTAATTTACAGGTCATCATTTACATAGTGATTCGCAGTGCTGAAACGAGCGCCACTACTTATTATAACAAAAAAAATTATAATAAGTATACAAGACAAAGTATACAAGACAAAAGCAAGGAAAAGAAAAAAAAAACAATTAAATTAACAGGATACCACTAGCTTTTTAAAGCTTCGCTATTCTGAAAATAACGATACTACTTTCCCCGCTGTCATGCATCTGTCAATTAGATCAAAATTAAAAATAAAGTAGCAGTCAAAAATCATGTAATAACCACTCCAGAAAGTTAATATTCAAATAAAAGAAATTGAAACAAATACATAATTAGCTCATTGATTTTTTAAAAACTTGTTGTAACTTGAAGTTTATTATAGTTAAAATTGAACTTGTCAGCACTATTACTATTATTAAGTGCACATAATATTATGCTGATATGGTGTACGCAAACTCATAAGATCTAAATCAGAAGGCAATGCGATCATGCCAGAAATAACTTGATGTAAGATGTGCAAATACTATGTCGGTTGCCAGCTAATTCCAGACGCCTATCTTGAGTTTTAAGATCTATTAGTTCGCCTGCAGAAGGAGGTAAATTTTATGAAACTGAAGTTTGCTAACTTAGTAAAAAAAACTTATATATTCTTAAAGTTGATTAGCACAAATATTAACTAATTTTACAGAGCAATTATAACAAAATTATGAAAACATTATGAAACAATAATTTAAATATTTTTATCAAATTAATCTTCTCAATAATAAAATAATTTATTAATCTATTCATTTCATTATAGCAAGCAAGATAATCTACAAAGAAAGAATTTCCAAAAAATCAATCAAAACAAAATTATTCACAATTGGCACAAAATGCATTAGCGAAGTTGAAAATAGTTGTAAATGGTTATATGGAAATCATTTGACCGGGATCAATTTATATTAATATTTTGACGGATTACTAATGTTATAACATATTTCATATAACTTAAGTTAAGATTAACATTATTTCAAACTTTCCATTGACAGAGTGATCTCTACCAAGAATTTTCACATGTGGTATAAGATTAAATAAAATAAAATTATATTAAAATTGTATTTAAATCCAACAATAAAATTTATTATAAATTACTAAAGAATTTTCATTTCATTTGCCCAAGTCTGAACCTAATTCAATTTTACATAAAATTAATGTAAAAAAAAACTTATACATAATAATAAAAAAAAAGTTTTACAATTCGTAGCATTAAAATTCATCTTTCAAAAAAAAAATATTATAGATAAAATAAAAATAAAAATTTACCTACTTAACAAAGAATAAATGCTTGACAAATATCCTGAATAGATTTACTGAAGTATCTTCATTTTCAAAATATTTTCTTCCTTATTATTATTATTTCCTTGTTAAATATTGCATATACGAATAACGAAGAATAATAGTGATTAGAAGTGCACTTTTAAAAAGAGTTTGTTTATTAGCTTTAAGAAATAAAATGTGAATATATTTTTCAAACAAAAAAATAAAAAACTCTTCTAGTGCATTCATGTGAAGTATATACAACCCAAACAACATAATCAATGCACCATAGTTTTTTATTCCTTACTCATCATCATCGTCATTCGTTATTGCATAATTTTTTTATTTAATAGAAAGAAAAAAAATAGGATTCGCAATTTTTATT
Source organism: Rhamphomyia laevipes (assembly GCA_963920725.1). NCBI lineage: Eukaryota > Metazoa > Arthropoda > Insecta > Diptera > Empididae > Rhamphomyia > Rhamphomyia laevipes. The sequence continues at coordinate 24,269,435 of OY987256.1, read as the reverse complement.
CCTATAAGGATCATCATTGATGATCATCCACTATAACATTACAAATAAAAAAAAAATGGGAATATATATACGTAAATATATATTTTTATATCCTATCTTTATTTTTTGCATTATTAAGGATGACATTTGTGAAGTGTACTGTGCACAACAACAACATCAATGCATAAACATATTCTAATCCTGAGTAATATATAAATATATATACATAAAATACATACTATTGCGGCCAATTAAAAGTTACCATAAGCAAATTATGAGAAATTTTATGAAGATATGCTTTCAATTCCCATTAAATTAACATTTTTGAATTTTTGATTTGTCAACAGATTGTTCGTAATTAATTAATTACTAAAAGTTATCGAAATTAAAAGAGCATCGTTGTCGTAGTTGTGTAATAATATCCGAGTAAAATGTCCTGAGTTCGGTTTAATTTGATTAATTTACACTTTTGTGATTAGAATTCTGAATATATTTGGATAATTTAACAGTTGATGCAATAGACTGGGAATAAATTTTTCAATATTTTTACAAATCGAGGACTTAACCGATTATTGAGTTCTATATAGTTTAACAACTTATTCAATATAAAGAAAAACCTCGCTTTTTGGAATCCATATAAAACTATTAGCTCCAATTTACAATAGAATTTTAAATTTCGTAATAACTATTAGTTCTGTAGAGAGTATTAATAGTTGAAAATTTTAAATTTCAAAAAATATCTATATAAAAATTACGTTTAGTTATAAAGTTATGTTCGATATTGCCATTTTCCAATGACGATAGTACAAGCATATAGCGAGACTTTTATCTTGCCACTACTGTATATATATAAATATTTTACCCATAAAAGGATATCAAAACTCTTGACAAATTCTTAGTTATTTTTTTATAAAGATATAAATAAGGACAGCTAGATATAATATTATTGCAGAATTTTGTTATTTTGAACCGATATATAGAAAAGCAAAACCTTGACATATCTCTAATGTGTATGTGCCACATATAGAAAAATTGCTTATATGTGAAATTAAAAATTTTCCATAGAAAATAAGAAATTTTTAAAGGACTTTCTTTCATATAGTACAACAAAAAAGAATTTTGATTATTTTTGTGAGATTTGTTTTTTAAGATTTTTCAATTTCTTTACTGTGAGCATAATGCACTTTGATATATGATTGAAAAAAGGACATTTTTTTTGTTGATAACATTTTATTTTACAAATTTGCATTGTGCACACACCCAAAAAAATAAAATAATAATGAACTTGTTGTGGTTGTGTATGGAATGTCCTTAAAAGAATTTTCATTTCCACAATCAAAGATATTAATGAGTCTAAAAATTTTTTTTGTATATTTTCATATACGATGAGTACACAAGAGACAAAAGTATATTGTCAACATCAGATTAAATACATTTTTTTTTTGCGCACCACATATAAGTCCTAATTTAGAAAAAAAAAAATCTTTTGTTGGAAAATCATTTTCTCTGCACTTTCATGACACAAGATGGCAAATATAGACAAAATGTACACATAATTTTATACCCAGAGATACGAGAATATATTTTGAAAAAAAAAAAATGGATCTATCTTTATGCTGACAAGAGTTTTTCTTCAATCATGTTATAGCTATGTAAAAAATGTTTTCTCTTCTTCATGTGATGATGAATTTTCATGACTTTTAGAATGAAAAAATAAATAATGTTAATTGAAAAAAATAGAAATTTCTTTAAAAACTACATAATTTTTTTTCAAATTAAGTCACATTATGATGAAGTCAATACTAAAGTTAATATAAGCAGAGAAAGATATGTCCTTAATGAGTTAAGTATAATTAAAAAAAAAATACGAATGATATTTAATTTGAAATAGTTGATTGTTGAATTACTTATAGAGATGAGTTATTTAAGCTTGCTAATTAAAAATGAAATAATGGAGTATAGTAATATAGACGTCTAATAGTAACTTCTAATTATTGTATACATGCAAGAATTCTCAAATTCATATTAGTTCATTATTTTGTTCTTTATTAAAAAAATAAGCTGATTCGAGTTTACTAAACTATATAAAAATTACGTTTAGTTATAAAGTTATGTTCGATATTGCCATTTTCCAATGACGATAGTACAAGCATATAGCGAGACTGGAAGATCCATAGATGAAAGATGAATTTAACAAGATACTTGGAACATAATGACAAAATAAAAATATGTAGACAACGAAAAAATAAATGTAATCTGCAGCGATTTGAAAAAAATATTTCTAAATAATATGGATTGGGGTAGGTTTTTACACGTTACATAAATTTAAAATAAGTTAATAATATAATGAAGTTATTAGACTCTTGTTAAAAAATTTAGTTAATATTATGTAAAATATATAGTATTTGTTAAATACAAGTATTCCTTACTTACTTGGCAGTACAGCTTTAATAAGCCTAATCCGAGTAAAGAGAGTTCCTTCATAAGACTCTGTCCTGCACAGCATTTCTCCAGCTTCCGATTATGTTAAGAATTCCAACATTCGCTTCAACACCATCCTTCCACCGGTGATTGGGTCTCCTCCTTCTACGCCTACCCTCAGGTTTGAAGTTAAAGCTACCTTTAGCTAGAGCTGTATCTTCCGTTCGCACGATATAGCCTAGCCAGCTAAGTCCGACACTTTTTGACTAGATCAGCCTCCTGATAAAACTCATATAGCTTGTGATGATTGTGATTATAGCTAATTCTCCAAACCCCATTACCGCAAGTATTAATCATTTCAATAAGTTCCACAAAAATAAGTTCCACAAAAAATTGACATTTCTTAATCTACTCTGGAGCTCGCTAATGAATTTAAGGTTTTTAACAAATTATTTTAATGAGGCTGTACTGACATAGTAAAAAATAATTAATTATATACATAGTAAAAAATAATTATTTGAGATATGTCTTCAACATTTAACCAATAGATTATTGAGGTTAAATGAAATAACCCGTCAAGTCAAAAAGTTACAAATAAAGAAAGATATATAGAATCAAATTTATGAATGCAATGGGAAAAGCGATAAATTTTAAATGGGAATTGTAAATATACTTAAAATATAATTTAATCAATTTACAGATTTAGTAGGATATTTATAAAATGTTACTATTAAAAAATTATGTATACTATTAAAAAAATTATTTAACAGTTATGAATGGAAAAATTTAATCAAAACGTGTATTTAATAAATTGTAACCTATCAAATGATGATTAATAAAATCAGTCAAGTGATTTTTGATAAATCCATAAGGTAAATTCCATAAGGGCCATTTTAATGATAATGAAATATTGTCAAGGAAATAAACCTATGCTCTCAAAGTAAATTAATGTTTGGAAATTGAATTAAACAGTAAATCATAAACTATGTTTCCATGTACATATAGTTTAAGTTGTGATTCAGTTTTAGTTCAGTCGAAAATATTATATAATTCCATGAACTACAGAAATACATTCTATTTACAATAATGCCCGGAATTTGCTTAACGTAGAGGTCTCATTCTGTAGTTGAACCATACAGTTCTGAATGAGATTTCGAATTGCTGCACTAGAAAATTCCACAATTTTGTGTACTTACAAAATCCTTCGACTTACTAAAGAGCACCTCATCAATAACTAGTTAGAATTAGATAGCCATAAAGTCGTATCAGTGTGATCTTTATGAGGCTTTGCCACATTGAATTAGCATAGGGTCTGTTTGGACATTTGGGTGTGATTGTATTCACTCTAGCCAAAAAAAGTATTAATACATATAGTATATAGAAACACTACTTCAATAATCCAAAACTACTTGAATCAAGCAGTTCAAATTCATTATAAATCATAGACGTGTTAATTTAGTCATTAGTTTGAAATAACATTACAGATGATTAAATAGAAAATTTCATTAGCTCGATAATTAAATACTAAATATATTTTTTATAAAAAAAACCCTAAACTAATTAATTTTATAAATTGAAAACCTTTCTTAAAATTATTAAATAAGTTTTAGTTACTTTTTCTGACCCAAATAGCAAAAAAAAATGAACGCTTTTTTTATAAATATTGATTTTATTGTCACAAAAAATTTACCCTTTTTGTCACAATGACAATAAAGAATATCCTTAGAATACGAAAAGTAATTTCTTTCAACATAAAAAAAAAACATTGTACCAACAATACAAAAAAAAAGTAATTTCATCATCATCAGAATTTCTTGAGGTTTAATCCTTTCTAATATAATATTATATATACGTTACATAAATATATATATATATATATCCATTTTATATTGTTACAAGTACAGGAACCTTTATATACTTTCTCTAACAATTATAAAAGAGTTCATCTCATCATCATAAATTTCAAGCACGCCATTATGATGACAAAAAAAAAAAAAGATATTTAATGAGAAAATCCTTTTTTGTTATGTCCTTAAAAGCGTAAAATGACAAACTAGGCACCCAGAAAATACGTATATTCACAACAAAGCTTTTATTATGTAGAGCTATAACTAATATATATAATATAATTTGTACGATTTTCTAAAGAGTTCATCGTAACTAATTAGAAAATGGAAGTTTTTCTATGGGTTGTTTTTATTGTCCTTGGGGAGCCCTTATTTTTTTTTGTACAAAAAGCAAATACTTATAAGAAAATTTTGTATAGTAATATTAAAATCTACGTGGTTGGTTAAGGATAAAAAATTATTAATAAAAAAAAAAATCGTTGTGTAGTCTGTAGTGTATATACCACCTACACAAATCTTGTCACTACATACTCCAAAAACTTTTTTTTTTTTTTTACAAATACAGACATACACATAAAAATATTTAAGGATATATCTTTTTTAATTTATTTTGCTGTTGATGACATATAAAAAATATCATTTTCTTTTGCTCCGCACAATTTTGTATATATGACTGTATTATCCAACTCCATGCCCTCCCTTAGATATTTAATTCAATGTTATTGTTTTTTGACATTGCTTCTCCCCTAAAGTTTTTCATTTAGAGTTTTTCCGACAATATTTTTTTTTATATTTCTGATAACATTTTTTGTTCGTGTTGTTATTATCTATCCAATTTTTTTTCCTTCGTACAATTATTTGTCTTCTTCGCATTTAGATTTTCAAATTGAAAATGAAACCCTTGCGAATAGAAGTGATTTTTCATAAGAAAATTTGAAAACACAAATATAATTGTAAAGGAAAATATAAAGAAATTACTTTACACAAAACAATTTTTCGACAGCAAATTGACAAATATGGATTTTTATATATTGGAAATGGCCAATACAGACATAGAAGTTATCTGGAAATAATTCATCAAAATATATTACTTAAATGTTAAATATCGATTTTATCTCAGAGTCGATTTCTGGAAAGAGTCTCAGTATTTACATAAGTTTTGCTTCTAGCTTTGCATCAGTGTAACACTGACAAAAATAATTTTTAAAATTTTATATATTTTAAACAGTGTAATGATTAGTCTAGAATCTAGAAGATATCGAAGATATTCAAACAGATGGCTGCCTAAGTAGTCTATATATCTCGACCGGTATTAAAATATGATAGCAGATGAGATATTTCAAAAGGATAGTAATTTTTTTGTAACATCTCCTACCATTCAAATTGTATCCCTTATTTTTGTACAGCCTCTCTATATTTTGCGTGTTTAATCCAGCAGTGTAGTATTATAAACTCGGCTATCGGCAAAATGTAATTCCAATAAACTGTTAATCAAACTTGTTCTTCTGTTAATAAATACTACTAGCTGTTGGTTAATCCTAGGTATTTGTTATAGTGAAACCAGAAAAATATTGTCCTCTGGATATTTAAGCTTTCACTAGTGTAGTTGAATTAGGTCTTGTAAAAATTCTTTAGAAACTTAAATCGTTTCTGTTTCTTCATGATCATCTTTTTATAGATCTGTTTAAAAAAAAGGGTCATCCAAAAATTAATAGTTTTGTATTTTTTTTTTAGAAGACGAGGTTATATTTACTTGATGGATGATACAGTGTAGAAT